>JANZLC010000003.1:16531148-16543421 GCA_026413385.1 Erythroxylum gracilipes
CCTCTAAATATCATCACAAATGCTTCATTTAACCAAAACCCATGATATTTGACAAGATACTTACTTGATTTAGCTCCTATATCTTCATAATCTCACTCAACCCTAGCTCCCAAGCATCACTTGTTCATCATCTTGAAGGAGGCAAGGATAGGTTTTTCTTGAAGAAGATGATATGGTAAGAGTAACAAGTGAAAGATGGAAGCATGAAGTCACTTGATGGAAGTTTGGGTGAATCAAGCATCATGAAGGAGAAGAACAATGGAGAAAAGATGAAGAAAATGAAGAGATGGAGCCTATGTCGTGAGTGGAGGAGTGAAAGACCAAAAATTATGGTCTTTCCTCATAATTTCGTTACTAAAATGTGATGTGGTAAGTGACACATGTCACTTGCCACATGTCACTATTCCATGGTTTCATTTGGTCCACTGTAATAACTAGTCCATTTTGTCTCCAATTTCTAATCCAATTGTCTCCTAATTTTCAATACCACTTGTCAAAAAAATCCTAAGGTCATTTATCAAAATTTCTAATGCCATTGGACAGTAATTCTATTGTCAGTTAACAATTGTCTTGCCACTTGGCATTTTTTTTAGTCCAAAAATTACCCCGAATTTTTCAAGAAATTGCTCCAAAATTCTCCAAAATTTCTAAAACAACAATTATACTCTCCAATTCAATTTTCAAAACAAACAATTCACAATTCTCAATAACAACCACATTTATTAACAATTATACTCGGAATGTCAATGAATGCATGTACAATTATTGTTATGTGCAAGAATTCACTATTCATATTACACCTTACGTAATGCATGAGTATGAGATGTGTTTTCCTAATTTCTCTGATTGATCTCACATGTACCAAATTTTTAGGGTTCTAACCCCTTTGTATGGAAACGGGATGTTACAGAACTGATATGATTAGACTCAAACGGAATAAATAGTAATTATATACTATACGTTCAATTGAAGTATTATATGATGAAATAATTGAATTATACGAAAAGTCATGTATAAAAATGTGAGTCAAAATTACTTTGATATTCTTATTATTTCGATGGGCATTATGTATTATTAAAGGACAATCTTGATCTATATATGTAAATATTTAATTAGAGAATTAAAGATAAATTAAAAGAGTTTAATTTATTTAATCTTAAATACAATTTAGTATTATGATTTATGTTCATTTCTAATATATCTAGGAAACTAATATGTCATACATAAAAAACAAATGGAATAAAAAAGTAAATTAATTAATTTAGACTTTACTATAAAATTTGAAAAACTTTAAAATCATATATAAGATAATTGATAAAATAATGAAAAATATTTTATATTGAATTTTACTAGGACTCAATTGATATTTAAATAAAGTATAATTAATGAGTAGACTTGAATGTCACTGAAGGTGTCATTTAACTAAGTTACATTCAGTCGATTGATCTTGTACCCAAATAACTAATGGTCTGTCAATCGAGTTTCATAGGTATAGTGGCTAGTTTTCTTAGCATTTAATATTCAATTTTTTTAAACATGTAATGTACTTTCAATAGATTACTTTTCTAGTTATTAAGAAAGTGACTAATATACTTTGATTTAAAATAAAAGAAAAAATTGTGTAGATATAATAATAAAGTGGATATAGTTCTCAATTTGATCCTTCAAACTTAAATTTAGTGAGTGATAAAGGTCGAATGACTTATTTTCACACATGTAAAGCTTAATTTAGAATGTATAGTTGTATGAAGGTCAAATTTAAGAGATATAATATTTGACGAGTTTGAGATTTTTAAAGATATATTTAGTTTACGGTTTGATTTTAACATAATTTTTTATGCAGGATGTCGTTTAAATTGAAAATAAAGCTAATAAGGTTGAGTTTAAAGAAAAAGTAATGACAATAAAGGTTGTAACTCTGAGAATCATTCTTAGGGTTTATAATAAGAACTAGGAATCACATGTAAGATTTTAAACCAAAAAAATTATCAAATAAAAATAATAAAATTTGGTATAAAATTCGGGGATTTCTAGATATTTAAAAATCACTTTTAGAAATAGAAAATTTCACACTTTCAAATATGAAAAACTTGAATTTATTAAATATTTTTTTCCTTTTCTAGAACCAATACACGACATTAATTAAAATTAATAATTAGTTATATTTTAGTAGACACTAATTTGATCTAATATATCAACATAATAGAAAAGTTTAAGGATAATTGACCTTGAAAACTAAATATTTATTTTCATATTTTAATTACGTTTACATAGGGAAAGCATGTTTCTTTTCTCTCACATTAAGAACATAATCTTGTTATTAAAAGCATTAACTTGTCATTATTACTAAACTTTGACTTAATAAAGGAACTCTTAACTTATTCCTTATTCAAAAAAATGAACATTTTGTGAGCATTGGATAGTTAATATTTTTAACTCCTTAAATTGATGTTTCAAACTACTATTTTAGTGTTGTGTTGTGTGCATGTTTCTTTATAATTATTCAATTACTTTTACTCTACAATAATTTTAGTCTTTAGTTGTTGGTTGTTTTGATCTTTATCAACCTTGAGATTAAGCATTTATTAGTAGTTAGTTTTATTATGCCTTACAAATGTTGTTAATTATTGAACTCATGCTTTACTGATGTCCATCCTCTCTAAACCTTTTACAATCAACCGATCTCTCTTTTGATCACTAAATAATCTCTTGTTAGTCCTTCTATTTTGTATAGACATGGATGAACCTAAGCTCTGATACTAAATTAAAAGTAGGATGGGACTTTATTTGTAAGGAAGAAAGCAAGAAATAGTAAAATAGGGGGAAAAAAATAATTGGAAACGTGACAACCTTTTTATTAAAATTCAAAACATCTGAGGCCTTGTATTTAGGCTTAAACATAAAATACGTATCAATCTTATGTTATGTGTATTCCTAAAGAATATCACATTAAAGTTAAAAAACTACAAAAATTATAAACATGCAATTGGAATAACTTTTTATTTTTTTTCAATAAACCTCCCCTTAAATTGAAAGCTTCTTAGTTTCACTTTACTTGTGCTATAGCTCCTAAACACGATCCTTTAAATTATTGACTCTTATTAACCTCTTCAAGATTTGGAAAGTTTAAGAGATTTCGTAAATACATCAGTTAATTTTTTTTTCTTTTATGATACTTCATATCAATTAGTCCATCATTTCTCACAATTTGCAAAAAATGATACTTTATATCTATATGCTCACTTCTTCCATATAACTAGGAAATTTGGCTTGCTTAATTATTGAACTGTTTTTACAAAATATTGTAGTAGCTCCTTCTTGCTTGAAGAGCAGCTCGATAAGTATTTTGCAACCAAATTGCTTAACATACACATGAAATTGTTGCAACAAATTTAGGTTTAGTTGTTGATAAAATGACAATTAGTTGCTTTTTACTTGACCATGAGACCCCAACATAAAACATACATAAGTGCATTTTATATCGATTAGATCCCTTATATAATCATTGTTAGCAAATCCAATTAGGTCTGATTCTGAGCCCTTTTTATAGAATGACCCAAAGTCTTTAGTTCCTTGTAAGTAGCCAAAAAAAATTTTACAACTAAAAGATGCTTCTCTTTTAGTCCTTTTATAAAATATGTTGATGAGACATACAACATACATTATATTAGTTATGGTTGCTGATAAGTACATCACGGTTCTGACAATTTGATTGTAAGGGATGCTATGCTCCTTTCTACCTTCAAGATCTTTTGCAAGCTTTAAGTCATACTTGGATGGGCTGTTTATATTCATCCAACAATTTTCTAGAGTTTCTTCCACGTACTTCTTTTGAGAAATAAAAATTTTAGTTACTGATTGCAACATATCAAATTGAAAATAAGATCATTTAGCGTTCAAAGGCGATAGGTTCAATTTGAGACATAAAAAAATGTGTGTGCTCATATTGACATTTATAAAATTTTCTTCTAAAAATAAGCTTTAATAAGACCATACCAAGCACATGGAACTTGTTTTAATCCATAATAAACTTTCTTTAATTTATACACTTTGTGCTCATCCCTAATCTTAATATAGCTAGGAGGTTGCTCAATAAATACATGTTCTTCTAAGTCTCTGTGTAAGAAAACGAATTTCAGTTTTAACTAGAAAATAGTCTATGAATTTTAAGCTACTAAAGCAATTACTAATATGATCGTATCATATCAAGCAACAGAAGCAAACAGTTCCTTATAATCCATACTAAACTCTTCCATATAGCCTTTGGCTACCAAACATGCTTTGTACTTGTTGACTTTGTCATTCTGCTTTAATTTTGTTTTATAAATCCACTTTAAAGACAGGTAAAGTGTGTTTGCCCTTATAAGTCTCTGTGAACATGTAAAGTCACAATTTTAGGTATTTTAGAGCTACACGACCACCTACACAACTGTGTAAGTCACCATGTATGTCCTAAAAGTTTTCATTATAAAAGGACATGAGCGGAGGCAAATAAAAAAGAGCTAAATTATTAAGCAATTTTGAGACGTAAGACACCTAGAGATGCAACTATTTTGATCAAAGGACAAGGAAAGCATAAAGAATACATCAAGAAATCTGGTAGATAGCTACATCAAAACCATACTTGCAAGAAGATTTAATAAAAGAGAAAGGGAGATTTAAAATTATGATTTCTTAGTTTTCTATTAGTTTTTCTACATTTTTATTTTTATTTCAATTTCTATGATTAGTAACTAAAAATTTTTAGCGTCTAAGTGTGATGAACCCTATTTTGTGATAACAATATATTTTAATCTTTTATTTCATGCAAATATATTAATTTATTTAAGGCGATTCAGTTATGCATTTTATTTTTATTCTAATATATTCGAAATTGAAAAACTGAAGGGGTTAATTATTTCACAATCTTTCCGCAAACTTCTTTGGTACCAACAAAATAAAAACAAGCAAAACTGAAATAATAAAAACACCAGAAATTTGGTAACGCAGTTCGGTACACCTTGCTTACGTCTGCAGGGCCCTCACCCAGCTTAATAACTTTCACCAAAGTACAATAGATTTACCCAAGGCTTTACTGAGCCGCTACCACTCAACCCTTGATACTTTCTCTCAACCTCGTTTCCCGTGAAAGAATTTCACACCTAATAGTACAACCGCCTCGTACTAATCTCAACAGAGGATTTTCTCAATCAATCTTTTAACGAAAGAGTACAATAAACAAATAGCTCAAGTGATCAATAAACTAATAACAAAATAATAATACACTTGAGATAAAAATGAACAACTTCCCAGTTAATTCAGCTTCTTCAAAGATAAATCTGAAAGTTGTTCGCCAAGTATACTACCGTATTCAACTTCTGAAATCTTCCCATGTTACTTCACCAGAAGATGAATTAGCTGCCAAATCCTAAAAACCACACTCAATTACGTTGAAGAGAAGAGTGAAAACGAAAATCACAAAACAAAAATCACAGTTGTATCCATCAACGATGCTAGACCAAGGAAAAACTCAGCTCTACCAACGTCATGCAGGAGAGCCGCAGGTATCCAATAGAGTAAACATCTCCCACTTAATTCACATCAGCCATACTAGCTAAAAACTGCCACATTTCATACACGCAGATAGTCGACCATACTAATTTCACTTTGCCTAGAGGTTGCAGAAAAGCTTTGATTTTGCTCTCTCTTCAACGTTAAATCCCTAGAGCCCATCCATTCTTGATCTCTACTTGATGTGACGGAAGCCACCCTTACATAATACTGACACACACACTTCACTTTAATACCCACAACACATTTAATTTTTCTCTTAACACCCGACTTTTGTTCAGTTATTAACCCCAACAAATAAGATTGCCGCAGTGTGTTTTTGATCAATCAACAATTATCACACACACTCTCACAATCGTTATCCAATCTTGATATGAGATATCCTTCAGCAGTAATTAATGCATGCACACGATACACACAAGCTATGAGAGTCCCACTTCAACCAAGAGTCCCACTTCAACTAGAAGATTATCCATATACCTTTTGAATTCAAGTTATTATCCAATTAATATCTTATATGTCCAATTAATAAGTAATGCCAAAACTAAATAAAAGATATATAACATATATCCTAACAATCTCCTCCTTTTTGGCATTGTTTGTCACAAATATGAAACTCTCCCTAATTAACATAATTGGACATATAAGTATCAAATTCACAATTCATATGACAACTACTCCCCCTTAATCAAATATCAAGTTCCAAAGAACATCAAATTTATTCAATCATCCATATTTCTCCCCCTTGGGACAAAAAGATGCCAAAAAGTACGACAAATAATGATGCATATACCTCGAAATCTCCCCTTGAATGGAACATTTACCATAAACAATCCGATATCTCCCCTTTGAGACAAAACAGTATCAAAATACATAATCATAATAATCAACCATATGTGCAGTAGAAGAATCATAAACACGCTAAGAAGACAAATTATCGCCATTCAAAACACTGAGAGATATGCCCGAATGATAGAAAGATACTCGAGAGAGAGACCCATATTGATAAGAGAGTTGAAGAGTCTTCGGTGGAGCCAAATAAAAGTCACAATTCAAGCTATTAAAAGGATGAGACGATAGTGGCAACATAAAAACTAAAGAACTAAAGAAGATTTTTTTTTAATGTTTCCTCTTTTTTTTAAAAACAACATAAAAAAATACTTCAAAAATGTAAAGCACTCAGTCCCTGTGCCTTTCAAAGAAATTCAAACCTGGTCTTTTTCTTTGGCTCGAATGAAGATGTGTAATATAAGTAACCTGCAAGTTCTCGATAATCAGCCCTTTTTCTTTCTCTTATTTTTCTTCTTTCACTGACATCTCCAATGACGCTTTCTACTGGATGATTTCTTCGGATTAGAGATGAAGAATCTTGGATCAAATCACCTTCTAGTGTTTTGGGTGAAAGTTCTTCAGTTCCTGCAGTTACTTCCTCAGCAGCAACTAATTGCATATCAGTTCCTACAGTTACTTCCTCAGTAGCAACTAACTGCAGATCTAGGCAATTCTTCAATATCGTCTATTTGCTTGTTTGGGCGGATTTGGATGGTCGGTTACGTTGATTTTCTTCTGCCACTTGACTATTCAACAAAGATACATCATTTATCACAACATTTTTGGACTCTTGCACTTTCTTTGTTCTTTGATTATACACTCGGTAAACTTTACTGCGAGTTAAATAGCTAATAAAAATTCCTTCATAACTTTTTCTCTTGAATTTTCCAATCTGTTTTCCCATTTTACACGCACTACAAATTGATTTTCCTTTTTTGTTCATTTTGGGTAGACCCTTCACAGCCTCCAATTTTGTCAATTTGCTGATGAGATCAAAATTTACATGCCCAAGTCTTTGATGCCATAAATCAATGTCATTCTCATGAGTAGCTGACTTACACATAGTCATGACTTACAACATGTAGCCATTGTCGGTTGATCGCTTGCCTCTCACGATACATTCTCCTTATTAGATAAGTACCCTGCATTCATCACTTGTAAATTTAACTAGCAAACCATCATCACAAAGTTGGCTTATACTTACTAAATTTGCATTTGATCCATTGAAATGGAGCACATTCTTAAGAGGAGGCAAACCATCCATGCATAATGTTCCTCTACTGATCACCGAAGCTTTCTTTCCATCTTCGAAAGTCACATCACCGTCCATACAATTTTGATAATCAGTTAAGTAAGCCTTTTCCCCCGTTATATGGCATGAGCATCCACTATCAAAATACTAACCATGTTGCAAAGTTGCCTTCATTAATGTACGAAATACGAGAGCTTGCAATTCACTTCTTTTTATCCAAGTAGATTTTAGTACTGAAGGTTGATGTTGAAATTTTTGTGGAGGATGTATACTTTTTCGGCTTTGTCTTCTTTGAAACAACATCTGTAGGAATTGATAACATCTTGACCTTATATGCCCAATGACTCCACAAAAATGACACGTGGGTAAAAATCTTCGATTCTTTTTCGATGCTTCTACCTCTTGGGCTGATCTAAACATATCAAAAAATTCATTCACTTTCAAGCACCCACCTTTATAGCCTATGCCTTCAAAATTTCCTTTAACCCTACCAGTTTCTATCAACTTATCTAGTTTTTCAGTGCCTCCATTCAACATCCCCAACCCCTTTTCAGTACTTATCAATTTCATTCTAGCTTCATCAAGCTCATCCGATGTCAACATCAGCTTCTTTTCTAACTCTTGTATGGTGTTCTTCATGGAAATATATTTTTTTGGGTAAATTTTATGGAAAGATTCTCTTCCTTCAATCTTTCATTCTTTCTACATGTTTTCACCCATTTTTCATATATAGCTTTGTAATCCTAATAAATATTCCTTTTTATCATCTAGGCCACTTCTGTCACTGTCACAATCTGATATTGAATCTTAAGCTGGATTGTTTTTGAAATTTTCTAATTTTTTCTCTTTTCGGCCTTCAGTTACTTCCTTCTCAGTTATTGTTAAGCAAGTAACTGGACTTTTGCTATGTAAGGCAACCAACTCAGCACCATTAGCTATTTCTTCTTCGCTATCATATTCACTCTCGGATTCATTTTCACTCCAGGTGCTTGTGAAGGACTTTCCTTTTTTCTTCTTCACAGTATTGGCACATTCGGATTGAATGTGTTGAAAACCTTGATATTCATCACATTCGATTCTTCTTGCCTTCCATTCACCCTTTTGTGTCTTGACTTGTTGTTTTGAATTGTTACTCGATGAACTTCCGCCATATTGTCGAAAGTCAGATCTGTCCTTCTTCATTCTTTTCAGCCATTTACCAAAATTTTATGTGAGTAGTACCAAGTCTTCGCTTTCATCTGATTCATCTTCCGCATCATTCACACTTTTTCCAGTTTCCACCTGTAGTGCCTCTCTTGTAGCCATGTTCGCGAAACTAAGATCTGCACCGGTAACCTTGCTCTAATGCCAATTGAAAAACTGAAGGGGGTTAATTGTTTCGCAAACTTTCCGCAAACTTCTTTGGCACTAACAAAATAAAAACAAGCAAAATTGAAATAATAAAAACACCAGAAATTTGGCAACATAATTCGGCACACCTTGTCTACGTCTGCGGAGCCCTCACCCAGCTTAACAACTTTGACCGAAGTATAATAGATTTACCCAAGACTTTACTGAGCCGACACCGCTCAACTCTTGACACTATCTCTCAACCTCACTTTCTGTAAAAGAATTTCACACCCAATAGTACGACCACCTCGTACTAACCTCAATAGAGGATTTTCTCAATCAATCTTTTAATGAAAGAGTACAATAAACAAATAACTCAAGTGATCAATAAACTAAGAACAAAATAATAATACATTTGAGATAAAAAAGGAACAACTTCCCAATTAATTCACCTTCTTCAAAGATAAATCTAAAAGTTGTTCGCCAAGTATACTATCGTAGTCAACTTCTGAAATCTTCCCACGTTACTTCACCAGAAGATGAATTAGTTGACAAATCCTAAAAACCACACTCAATTACGTTGAAGAGAAGAGTGAAAACGAAAATCACATAACAAAAATCACAGTTATATCCATCAACGATGCTAGACCAAGGAAAAACTCAGCTCCACCGAAGTCACACAGGAGAGCCGCAGGTATCCAATCGAGTAAACACCTCCCACTTAATTCACATAAGCCATACTAGCTAGAAACAGCCACATTTCATACATGCAGATAGTCAACCATACTAATTTCACTTTGCCTGGAGGTTGCAGAAAAGCTTTGACTCTGCTCTCTCTTCAACGTCAAATCCCTAGAGCCCATCCATTCTTGATCTCTACTTGATGTGACGGAAGCCACCCTTATATAATACTCTCACACACACTTCACTTTAACACCCACTGCACATTTACTTTTTCTCTCAATACCTGACTTTTGTTTAGCTATTAACCCCGACAAATAAGATTGCCGCAGTGTGTTTTTGATCAATCAACAATTAATATACACACTCTCACAATCGTTATCCAATCTTGATATAAGATATCCTTCAGCAGTTAATTAATGCATGCACACTATACACACAAGCTATGAGAGTCCCACTTCAACTAGAAGATTATCCATATACCTTTTGAATTCAAGTCATTGTCCAATTAATATCTTATTGTCCAATTAATAAATAATGCCAAAACTAAATAAAAGATATATAACATATATCCTAACAGAAGTATTAAAGCATGATTTGATTTCATATGATCGAGATTAAGAAACCCTCTTATATGAATAGATCTACCGTAATTGGAAGGAGTTTCATGTAAACTTAGATATATGTTGACATAAATCCTCTGGTTTAGGGTCAAATCTAATAGCGAAATACATAAATCAATAATGCAATCCTATGAGTTTTAACTAGAAAGATTTTTGTTAATCAACTGATGGATTTGTTGTTAATAGTCTCTAGAGAGTTATGTTCTTGGAATTTTCAAGAACCAATAATCAATAATATAATTGCATGATAAAAGGTTAATAATTTAAAGATTCTTAGGGGGATTCATCAGCTAGATACTACTATTTAATATTGATTTTTCTTCATATTTTACTTGTCTTGAGTTCAAAATTATTTAATCTTAATTTAGTTCATTTGTTTAGCTTTAATTTTAATTAAGATCCAAAAATTTGATTCTTAAGCTAGATAATAAAAAAGGGTAATTACTAGTATTTATTGTCTTCATGAGATCGACCAGTATTTGCCTATGTTAGCTACTACTATGCTGTGCATTAGGAATAAAATTAATATTAACATTAACACGCCTATGTATGTTGATCGTGTATAACCCAAAAATCCTATTTTTTAACTACAAAAGGACACGAGCTGAGGCAAAATATGATATCCAAATTTTTAAGTAATTTTGAGTCGTAAAACACATAAAAAGGTGACAGTTTTGATCAAGGGATGAAGAAAACATAAAGATAATGTCAAAAGATCTGATAGAAAGCTTCATCCAATCCAAACTTGCAAGAGGATTCATTAGAAGAAAAATGAAGATTTAGAATTATGATTTCTTTGTTTTCTTGTTATTCTTCTGCATATTTGTCATTGATTTCATTTTCTATGGATAGAAACTAAACTTGTTTAATGTTTAGGTCTAATGAACCCTAAGTTGGTGGACTGTTCATAATAGACCCATTCACTGGAATTTGAAGAAAATAAGTCTTCCAAAAGGGTAGAATACTAAAGGCATAATAACATTAGCAATAATATAATGGGAAAAGGCTATTAGTTCGTTTTGTGATCTTTGACATTTCAAAAGAAACTAAAATCCAGTGCTTACAGATTAGTATGACGAAAATATGCTCTTGGATAGCAAGCTCTCAGCTAAAAAAACACATGATTATATCTTGTTGGGAACCGTCATACTGCCGCAGGAGATACTTGACACTGGTGATTGTAAAATGGTTTCTATACATGTCAATAGGTGCAAGGTTAAAACCATAAAAAGGCTACAAGTCTCTGCAACTACATCAATTATAACATTACCCCTTTTCCAAATGAAAAAATGGGTATTGGTGTATCATAACTAATTAAACCCTGCCACCAATCAATTTTGCAGGCGATGACAAATGACAAAATGTATGTTCACTAATAAATTTGTTACAATCTTTGATAAGAATTTTATTGTTAGATGCATGCCAAATACAAGTCAAACAATAGTCAAGAGAAAACCTGATGGAAATGAAGTTGTAGTTGGGCCTGTCACCGAAGGTGTTGAAGCCACATCCATTTTGACATGACTCTAATTTAGAGGCAAATTTGCAACTCCAAAATGACTTAAAGCGGAACGAGCCTCCATAAAGTTTTCAGAGATTAAAACCAGAAATTGAGTATTTTGACACTGTCAACAGGTGGATATATTGCTTGGGAGATGCATTTTCCCTTCATAAATCCAGTGATTTAGTCAGTCGCATGCCAAGTTACAAATAAGCATAGTAAATATGGTGATTTGCATAAATCTACAAACAACGAGAAATGACTATAGTAACAGTACGAAATGTTTGGACAGTGTCGTTCTTCTTACTTGTATGTTTGTTTCCTTCTTTAACATCTATTTATATATCTACACCCTTTTAACTGATTAACGAGTTTGCTAGTGTCAGTATACTCAAAAGCATCAATGTCAAAGAGTGCCATGAACATATTTGTAGGAAAATCCCGGGGTGTACATCATATGTACAAGGTGCGGAAAACAAAAATTTTTGTTACCGGGACCTTCCCGA
>JANZLC010000003.1:16543520-16554400 GCA_026413385.1 Erythroxylum gracilipes
AAATGCTATTTGAATTATCATTGTATATAATTAATTACTTATCTGATTAGTGGTGAGTCAAGATGGGATCCATCGACTCTAGATAATGAGTTTGAACTCTATGTTACCATTGACCTTAATGATTGTTTGAAGACCTTGGCCAGGACGATTGAATGAGCGAGAACAATGAGTTTTTTAAGTCATTCACCAATCATTAATGATTGAAATATAACACAGTTGGTTATCTAATAAGGTTTGAAAGTTAAATCATACCTTAGGATAATCCGAAGTTGTAATGATGGAAGGTAATAATACATTATCCTTAACTAGGTTCCGTTTTTGTAAGGTTGTTACTTCACACTATCTGGTTGTTGATGAGTGTTGTTAGATGCTAACTTTGATTAGTAGTTAATTAGATTAATTACTACCAGCTTAGTGATAAACTTATGTGGTCATATACTTACGAGTGTAATATTTACCGTTTATGATTATTTAATTTATTATGAGATAATTTATTAAATAATCTATATGACATGTTATTATATTTTTTGCTAGCAAAGAAAATATAATTAATATTGAAAATTCTCTCGTAAAAAATAAATGAATAAAATAAAATAAAATAATTTTATTTCATTTTATAAATAGTGATAATTATTTATTATTGTTTAAAAAAAGAAAAGAAGAGTTAAAACACTAATCCTTGTGTTTTGTTTTGTACATATACATATAGTTAGAAAAGAAGTTTTGTTGTTGATATATATATATATACTGTGCATGAAAAGAAAAAACAGAAGTGAGAGTAAAACATATAGATTGTTGTTTTCGTTTGTATATAAAAAGTTATTGTTAGAATATATTTTATATATTCTTTATTTGATTTTGACATTTTAAATTGGACATAGGAATTTTTATATGCCTTGAAGATTGCACTGCCACATGTCCATATATGGGATATCTCCTTATTATGGAAGGAGTCTAGCTACACACGGTGGTTGAAAAATATCTACAGGAGGTTTTCCTTTTAGTTTTGACAATGTGTGGATTTTGGATAATGTGTGGTTGTATGTGTCACGAAAATTGCACAAGGGTTTTATTATTTTTATAGGTTGCGATTTCTTTGGGCTGAAAAACGTTGTCTCCTTTATTGAATAAGAAATCTAGTGGTTTCACATTATTGTGTTCTTCTGGTTTTTGAGGGGACAACTCTTGATCTGTTGTGGTTTTGGGTAAGTCATTGGTAAGCACAATTTTTGTGAGGCTGCTGCGTATGATTTGAAGTGCTGCACTTTTTCTTATGGAAAAGATATGTTAAGTAGTCCACGTATGACAAGAGCAGATGTTGTTGTTATGTGTCATTGAATGAGTTCACTGTGTTGCGACATATATCAATTTAATTGCTAAAGAATGGGCGTTGTGGAGTGCGGCAACTTGGTCTTTTATTTTGCTGAATAATTTCATATCTGGGAAGTTATCTTTTTCTGTTTGATTTATTATTGTCTTTGAGTGAAAGTAATTAGACAAATCCTCTGTTGAGGTTAGTACGAGGCGGTCGTACTATTGGGTGTGAAATTCTTTCACGGAAAGTGAAGTTGAGGGATAGTGTCAATGGTTGAGTGGTGTCGGCTCAGTAAAGCCTTGGGTAAATCTATTGTACCTTCGTAAAAGTTATTAAGTTGAGTGAGGGCCCCGCAGACGTAGGCAAGGTGTGTCGAACTACGTTACCAAATTTCTGGTGTTTTTACTATTTCAGCTTTGCTTGATTTTATTTTGTGGGTGCCAAATAAGTTTGCGAAAAGTTTGCGAAATTATTAACCCCTTCGGTTTTTCACTTTCAACTACTTCTTTTAAGAGAATCCTGCCACCCTTTTATAAAAGAAAAGAGAAACATAATTTTCTTATCTTACTTTCACACCAGCCAGCCAATTCCTCAATTGATCCTGAAAGAGACTTTTGAAAAGAATTTTATGAAGATATCAATTGTACTAAAGCAATTTCTTTCGCTGCTGACCCTTAGAGGATATACACAATTAGAGTTTGTGTTGTTGCAGTTTCTGTTGCTCGCTTTGGAAGCAGGATACCTCCTATCTTTTTTATAAAAAATTTTTTTAAAGACATCTCCTATCTCTTCTTTCTTTACTTTTTTCCTAGATTCTCACCCAGCAAATAATTGACTGAACAAAGTTGGTTGTTAGGAGTTTCTCTTATAGCCAATTCATCTGTTAGTTGTCGGACAACAAGCGAGGGCAATTAGTTTTAAGTGATTCAATCTATCATTTCTATTAGTCATTTAGTCGAGGACGAGCTTTCATTCATTCCATTTCCTTTTGGAGATCTAATCAAAAGTTGCTTTAACAACCTTAAATTCCTAACCTGAAGAAGTTAATTATTAAGGGTCAACTTTGACTTGAGGGGTAAAAGTTTGGCATAGAAAGTTTAGTGTTAAATTGAATTTGTGGGAACTATGAACTTCAAGTAACTACAAGTAGGAAATTGTGATTGTTATCATTTCAACCTCCAAAAATTTTCTTGTGTTTGTTATTACATAAGTACATGCACTGACGTAGTAGATGAACTCAAAGTGAATATCTGAAAAGTGAGAGGATCATAAGATGACATAGTTGTTAGTTTATGCTCTATAGCCAATCAGTTTGGATATAATTTAGTGATAATTATTTATAGGCATTATTTATCTTGTAGATATTTAGATGCATATGATAAAGTCCATCGAATAATTATACATTGCATATGAAATAATAATGAGATTATAATAATGAGATTCATATTGCATTTATGTATTATCCCTAAATTGTTCCTAGTCATTGTTCTATTAAGACTGAACATTAATAGAATATAAAAAGACTAGCACACGTTATGTTTTTCCTTATGAAGGAAGCAGTTGATCTTATAGGCTAAAGTATGGAGATACATAAACAAACGTCTGGGTGCTTATTAGAGAATAAGTTTAGTATACTAACTTGATATGAGAAATTTATTTAGAACATTGTTTGTATGGCTATGAAATTTTCATTGTGATGATTGTATAATTGATAATTTGACTTAAGGTCACCAAAGTTATCTTGTATAGGGATTGATATGTTTTGATACTATTTATGACTTATTTAATTATGGGTCGTTTAAGCGGTAGTCATTGGATGTAACATGAACTATATGAAGGTAGTTGTGTTATCAAGATAAGATTCATCACCCTAAAGTAATTAGGAAGAATGTTCTTTTGTTCTCGATTAGTATTGATTCGGAAAATCCTTAGCTAAGGTAGAATGATGCTTTATAAATAATTTACAAATGTCACTATTTGAATCAATAGCTAATAGGAGAGAACTAATATGATTGAGCTAAAAATAGAATAGACATTAATTATATACTCTATATCTAATTGTAATATTGTATGATAAAGTTATTAAATTATACATAAAAATTATGCACGAAAAGGTTAGTCAATATCATTTCGACATTCTTGAATGTTGGTTGGCCATGACGCGTTGCTATCAATATCATTTCGACATTCTTAAATGTTTGGGTGGTCATGACGCGTTGCTAGACATCAATCTTGATCTAAGATTATAAATTACTTAATTGGAGATTTAAAGATAAATTAAAAGGAGTTTTAATTTATATAATTTTAATTCTAATTATGAATTCTAATTCTAATTTATAATCATTTACAACATATTTGAGAACCTAATAGATCTCACATATAGAATGGGTTAAAGAGAGTGAAGATATTTTATCAAGTTGAACTTGATTGTAAAGTTTGGGAAACTTAATAATTAAATATGAGATATTTAATAAATAAGGATTAATATGAGTTATTGAATCTAATTTGGGCAAAATTGGTATTTAATTAGAATGATTTGTAATTCTCATTAAATTTTAATTGAAATTAGAAATTAAATTTAATTAAATTACTAAAACATCCAAAGTTTATTATTATAAATAGGTTTCAGCTCAATGGAGCTAGCACTTCTTGCTTAACCCTCTTTGTAAGAGTTACAGAGTTTTCTCAATTCATTATGTGGATACTGTTAGAGACTGGACATTTGTGTGACTATCATAGTTAAGACGGATCGGTTTCAGAAATGGATCGAGGGATACGATAAGATTAAGATCAAGCTTCAAATTAAGGTACTAATTAAGTTTCCACTTTATTATAATTTGTGTCAATCATTTATAAAATTAAATTGATCTTGATTTTTGTGAAATCAAGAATGCAAAAAAAATTCATGAGTGTTCCGTTGTAGTTGAGATCGAATCCCGACTCGGTTTTCCAATAGTGATATCAGAGCAGACTTTATTCCTATAATTTGATTCAAACATATATGGTTATTATTGATCAAAAATTTGGAATTAAAAAATCAGATCTGATTTGATTCTTCATGAATAATTGTTCTGGAATTCTGGAAATTTGTTCATGTCCTTTATTCTGGTTATTTCATCTTTGGAAATTCGCTTTGAGCCATGTTTTTGCATTTGCTGTTTGCTTTTGTTATGGAAATAAGAAACTTACAAACCCAGAATTGTTCTGGCAGAAAATTGGCAAATAGTTGTGATATTTGTTTGTTTTGTGTTTGTGTGTTGGCTTGCGATTGCGATGAGCATTGATGGGAACTACGAAACCTTGACTTGTAGAACTTTAACCCATAACCATTGTCATAACGAGTGTTTTGGAAACCCATAAGAATTGAACATTTTGGTTTTGTGGCTTGCCACATGGATGAAGCCCCTAAAAGACCCAAAATACTAAGCGATTGTGATTTTTGGTCTTATGGATTGTGTGTTGAATGGAGACGCAAATAAGGGTAGAAGGCGGTTTTTGTTTGTGTTTGATATTGTGCTTTGGGTTTGCTATTTATGGAATGAAGGTTTTGCAAAATTTATGGTTGTTTGGTTTATTGGATATGTTTTACCGGTTTTGTGATTTTGGTATTTCTCTGTGTATGGTAGATTAGAAATGCAAGGAGGCAGAATTCTTTGCCTTGGCAACTAGTCCTCTGTTCAAAGTTTGGCTATGAGGATAGTAGCATTGGCTGCAACTAGTCAAAGAAGGCTGGTGGTCATTGGTGGCAGAAGGATGGTGGTCGACGGTTTCATGGGTTATAGGTGGTGGCTAGGGTTTGGCCTCTTTGATTTTAGGGTTTTCTTAAAGATGAAGTGCGTTTGGAAACAAGGTTATAATTTAGAGTGTTTGGCCTTAACTAAGAGAATAAGCTTGTTTGGACACATGTTTAGAATGAGTTTGTTAGGCTATAAGTTTAAGTTCTATTTAAAGTTGAAAAGGAATAATTTAAATAAGGAATAACGTATTCTTTATTTAATCAAATTCTAAACATGATTTAAAAAATGTTTTAAAATCTAAATCAATTCCAAAAAAATTAAAGTAATTTTTTTTGTAAATTTGATTAAGATTAATAATTACATTGGTTTCTAATTAATTTTAGAAAAATAATTTCTAAAATTAGAATCAATTAATTTTAATTAGATTCCTTCAAGTTAAGAACAATGTATTCTTAAGTAATTAAGAAAGATGTTTCTTAATTAAATTTATTTATTTCAATATAATTGAGATAAATTAAATTTATGGCTTTATTTGTTTACATAATTATTATTCAATTTATTTATAAATTGTTTCTTTATTTATGAATAATAAGTTTCTTGATTTATTAGAAAAGATATTTTCTTGATTAAGTTTTGAAAATTGTTTTCTTTTATTAATTAAGAAAAATGTTATATCTTTAAAATTTTTAAAAATATTTTGCTAATTTATTAAAGAAATATTTTCAAATTAATTAAGAAATTAATCTTTAAGTAAATAATATAAATTTCTTTCTTAATTAAATATAAAAGTATTTTATTTAATTTTTGAAAGTAGTTTCTAATCTGATTAGAAATAATTTTCTAATTAGATTAGAATGTGTTACTTATATAATTTTGTAAAAAGGAGTTTTTCTAAATTAATAAGTAAGAAGAATAATTTATTGAAATTTTTTTAATTAAATTTTATTAAAGGAGTCAAGATAAATTAAAAGTAGTTTCCAATTAGATTTGAAAATTGCTTTCAAATCAAATTAAATTTCTATTTGAACTAGGAATTTAATTCATTTAGGAATCAATGAGTTTAATCTAATTTAGATTTTTCAAGGAGTTGGAAATATTATTTTTTATCATGAAGATCCATAATTAGAATCAACAAAGCTTAATGTTTTATGCTTATAATTTGATTATGAGTGCATAAATTGCATACTTTATTTATATGGTTTATATATATATATACATATATATATACAGAGTTCTGTTTATTGTAGGCTCGTTGAGCAAATTCAAGGTTTCTTTAACTCGAACTTGTTTAGTCTTATGATAATGGGTGCTACTTAACTAAATTTGTGTGATTTAGATGAGCAAACTCATGATCACATGAATTTAGAGGCAGTGTTAGGAATAACATATTAGATATGTTTTGGCAAGAGTTGTCACCTAATGAATCTAGGAGTCATATGAGATGTGATTGATAAAATTGTTATCTACCTAATTGTTGGTTTGTTGAGCAAACTCAAGATCAACTATACTTGAATAGGATCCTAGCCCATTAGAAAGATTAGAGTAATCTTTTCAAATAATAGTGAGGGCTATAATTTCGAATAAAATAATAAGAGTAATCCTAATCTCAATTTGTAGTCATGACATAACTACTTGCTTTCTTACATTTATTTTTATTATGATTGGAATTTCTTAGACATAGGATATGTTTGAGAAGAGCTCTCAAAAGTTATATAAAAATTGTATGTCCATTATGTTATTTTGATATAATCCCTATTAAGGATTTGGTGACAAAGTTTTAGAGATATGCCAATGTCATATAGATGACAAAATGTGTTGACATTTTGAGTTAACTAATTTATCATAAACTTTGAAGACAACTGTAAGATGTATGTTAACACCATGATAGTGAGATTTAAGAGGTTGCATAGAGTAGAGCTAAAAGGTATAATGCTTTGTTAGAGTTGTTCCACTTAATTTAGCGTACTAAGAGCATAAATGTGGACATCAATTAAAGGCTTTGTTATAGTATGATAATAGTTGTCATAAGAACAAAAATGATTGCAATACTTTTCTTGCCAATATGAGATATGATAGAGATTATATGTATTTATAGTTCATGCTTATAAGTATTTGATATTGAATTTAGATTCAATATTATTACAATGTCCAAAGAATGATAAGAAATAGATTGTTAAGTAAAAGTAGCTAATCTAATTTTATACAAATAATTTTTATGTATTGGATCAAAGGAGACTTATGCTTAACATAAATGGAAAGAATAAAAAGTTGGATAGCCGAGACTATCCCTTTATGCCATGTTGGTTAAATCAACATAATAAGAATCATAAAGTTACATACTAGGATATGTGTATCCTTTTGATTATGAATCATCTGAACTGGTGAAACTTCTCAAGTTGAAGGATAACCAAATCAACTTTTTGTGAAAGGACAATGATGGTATTAAATTGTTAAATCTTATACATATGATGTATTGGATAGAATAATAATTCATAAAAGGATAATACTTATATTTCATTAGATTACTAATGACTTTATGTGATATAGTCATACGTATTAAATGAAATAATGATTTAAAATTTTGAAAAGTTCAAATTGTTTAAATCTAAGTAGAAATTAAACGTTGAGAATGTTGAATCACTTTGATAAGATCATTGTGATAAGTATTAAATTTTTGGTTATCTAGAGGGAATGAGATGGTCTGGTGAATACCTTCAAAACTAAATTCACAAGAGTATGAATTTATGTGCAGAAGAAAATACAATATGAGATATTGTAAGATGCAATATTATTTCTTATATAGCGATACCCAATAGAATGACTCACCTTCTACAGTTCCAATTAAATCAATTAGCAAGATTTCATATTAGATATGAAACACTAAGTCTTTGAAAAAGTCAAAGTTAATGATTTAGGGATGTGATGCTTAGTTGAAGTATATATTATCCATTAAGCTTATAACTAAAATGGATAATAAAAGGTTATGAGATGTTCAAAGGGTTGGATATAATCTTACAAACTTATTGAACAAATTGTTTGTTTCAATGTGTACTTATAGGATAATGGTTCTCAAGATAAGTAGTGAGAGTAAGAAGGAATTTGAAAGGTTCAAATCTCACAATGGTACATCTAATTGGAACTAGTGTCTTTAATGATAAATTTGATGTATAGATAAAAGACTACGAGGCGTTGAAAGATTCACTTTCATGAAGAATTCAAAGAGTTTATTTTGGAGATGATTGTGAATTTATTATATCTACAAGAAGGTTAGTGGGAGTATGGTTGTCCTCTTTAGTGGGAGTATGTGAAGACATATTGCTCATAGAGAACAAATATTTTAAATTTTCAATTACAAAAAACATAATTATCCAAGAATAACTCTTATTGGATAAGAAAAGGTAACAATTTAATTCTGGGAATTAGATCTGTAGTTGTTAACATATTCTAAGTCCAAATATATAGATAATGTACTAAAAATGTTTAGTATTTGAGATATCAGATACATGTGAAGTATTAAAGATATTCATTATTCTATGTATGAGTTGATATTTAAGTTTAAAGAAATAAGGATGTTTACTTTAGAAGTAAATATTGATTAAGGTTTATTTTACTTAGAACAATATTATTTTAAGAAGCAATGGTTGCTAATTAAGCCATAATACATTTTTCATTTAGTGGAAATAGTTAATTGGATCAATTGTTTCTTTAGTGAACTTGATATAGTTCTTTGCATTGTTTAAGATAGCAATGTATTATAGAACATTTGAGCCATTAGGCATGCAAAAGGGGCTAAGGTCTCATCAAAGATTTAAGTATGTATTTAGGCAAATTTTCTAATTATGATGATAATTAAAATGCAAGTTGTAAGATTTAAGAAAGTACTCACTATAGAGAATCTTGTATAATTCTCTTATTAAGCCACTGTCCTAGTAATAGAATAATTGTCATATGGTGATATGGTATAAAATACGTAGACGATTGGTTTAGTACAAGTGGGAGATTATTGGTTTAAAGTTTAGATATAGTTTAGTGACAATTATTTATAGGCATTATTTATCTTGTACATATTTAAATGTATATGATAAAGTCCATCGGATAATGATACATTACATATGAAATTATAATGATATTATAATAATGAGATTCATATTACATTTATGTATTATCCTTAAGTTGTTCCTAGTCATTGTTATATTAAGACTGGATATTAAAAAAATGTAAAAAGACTAGCACACGTTATGTTTTTTCTTATGAAGGAAGTGGTTAATCTTATAGACTAAAGTATTGAGATACTTAAACAAACATGTGGGTGCTTGTTAGAGAACAAGTTCACTGAACTAACCTGATATGAGAAATCCATTTGAAACATTACTTGTATGTCTATAAAATTCTCATTGTGATGATTGTATAAGTGATCTCTTGACTTGAGGTCACCAAATTTATCTTGTGTAGGGATAGTTATATTTTGATATTACTTATGACCTATTTAATCATGGTTCATTTAATCGATGGTCATTGGATGTAACATGAACTATATGGAGGTAATTGTGTGATTAAGATAGGATTCATCACCTTAAAGTAATTAGGGAAAATATTTCGTTGTTCTCAATTAGTATTGATTCGAGAAATCCTAGACTAAGGTGGAATGACACTTTGTAAATAGTTTACAAATGCCACTATTTGAATTGATAGCTAATAGTAGAGAAACTATTATGATTGGATTAAAAGTATAGTAGATATTAATTCCATACTCCATGTCTAATTGAAACATTATATGACGAAAGGATTAAATTATACAAAAAATAATGCACAAAAAGATTAGTCAAAACTATTTTAACATTCCTAAATATTTGAGTGGTCATAATGTGTTGCTAGATGCCAATATTGATCTATGATTATAAATTATTTAATTGAAGAATTCAAGATAAATTAAAAAAGAGTTTCAATTTATCTAATTCTAATTCTAATTATGAATTATAATTATAATTTATAATCATTGCCAACATATTTGGGGACGGGTTTCACATATAGAATGAGTTGAAGAGAGCAAAGTTATTTTATCAAGTTGGACTTGATTGTAAAGTTTGAGAAACTTAATGATTAAATATGAGATATTTAATAAATAAGGATCAATATGAGATATTAAATCTAATTTGGGCATAATTGGTATTTAATTAGAATTATTTGTAATTCTAATTAAATTTTAATTAAAATTAAACTTAATTTCAATTAAATTATTAAAACGTCCAAAGCTTATTATTATAAATAGGTTTAAGCTCAATAGAGCTAGTACTTCTTGCTTAACCCTCTCTGTAAGAGTTAGAGAGTTCTCTCAACTTATTATGTGGATACTGTTAGAGGTGGGATATTTGTATAGCTACAATGGTTGAGACAGATTGGTGTCGAAAACGGTTGGAGGAATACGACAAGATTAAGATCAAGTTTCGAAATAAGGTACGAGTTAAGTTTCCGCTTTTATAATTTGTATCAATTATTTTATTTAATTAAATTGATATTGATTTTTGGGAAATAAAAAAAGTGAAAAAATTTCGTGATTATTTCGCTATGGTTGGAATCGGATCTCGACTCTGTTTCCTAACCCCCCGTTTGGTTACTGTCCCCGTGAATGGGGACAGTGGACAGGACATTAAAATCCTGTCACTTGAGCGTGTTTGGTTTCTGTCACTCCCGGTTTTGTCATCTGCCACCGACAGACAGCGACAATATTTTCTGTCTAACTCAAAACCGTAAGACTGGCGTCTGTCTGACTCTGCCTCCGCCTCTTCATTCTTCGTTGGACTCATTTGCCCACGACTCATCTGCCTCCG
>JANZLC010000003.1:16554500-16572602 GCA_026413385.1 Erythroxylum gracilipes
TTATTATTATTATTATTCGTGATGTGTTTGAAATTATTATTATTATTTGTTAATTTTTTAACTTATACAAATCATTCGTAATAAATTTATCAATGAATTACATATTTCTAATCACATTAAGGACTATGGGCATTTTCGTCATTGCCACAATTTTTTTGTTCTGTCCACTGCAACCAAACACATTCTGTCCTCGAAATAGAGACATTTTTTTTGTTCTGTCCATCATAACCAAACAACTCACTATCTACACTTTTTGTTCTGTTCTGTTTTCAAATTTTTGTTTCGTTCCGTCTTCAGCTACCGGAGACAGCAACCATACGCAGCGTAAAAGTGCGTGGAATGGGGCTTCATTTTTTCTCTCCCGGTACATAATAAGATTTTCTGCCATCGTGCACTGAGTATAGTGAGGAAGAAGACGGCCTCTACGAAGATTGTTGCAAAGGTGGGCTCCTCGACGACGACTATCTCTTCGAATGATTCACAAGCTTATTTGGTGGGAACAAGGACTACGAATGTGATTGGGAGCTTGAATAATGGTGAAGACAAATTGATGCCTACACAGGTTAATATGTCTCTTCCGATTGTAATGGATGCTTCTGAGACTTCCAATACTACGAATCTTTCTGTGAATGGAGGAGCTGGTGATATTGCCAGGATACGAGAACAAGTTAATCAATGGATGAAACTAATTCAACCTACTGTGCACAATGCTACTGACCAAAGGGTTTCTTGGGCGGACCAGAGTGCTCCAGAGTTGGAGCCTTCAAAAACAACTGAAACAGGTAACCACCGATCAGTTTGGGATTCTTTTGGTATTTCAAAGTTGCGAGATGTTGGATTTAAACTTTATTTTTTCTAACCTGCTATTTACTATGGTATTAATCTAGGTATCATTGAATATGATGACAATAAGTGTGAGATTGATTACTAGAATCAGGATGTAATATGTTATGTAATAAGTGTTAGGCCTCCTCTAGCTGTTATGAATGGGTTTATCCAGCATATTTAGGGTGGTTTTGGTATTAACAAAATCATAACTATGAAAAATGATATCACATTGGTGAGATTTGATTCTCTGGACAATAGGGATGAGGTACTCCAAACTGGAATTTATCATTTTGATAAAAAAAAACCTTTTATTGTCCAGCCATGGACTGAAGATTTTGATATGCTTAATGAATCTTTATCCACAGTTCCGATATGGATTAGGTTGCTTATGCTTGATGTTAAATATTGGAGTCCTATTGGATTGAGTAAGATAAGCAGTCTCATTGGGATTTCTTTGATGGCTGATAAGAATACACAACTAAAGGAAGGGGCAAACTTTGCTCATCTTTTGGTTGAAGTTGAAGTTGGCAAAGAGATGCCTGACACTATTTAGTATAGGAATACTAAGGGGATTTTTATAGAATAGGCAGTTCAGTATGAATGGAAGCCTACTGTATGTGATCATTGTAAAGGGTATGGACATGATATGACTAACTACAGGAAGAAGCCTGGCAGGAAGGAATGGAAGCCAAAATTGATTCAGGTTGAACAAAAGTCTGAACAGGTTAGTATAACACTAAACAAGGATGAGCCAGTTATGCCGAATGATGCTCCAGCTCCTGATCTCCATATTGTTGGTTCAAGCTATACTAGGAAGCAACCTCTTGAGGATAAGAGGACTCCTACTTATACTGATAGTGAGATTGGGAGGGCAATGCCTTTTATTTATAATTCTTTTAATATTCTTAGCTCTGTTGATCTTGTGGTAGATCCTTTATCGATTGCTAATGATGGAGTACTCGAGAAACCCAATTTGGGGCATGGATAGAATCATGTTTTAGAATGTTCGTGGCCTTAATGGCTTGAATAAGCAGAAAGAGGTTTCTCTTTACTGTACACTCAATAAATTCAGTCTTATTGGTTTATTTGAAACGAAAATGAAGCATAGTAATAAACAGCTCTTTCTCATATTTTACGGGGTTGGAAGCATTTTGTGAATCACCAAGATCACCATAATGGCAAAATATTGATTTGTTGGAATCCTATCCGCTTTGATGTAGATATTTTTAGTTCTTCTGCTCAAATGGTGTCCTGCAAAGTGAACCACAAAGGGGATAACAAGCAATTCCTTGTTTCTTTTGTCTATGGCTTTAATGATAAAGAGGAGAGAATTCCTTTGTGGCATGATATGGAAGCTTGAACTAATTCTTATTCCTTACCTTGGTTAACTGGTGGAGATTTTAATAATGTCTTACAACCACATGAACAGGTGGGAGGTAATCCTGTTACTTGGAATGAAATATAAGAGTATGTTGGGCATTGCTGAGACTTGTCAGAAGTCAGTTGATGCTTTTGTATTCAAAATTGGGCATGTGCTTTCTCCTGAATAACAACTGAAATTGATTGCCTTTATTTCTCCTATTGAAATCAAGCAAGCTATTTTCTTTATTAATAGAAGTTAAAGCCCAGGTCCTGATGGTTTCACTAGTGGTTTCTTCATTGATGATTGGCAGATTATTGGCCATGATATTATTGAGGTTGTTCAAGAGTTTTTTAACTCGGGTAATATGTCTAAGTATTTCAGTAGCACATGTCTTACTTTAATTCCTAAAGTAGACAATCCTAGCTTTGCCTCAGATTTTTGTCCTATAACTTTTTGTAATACTTTTTATAAATGCATCTATAAGGTCCTTTGTGGTAGATTGAGGACTGTCTTGCCTGATCTTATTTCTCAGAACCAGGGTGCTTTTATAGAGAATAGAAGTATTGTACATAATATCCTGATTTGTCAAGATTTGATCAGATTGTATAACCGAAAATTAGCTTCTTCTCGATGCCTTATGAAGATTGATTTGAGGAAGGCTTATGACACAGTGCATTGGGATTTCATTAAGGAGATGTTTGTTAGGCATTGTTTTCATGAAAAGTTTATCAGATGGATCATGTCATGTATTAAGTCCACCAATTATACCATTTCTATGAATGGTGTTTTGCAAGGATATTTTGAGGCAAAAAGGGTTATTAGATAGGGTAATCCTGTCTCCCTTCTACTTTTGTCTTGGTGTTGGAATTTCTATCTCGAATCTTGAAGACTGTTAGCCAGTTGGAAGATTTTAGGTTTCACCCTATATGTAAAAGCCTTTCTCTTACCCACATTTGTTTTGTTGATGATCTGATGCTTTTCTGCAAGGCTAATATTGCTTCAGTCACTAGAATCAAGTAGGGCTTTGATTATTTCTCTAATGTTACTGTCTTTCATGCTAATAAGAATCCAACGTTTATGTAGCTGGTATTTTTGCTGAGAACAAACAGAAGCTCCTTATGCTTACTGGTTTCCAAGAGGGCTCTTTTCCTTTTAAATATCTGGGTATGCCCTTATCTCCTACAAAATGGAGTAAAGCTAGTTGTTCCATATTGGTTGAAAAGATTACAAAGAGGATCTAAAGCTGGGCTTCTAGGAATCTCTCTGATGCTGGAAGGGCACAATTGATTAATTCAGTACTATTGTCCCTTCACACTTATTAGGCTGGTATCTTCATTCCCCCTTTAAGTGTGATTAAGAAAATTGAAGCAAAATGTCGGCATTTTCTTTGGGGAGTCTCTGACATAAAAATAAAGCCTGGTTTGGTTAGGATTACATATGTGGACTTAAAACTCAAGGTGGACTTAACTTCAAGGATTGTGAGACTGAATTTGGCTTTGATTGGTAAACATATATGATATTTGTCTACAAAACAGGATGTTCGTTGGGTGAAGTGGGTGAATGGAATTTATCTTAAAGGAACTGACTTCTAGTCTTATAAGCTTAAGATGGATTATAGATGGTGCTGGGCTAAGCTTAATAAAGTCAAAGAGAAATTTCAATATGATTACAACTACGGCGGAACATAGACAAGTAGTAGTTCTATTTATATTGTAGCTCATGGTTATGATCTCCTAAGAGGAAAATTTCGGAAATGGAGATATGCAAAAATTATCCGGGGTAGATTAAATATGCCTAAACATTGTTTTATAGCCTGGCTTGTAGTTAATAATAAACTGCTAACCAAAGACAGATTGCATCATTTTGGTTTCCTATAAAGCATTATGAAATGTCATCTGTGTGAAACCATGGGTAATTTGCTCTTCTTTTGTCCTAGATCATAAGTTATCTTGTTAGCTATTAAGAGATAGATTGGTTGGCATTCCACTCAATCAACACTTCGAAGCTGCTTTCACTGGATTGATAGAAGTAAAAAATCATGAGCTGTCAAGGATATTCTGGCTGCTAACTTATGTGTTATGATTTATGTCATCTGGCAGGAACGAAACTATGTTCATTTCAGGAAAAGATCAAGATTTACTAACAACATTATTGAAGAGATTAAATTGTGTGTTAGCTACAGAATGTGAGATTATCATGGTCCAAAGAGTAAATCTGATAATATTTTCTTTCAGCTTTTTTTAAACTAGATTCAGTAGAGTGAAGGGAATGAGGAACCCTACCTAGTAGGTGGCTTCATTCTTTCACTATCATTAGTGGTTAAACCTTTGGTTGTTTTGGTAATAAAGTTATCATTGCTACAAAAAAAAAACTACTATGCTAGCAATTTCAAAGGAATAATGTTCCTAAGTAACTATTCTATTTAAAAACTTTATACTTCATCATTTTCAACAACAATTCTTTGTTTCTATTTTAGTATTCTCATCTTGATAAAAGCCCTAACAAAGCAAGGCTATAATTAAATTTGAATTTATTACCCCAACTCATGTAATGCTTTTGTTGTTTTAGTCCTCATGGCCTTTGAGTTTAGACGCACAAAACCAACCTGGCATGATTTACACCTGGACCACTTTCATGTGGCAAGGAACTCTAGTCAAAACAAGATTATGAAATTAAGGTAGATACATAGGCTAAACATGTAAGGATCACCTCTCACGATTATAGGGATATTTGATTTGTGATCCATATCAACCACCTAAAGTGACTAGTTCTAGACAATGAGATCAAACAAGCCACATAATAGAGCTGTAAGCTAAAACCGAAAACATGTTTTATGCTGAAGTAGTTTTTCTTTTCTTCTTTTTTTAAAAGATATGTTTTATTCTGAATTCATTATGGATGTAGAGGGAACAATCTATACTGAAGTTGCTGAAGATGCAGAGCTGAAAAGCCGTGTAGTAGAAGTTAAAAGTAGTGTTAGTTATAGTTGTTTAGTTGACAGTTATTTTTTCCATGAATATGAGGACTATGTAATAGTCATAAAAACAACGATTGAAAAACTGGACTGGACTAGCTGATTCAACCAGAATAAAAGCTTGAGTTCTGGTTTAGTTTGTGTTTATAACCTTTAGGAGAAAAACCAGCCGGTTAAGTAGAAAATCCCCTGGTTTCTTAAAAAATCAGTCAGTTTGCTTTAAAAAACTAATCATGAGTCAGCTCATTTAAGTATGGGGGCCCAACATATTGTCCTTGTTAACAAAATTTGAGAATCTGTCAGCATATTTAAGTATGTGAGGCCCAATGCATTGTCCTTGTCATTCTCTATTTTTGACAAATTTGAAATTTTTAATGAATTTTTTTCCAATTCTATCACACAATCTAATTAATAAAATAAATTTATTTTTAAGTTCTTTTTATATCTTTACATTTTAATTAAAATTTTGTTTTAAATTATTATTATTAAAAATGAATTACTATTTTTATCCTTAAAAAAAAAACTAAATTCATTTAATATCACTAATAAAGTATATTTGTCAAAATTTAGGTTCGCTATTTATCTTTTTATACTTTAAAAATTTAAATTATTATTGTTAAAAGCTAATTATTATTTTTATCTTGAATTTTTTAATAAATTGAATTATTAATTAATATATATAAGTGATTTTGTGAAGATAATTTAAGAATGTGTTAAAAATAATATTTAAATTATACAGAAGCACGTTTAAAGGACATTAAAAAAGAAGTTACAATAAAGTTAGAGTTCTTTCTATTCATTTTCTTTAAATATACTTCAACTTTTGCGAATCCTTAAATAAATGATAATAAAAAAATATTTTATTATTATTATTATTATAAATTTTATATTAGATTCAGTCCTAGTTTAAATTATTAGATTTATTATATATTAATAGGCATTATTAGTGCATTTTTTATTTTAATAAAGTATTTTATTTTATACTATTTTTTACTTATTCTTATAATTTTTACTTGTTATTTACTATGTATCGATTTTATAACAGTTTAATACCGGTTGAACCTTAAAACTTTTTACCTTTTCTTTGATTGGTTCAATGTTTAGTTCAATTTTTAAAACATTGCATAAAAGTATCTAGCTAATGTATATAACAAGTTGAGTATGAATAAATTTTTTGAGTGGTTTTTTACACGGTATCAGAGTAGGAAAGAACTTTGTGAATATTTTCTTGCATCACAACTGTATTTCCTTGAATTCATAGCTAAAATCAGTATTCAATACCAATGGTTGAGGATGTCAGGGGATCAAATTTCAAATTTGAGAGAGAAGGAGCAAGTGATGATGGAAATCCAATGCAACTTTAAGGATCTAATCATCCAGGAATGATATCATAACTCAGCTAAATGGAAGCAACTATTTGTCAAGGATCATAGTCATAAAGATAGTGGTAGGAGCAAACTAAAGCTTAGTTTTATCAATGGAAGATGTGTGAAGCCACGTGATGATTTGTCAGATTTTGAGCACTGGTGTAGAGTGGATGGCATGGTAACTTCTTGGATCTTGAATTCAATCTCTAAGGATATTGTTGAAACATTCTTATATATAACATCTATAAAAAAAGTTATGGGAGGAATTGGAGGACAGATATAGAGAATGTAATTGACCATTGTTATACTAGATTCAAAGGGAGATACGTTTGATATCTCAAGGAAATTCATTTGTAGCTAAATATTTTACAAAATTGATGAAATTGCAGGATGAATTGACTTGTTTAATGCCACTTCCTCAGTGTAAATGTGGACTGGGGAAGCAATTTACAAAACTTGAATATAAAAACAAGCTAATGCAATTTCTAATTGGCTTAATTAAAACTTACGATAATGTGAGCAATCAAATCTTGATTATGGATTCATTACGTAATGTAAACAAGGCATATTCAATGGTGTTAAGAGTTGAAAAATAGAAGGAAGTAAGCATAAGTTTTACAGATGTAGTTGAAAACGCAATGATTGTTAGAACACAAGGAGGTAAGAAAAAGGGAATAGGGGCAAGAAAAGGTACAATAAAGAGGAAAGAGTTTGTTGATAAGTCGAAACTACATTATGAATATGACAACATGGACAAGCATACAATAGATACTTGTTTTAAGCTTCATGGGTATCTAGAGTGGTTTAAGGAATCAAAAGAAAAGAAAAACAAAGAAGGAAAGAAATCATTTTTAAATTTGATTAATGCAGTAGATGAAGTAAGTAGAACAACTTTAAAAAGGGACTAAAAATCAAATATTTCAATCATGACACAGCAAGAGATTGACAATTTCATGACAAAAGGGAAAGTAGGAGCTGAAAAATATGTAGTCAATTTCTCACACTTTGAAGATTTTATAGGCATAACTCTTAATCATAATTTTAGTTCACCTGAATTAATTGACATTGGTTATTGGATACTTGACACAAGAGCTTCAAATCACATGTGTGTAGATCTGAAATTGATAAAGAACCCCTCTCTTGTGAATGATTTTACACATGTACATTTACCTGATGAATCTATTAAGCTTGTTCATCATATAGGTGATGTTCAACTAAATGATATATTAAACTTGATTAATTGCTTACACATACCTTCTTTCAAATTAAATATTTTGTCTATCAATAGGCTCGCCATTATAGCTCATATGAAGTTTAATTTCCATTTTATTTTTTTTTTGTAATATAGGACCTAATTTCTAATGAAGTGCTTGTAGTAGGGAAAGTGATAAGGCAATTGTATATTCTAGATTTTAGCTCTTATTATTAAATAGTATACCTCAAAATTGTATCCAAGCCGTTATGTTAACTTTGTAAATAAGATTGATCCTTGGAATCAATGATTGGAATATCCTTCTATAAATGTATTGAAGCATTTGAATGGAATAAATGATCCTTTTACTAAACAAATTGTGTGATGTCTATTATTTGTCTAAATAGAGTAGATAACTTTTTCAACCCAATTCTATTCATTCAATTGCATGTTTTAAACTTATTCATGTTGATTTATGGGGTCCTTACAAACATGCTTCAACTAATGGAAACCATTATTGCTTAACTATCATAAGTTATTTTATTAGAAACATATGGACTTTTTTTGTGTTAGAAAATCAAGCTATTTGTTCTTCTAGAAGATTTGATATAGATGTAAATAACTTATTAATAATTAGGATTTGACTAATTGTAATCTTTCCTTAATTTATGTTGACTATAATTTCTTAGTCAATGACTGATGTGTAAGAATATTTTATTTCATAAAACAAGACAAATGATTTTGTATATATTAGTGAATTTAGGAAATGGAGAAATAAGAGAAGAGTTTCAATTTTTGTTTATGGTATTAGAGCCTCCTACGACACTTTCAAGCCCAAAAACCTTCCTCTAAATCTTGGGTACTAGTTTTTGAACTTCTTTCAATTCTTTTTCACTTAATTCTATTTTGTCTATCTCATAATGTTGTATTCATCTGAGAGTCAATGTTCTATTATTAGTACCAGTAATGGGGCTGAGACATTAGTTCAGTTAAAAGAAGAACTATAGAACATATAATTTCTTATAGGCTCAATGACCGAAATTATCTTCAATAATCTCAAGTGGTTAAAATCATTCTCGAAGGAAAGCATAAATTGAGCCATCTTATAAGAATTGGACCTTTTGCTGAAGATGCCACGTTTGTAAAATGGGATAAAGAAGATTTCATGATCAAGTCATAGTTGTGGAACTTTATGACACTTGAAGTGATCCAAACCTATATATTTTTAACAACTGCAAAAGAAATTTGGGAAACCATTTGTCAAAAACCATTAAAAAATATAAGATGCTAAAATAATTTATAAGATCTGAATCAAAATCAACATCACAAAGCAAGGTAACCTTTCAGTCACTGGGTACTATAGTACTATAAAAAGCTTATGGCCTGAATTGGATTACTATCAAAAATTTTAAAATGAAGTGTGGAGAAGATGCTGCAATGTTGTGAAAGTTTATGTGAAGAGAGATAATCTTTGAATTTCTTGTAGGCCTCAACCTAGATTTTGATCAAGTTCAAGTCCAAGTTCCCGGGAAAGAAGTTCCCCCATCTCTTGAGGCTGTTTTTTTTTCCTATAATATGGGGTGAGAATATTTGCCAAAGAGTGATGATTGACAATCCAGTAAATAAAGGATCATCTATAAATTCCATAAAAGATGGACATAGTACCGAGGCCAATAAAAGGAAGAGGCAACCAAACTAAGAAGGGGTCTGATGGACTTATTGCAAGAAGGCATGTCACACCAAGGATACTTGCTGGAAACTTCATGGAAACCTTTATAATGTTAGGGAAAGGGAGGTAATCATGGTGGATAGTCTAAAGGACAAACAAAGGATAAACAAACATGACAATTGCTGAAGTTGTTCTTAGTGAACAACCAAATCAATATGATTTGCGAACTCTTAGGTGAGAAATAGAAAGCTGAAATCCATGTGAAAATCAACTAAGAAACTTGAAAGCTCTTGCTCTTTGGCTTATTCAGGTGAGTCCTTTAATTCTTATGCTCTTAATGCCTCTTTCTTGTCCAAAATAGTACTTGGATCATAGATTCAGATGCTACCAACCATATGGTTTTCTCACATCAACCTTTTACCTTATATAAACTTTGTACTAGTAACAAAAAAATCAAAATTGTAGGTGAAACCTTTATTATTATTGCAAGTCAAGGAACTATTCCTCTTACTTCCACAGTTACATTAAAAGATGTCCTATATGATCCTAAATTAGCTATTAATCTTTTGTCCATAAAATAAATTACTTATGAATTGAATTGAAAAGTGATTTTCTAGGCCACACATTATATCTTGAAGGATTTAGTCTTGGGGAAGATGATTATGCTTGTTAAAGAAAGAAATGGGCTCTATATCCTTAATATTAAGGAAGAAAAAAAGTGCCCCCTTTCAAAGTCTTACCTATCTAGTTATTCTACCAATAAAGAGGACATTTGGGTCCACCATTATTGTATTGGTCATCCACCATTTAGTCTGCTCAAAATTACATTCCCATTGTTATTAAAAAAATGTTAAAATGATTAGTTTACATTATGATGTGTGTGAACTAGCTAAACACAAGATGTTTCTTATCTATTGAGTAGTAATTGAAGTATGGTTCCCTTTTCATTAATTCACTCCAATATATGGGATCCTTCTAGAATTTTGTTACCTTTATAGATGATTGTACAAGGGTAACTTGAGTATATTTAATGAAAAACAAATATGAAGTTGGGGAAATTTTTTTAAAGATTTTTCCAAATGAACAAAAACCAATTTAGAGTAAGAATAAAAATCTTACAGAGTGATAAAGCAAGAGATTACTTCAACCAAAATCTTTCATCTTTCTTTAAAAAGGAAGGAAGTGTTCATTATTCATCTTATGTTAATAGACTACAATAGAATGGGGCTAGCTGAGAGGAAAAATAAACATCTATTAGAAAATAGACATCTCTTAGAAATTACAAGAACATTGTTATTCAAAATAATGTTCTCAAATCCTACTGGGGGAATTTATCCTTATTGCAGCCCACTTGATAAATAGGGTGCCTTTAAAGTTCTTGGTTTCAAGAGTCCAATAAGTCTATTTTATGAGTATTACTCAAATTCACAAATAAATTCCAAATTACTTCTAAAAGTCTTCGGTTGTGTGGTTTTTATTCATATTCATGACATTAACCAAGGAAAACTTGATCCAAGAGCATTAAAATGCATCTTTATTATTTACTCTTCCACAAGAAAAGGCTGTAAGTACCATCATCCTATTTTTCATAAAATTTTCATTTCAATGGATGTTGCTTTTATTGAGAAACAACCTTTCTATTCAGAATCTCATCTTCAAGGGAAAAGTGTGAGTGAAGATAAAAACTATGCGCTATGTTTCCCTAATTTATAAGTCACTGGTCAACCTAAAACTGTTCAGCCTAAAAATTTAAATTCACAACCTACAATGCCTCTTAATTAGCCACATGAACAACCTCTTAACACATCATAATCAACCCAAATTATACAACTAGCAGAAAAAAGGAAAACCTATCTTGGTCTATCCAAGGAGAAGGAGAAAAGAGCCCAATTCCACTTAATTGTAGGTTTAAATTTTGACTTTAAAATTAGGTATATAGTCAGAATTACCCTTTTAATTGATTGATGATTTAGATGTTCCTATAACTGTTAGGAAAGGAATTAGAAATTGCACTCAATGTACTATTTCTCACTTTGTTTCTTTGAATAAAATATCACATAAACATCGTTGTTTTCTCACTAATTTAGATACAATTCCTATTCCTCAAAACTTTAACAAGGTAGTTAAAGATGAGAATTGGAAACTCGCTATGAATTAGGAAATGGGTGCACTCAATAAAAATAATACATAGGAAATTGTTGATCATCCAAAAGAAAAAAGATTAGTAGGATGTAAATGGGTGTATGCAATTAAGTTTAAAGTAGATGGATCTTTAAATAGGTATAAGGTTGGGTTAGTAGCTAAAGGGTACACTCAAACATATGGTGTAGATTATCAGGAAATTTTTGCTTTAGTAGCTAAGATGAACATATTTCACATTCTTTTATCTTTAATTGCTAATTTCAATTGGTCTTTGTAGCAATTTAATATCAAAAATGCATTTTTACACAATGATCTTCAAGAAGAGGTGTCTATGGAGGCATTAGGTTTTGAAAAATATCTTAAAGATAACCAAGTGTGCCAGTTGAGAAAAGCACTTTATGAGCTTAAGCAATCACCATGGGCTTGGTTTGGAGAATTTGTAAAAGTAATGGTTGGTATTGGCTACAAAAAAATCCAAAGGGATCATACTCTCTTCTTTAGATACTCAACAACAGGTGAACTTATAGTCTTGATAGTATATGTTGATGATATCATTGTGACGAGTGACGATGACTAGGAAATTCTAAAACTTAAAGTTAGACTTGCAAAAGAATTGAAATTAAACGACTCAAAAAACTCAAATATTTCTAGGTATTGACATGGCTTGGTCTAAAGAAGGCGTATTTATTCCTAAAAAAAGTATTTTTTAGATACTCTATGAGAGATAGGAATGATGGGATGTAAGCCCATTGATACACCAATAAAAAAGAAACATCAGTTGAGTGAAGAAAGAGATGATGAAGTTGTTAATAAAGGAAGGTATCAAAAGTTCGTTGGAAAACTAATATACTTGTCTCATACACATCCTAATATTGCATATGTTGTGACTGTGACAAGTCAATTTATGAATCACCCTAAAAAAGTTTATTTACATGTTGCCTATATCAATACTTGAAATCTAACTCTGAAAATGAAATCATGTTTAGAAGAGAAGCATAATTAACTATAGAAGCCTACACATGCACATATTATGCTATTTCACTATCAAATCGACGCTAAACAAATAGCTACTATACTTTGATAGGAGGACTTAGTGACTTGGAGAAGCAAAAATAAGTAGTAGTATCTGGATCAAGTGTATAATCTAAATTTGGAATTTATTGCCTTAATAACCCTGTGTTATTCATAAGTTGCTAAAAAAACCCTGACATATAAATATTAGCAAAAAAAACCCTGAGTTGAAATTTTATTAACTCACAGCCCCTTAACAACACACGGCTAAGGGTTTTTTTTGCAGCAAAATTGAAAACATAAAGTTAATAGAGTAACATTTTATATCTCAGAGTTTAATTAGCTACTTTCGTATAACACAGGGGTTGCTACAACAATTTTGTCTATATAATTGGTTGCGTTCGAACATAATTACAACAAACAGTCAATGACAGTATAGACTTCACACAACACAAGGCATAATCCCTAGTTGGCAAAAACAATCAGGTTGATGATAGTATAATGCAGATAAAATTTAAAAAACAAAGGAATACCTGTGAAAGGAAACCGAAGAAAATCTTTGCAGATATATAATTTGCTTCTCAGATTCAATCAAATGCCTTATGCAACCTATTACCTAGGATTCCTAAACAGAAACGAAGATAAATAATAAATATTTCGAAAGGAAATCAGAGACCAACATCACAAAACCCATCAAAATTTTCCCAAATATATGCCGAAAAAGCTCTTAGTAATCTGATATAAGAAAAAACAAACAATGACCCAATAAGAAGAAGAGCTACAAGCGAAAATCCACACTGTCCATTCAAGATCTGCAAACCATGCTAATGGCCGAAGCTCTCCATTTTTGACAAATCCACATATACAAAGACCCAGCACACCCGAAGGTCTCCATTTCTCAGTTACATCCTCCATTTTTGACTCCAGACAAGAAATCGAAAAAGAACAAGAGAAGGTGGAGCAAATTTGCGCAACCAAACCGGTGGAGACCTAACGGGGACATCGACATTTTTCCACCACAAACAAACAATAACTTACTTGACAAACGACACGAACGTCTTGGGGAAAAAGAGTCCCACCTTGCGACAGAGAAGCGTAAGTAGAGGAGTGATGGGCGTGCGACAGAGGAGTGATGGGCGTACGAGAGACAGAAGAGAGGAGTAACTTGGACCGTGCCTTCGTTTTTGATATGGAGACAGAGGCAAAACATTTATGTCCTTCGATTTTCGAAGGGACAAATTTCTTTGTCTCTGTCCACTGGAGACAGAGGACAAAATATCAGAGATATCAACCAAGCATATATAAGGGACAGGATTACTTTGTTTTGTCATCTGTCCCCATACACAGGGACAGTAACCATACACGGGGTTAATGATATTTGTAATATCCATTACGAATCATGAAAGCCTTGAGTAATCTCAACACCCCCTCCATTGCAATGACAAAAAGATAAGGGGATAACGGATCCCCTTATCTGAGTCCCTTATCATTCTTGAAAGGCTTAGATGGAAAGCCATTAACCAGAACACATATCGAAGAAGATTGGACAACATTCATAGTCCACTCGATAAATTTAGCTGGAAAGTCCATCACCTTTAGACAAATTCTGATGTAGCTCCAGTTGAGACTGTCATATGCATTATAAAAATTGATTTTCATCATACAACTGCCTCTTACCTGAAGAGTAATCTTTCAGCAACTCTTGTAACAAAAAGATATTGTCTCCTATGTTTCTACTAAGAATGAATGCACCTTTTTCAATCTGTCCGTTAATAGTTTTGCAATAGTTTTGTAGATCATATTCCGACAAGATATAGATCTGAAATCTCCCATAGTCAACGGTTGTTTCTTCTTAGGGACTAAACACACATAGGTGCTATTTGCTTCTTGCAACAATTTTGCTGAAGAGAAATAATCCAAAATAGCCTTAGTGAAGAGTGTCCCTGTTATGGCCCATGTGTGTGGAAAATAACCAAGTAGTAAATCCTTCAGGACCCGGTGCTTTGGAGGGGTGCATACCCAAGACTATCTGCTTGATCTCATGTTCAAAGAAAGGTTGAATCAGTGCTTCCTTAAGATCAGTACTACTTATCGTCCCTTTTAGTATGTTTTTCATAGTCTCTGTCGGTTGTTCAATCACTTTAGGTCCCATTAGCTGGATGTAGAAGTTTGTGGCCATTTCCATAAGCTCATCTTGATCTGAGATTAATCGGTCCCTGCAGTCCTTAGTGTTGTTATACAATTACCATTTCTTCTAGCTAGCAAGATGGAATGGGTATTTGGAGTTGGAGTCCCCATCTCTAAGCCAGTTCAATTCAGCTTTTTGCTTGAGTATAGAATAACCCAGGGATGACATCAATATCTATACCACTGTATCGTATGGCACCGGCAGAATTGAAAGAATTGAAGATTCAACTACAAGAGTTATTAGACAAGGGCTTCATCAGACTAAGTCATTCATCGTAGGGAGTACCAGTATTATTTATCAAAAAGAAGGATGGGACCCTCCACTTATATGTTGATTATCGGCAGTTAAACAGGGTTATCATCAAGAATAAATATCCACTTCCTAGGGTCGATGACTTGTTTGACCAATTAAGAGGAGCTACAGTATTCTCAAAGATAGATCTGAGGTCCGAGTACCATCAATTAAAGATTGATGAGAATGATGTGCACAAGACTGCTTTTTGGACGAGGTATAGACACTATGAATTCTTGGTGATGCCATTCGAACTGACAAATGCACCTGTAGTATTTATGGATTTTATGAACAGGGTGTTCCATCCTTATTTAGATTAGTTTATCATAGTCTTCATTGAAGAACTTCTGATTTATTCGAAGGATGAAGAGGAGCATGCTAGACATTTCCATATTGTGCTGCAAATACTTCGCAAAAGATAATTGTATGTGAAGTTCTCAAAGTATGAATTTTGGCTGAGGGAGATAGGATTCCTTGGGTATGTTGTATCAGGGAAAGGTATTTTTGTGGACTCGAAGAAAGTGGATGCTATACTTAAATAGGAACAACCCAAAAATGTCACAAAAGTCCGCAACTTTTTGGGGTTAGCTGGTTACTATCGGAGATTTGTTGAGGGCTTCTCAGTGCCTGCAGCCCCTTTATCGAGGCTTACCCAGAAGGGGGTAAAATTTTAGTAGGATGATAAATGCGAGGTGAGTTTCCAGGAGCTGAAGAGGCGATTGACATCTATACCAGTGCTTGCCTTACCTACCCAGGGTGTTGGGTATGAGGTATAATGATGCCAGTCACCAGGAACTTGGTTGTATACTTATACAGGCTGGGCGAGTGATCGCATATGCTTCTAGACAACTGAAGAAGCACTAGTTAAATTATCCTACACATGATTTGGAGCTCGAAGCGGTAGTATTTGTACTTAAGATTTGGAGACACTATCTTTATGGGGAGACTTGTCGTATATACACCGACCACAAGAGTCTGAAGTATCTATTGACACAGAAGGAGCTAAACCTCAGACAAAGGAGATGGATGGAATTGATTAAGGATTATGACTTAATAATCAACTATCACCCAGGAAAAGCAAATATGGTATCCGAAGCATTGAGTCGTAAGTCCTGTTTGGCAGCAACTATTAGGCAGAATCTTACATGACACATTTGATGAGTGTGTGGAGCCTTGGGGATAAACTCTCAGTAGCAGAGGATAATGGAATATTGCTAGCATGGTTTGAAGTTCGACCTACATTATTTGATGAGATCAGGAGATCCTATGTTGACAATCCCGAGTTAAGAGTCATTTGGGAGAAATTTCCATCCGAAGACAGTGAGGGGTTCAGACTGAGAGAACATGGGTTGTTAGTCTTTAAAGACAGAGTCTACGTGGAGAATGACTAGGGCCTCAGGCGAGCTATCTTGGAGGAAGCTCACAGTTTGGCTTATGTTATGCATCCTGGTAGTACCAAGATGTATCGAGCTCTTAGAGAGAGTTATTGGTGGCCAAGGATGAAGAGAGAGAGCAAAATTTGTGGTCAGATGCATTTCCTATCAACAAATTAAGGCAGTGCATCTGAAACCAACAGGTATGTTACTTTGCCTATTCCGAAATGGAAGTGAGAGCATGTGAAAATAGATTTTGTAGTTGGACTACCTTATACATCAAACGGTCACAATGCTATTTAGGTTATAGTGGATAGATTAACGAAATCTGCTCATTTTCTGCCTGTCCACACAACCCACTCATTGGAAAAATTTGCAAAGTTGTATATCGATGAGATTATAAAGCTGCACGGGGTGCCAGTTTCTATAATATCATATAGGGATTCGAGATTCACCTCACGATTTCGACCAAAATTCTAGGAATCCTTAGGGACTAAACTGAAGTTTAGTATTGCTTTTCACCCCAGACCGATGGTTAGTTAGAGAGGATCATTCAGACGCTGGAGGACATGGTAAGAGCATGTGTGATGGAATTTCAAGAGAGTTGGGACCAGCACTTGCCTTTGATAGAGTTTGCTTATAACAATAGTTATCAGACAAGTATCAGTATGTCACCATATGAATTACTTTATGGGAGGAAATGCAAGACACCTCTATGTTGGGATGAGGTTAGCACAACCAAAATTGAAGGAGCCGAATTTATAGAAGTCACCACTCAGAAGATAAAAGTCATTCGAGAGAAGATGAAAGTCGCCCAGGATCATTAAAAGAGTTACGCGGATAAGAGGCAATAACCATTAGAGTTTGTAGTTGGTGACAAGGTTTTTCTTTGGATATTACCATGGAAAGGTATCATCAGATTTTAGAGTCAAAGGAAGCTAAACCCTCGATATATCAGACCTTTCTGCATCCTGGAGAGTGTCGGGACTGTGGCGTATCGATTGAAATTGCCACCGGACTTGGATAGGATCAATAATATGTTCCATGTCTTAATGCTTAAAAAGCAGTCACGGGACCCATCTTATATTTTGGAGACACTTCCAGTAGAGCTAAGAGAACACTTGAGTTTTGAGGTGAAACCAGTTCAGATTTTGGATCAACAGATAAAGAGATTATGCAGCAAGGAGGTATTCCCAGTTAAAGTTCTTTGGAAGAGCGACAAGGTCGAGGAGATGACATGGGAGCTTGAGGATACTATATGGAGATGCTATCGCCTGTAACCAAATATAAAAAAAATCACTTCCGTTAAAACAAATTAATGTAGTAGCGGTAAGCGGATATCATTCCCATGAGAAATTTTTAACGGTAAAGGTTAGCGAGTTTAAACGGCACAAATAACAAAAATAAAGAGGGGGGTTTTGTTTAATCATGGCAATAATAGAAAATCAAAGGGAAAAATCACAAAGCGAAAGCAATAATTTAATCTAAAAAATCAATGAGAAAATACCTTAGTTTCGGGTCACCGATGCTATCACATTACTATGGATCCTCGACATAAAATTTAATCATTAATAAACATTCATTGGGGGAAGTTTCTCTTAAGTGTAATGACTAGAAACATGTATCTTAGCATTCTTATTAAACAATAACCTAGATACGATCGTAGGTATAATTGAATAATAGCATTAAGAATCAAGAACCAAT
>JANZLC010000003.1:16581456-16591804 GCA_026413385.1 Erythroxylum gracilipes
TCATATTAACAGTTTTGCTACCTTTCGGATCTCTCCTCTTCTTACTATACTGCTGCTGGAACCTAGTCTCAACACAATGATTGAAGGATGTCCAAGACTATGGTGCGATACTATCCCATCCACTACAAAACTTGATTGACAAAAGAATAAGGAAAAACACTGGTTTTTTCAACGTAGACTTTATGACACACTGATCAAACGAAGAATGATCAAGTATGTATAGTTTGCCTATTGTTTTTCCAACAGCTAGTATGTCATCAGTCTTCAGGTCCTGTAGAAGACAACAAAAGGGATAAAAGATGAATTTGGTATGTGCTGTCGTTGTTAACTTGTTAACAGATAACAAGTTAAAACGAAAACTAGGTACATGTAAAGCTTTGGTTAAGGTAAGATTATCTGTCAAATGTATATCACTAGCGTGATGAACAAATTTAATATTTCCATTTGGTAGATAAACAGGAGTTGGTTGAACGGTTTTCATTTTTGTTACGTCCATACACATGTGATTGGAAGCTCCAGTGTCTATTATCCAAGAGTTAGTTCCAATTAATTCAAGAGAACTAAAAGAATGGTATGGAATCGTACGTACAAATTCTGCAAAATTCACAGTATTTCCTCTGTTTACGCCAGACTTTGTTTCCCGTTCATGAATCATTCCACTTCTTGTTGAATCAAGCTAGAAATGTTCATCGACCAGTCATTGGTGCTGTTATGAATGGACTTTGTATGCAGCTTTTCTATTTCCCCTGTTTCTACCAAATTTGCCAAACTTTTCTTTGATGTTTTCTGTTTATGCTCTTTTAACTCCTTATACCAGTCTGGATAGCTTTGAATTTTGAAACACACTTTAATTCAGACTTGTCTACGGTATCTCTTCATTTATAATTCCCTTTCCCACCTTTATCGGTCTTAGTTACTTGTCCTCTAACGAACATGGCACTGTTGTTATGGGGTTTAACTATCGCTAGATGAATTTCTTTTTGTCTCTGCACTGTCAAAATAATTGAATATGCTTTGTCAATAGTTGGTAATGGATCCATTACCAAATTTTGATTTTTAACCTGGTTGTAACTTTCATTCAACCCCATTAGAAATTGTGTCAACTTTTGACTTGAATTGATCTCCTCCATTTTCTTTCCAGTTCCACACGTACACTAATTAGTAATTACATGAACACTTTGGCATTGGTAACAAACATCTTAATTCATCCCACAGTTTCTTCAGTCTTGTAAAATACCTAACAATGGACATATTTCCTTGCGTGATTGTACTGATTTCTCTTTGTAACTAATACAAAAGAGGACCATTACATTATACAAAAGAGGACCATTACATTCTCCATATCTCTTCTTTAATTCCTTCCAAAGCTCAAAAGCATTTGAGGCATACAAACAAGCATCAACGATCTCGTTAGAAGTCGAATTTAATATCCATGATGTAACCATACTATTAACTCGACACCATGAATCATAAACTAACAAATTTTCATCTGGTATTTTGTATCTACCATCAATGAATCCTAGCTTCATTTTTACTTTGAGAGCTAACTTCATAGCTCGACTCCATGAAAGGTAATTATTACCTCTTAAAGGAGAAGTTACCAACGCCATTCCAGGATGATCAGATCCTTGCAACGTTAATCAATCATTCATAGTTTGAGTAATAAAATCCTGTCCTTGAGCCGAATCCTCCTCCTCCATACCGTGATGAAAACGATTAACGGAAACTACCAGCTCTCTTTAATAACTCTGCTTTTATACTATGAACAAATCAATATTAGAAAGAATCTGAATATTTTCTCATATTAGTAACCGCAACTCATCACTGATTATATACAAATTTCAGTACACTAACTGTCTAACAGAATAACTGCTACACAACTCACTCATTCAGGTGGAAAAATAAATAAATGAGTATATCATAGGTGTGTGACTTAACACGTCACCCCTGTGAGAAGGCCTCATGGGTGCGACTTAACATGTCACACCCATGACATATAGCTATTCATAACTATTTGTTCAGTTTTAGAGTGTTTTCTAGGTTCAGCTGCAAGCCTATAAGCCTTCACGTCTAGTAAGCTTACCAAGCAGAGCATTGGCTCCCATCAACTCATTGAACTATATTGACATTGGAGTTCCTTTGAACCCTTTCCTGCCCTGCATGTCCAGAATTATGGCTCTAAATATTGTTTCTGCTTTAGATTTCAATTTAAGTATTTGCTTTTATGTTGCACTCTCATAAACTTTCAGTTCATTTGTGGCTGTAAGTTATGTTGGCCAAAAAGAGTGTCCGTGGTTAGGAAAAGGTCTTAGAACTTACTGATGGATAGAATAGGTTATTGACTTTGTAAACTCTGAAATGTTAATGTCTGCTTAATATTCAATCCTATCTGATAACTAGGAACCCAAGTCGTTATATAAGAATTAAGCAATCATTTCTTTGCTTTTTCACGCATTGTCATTTTGGACATTTGTATATCAAACGGAAACATTGTTTGAGAATCTTGCAGGTAATATATGTAGAACCTGGTCAGAGCTCTGAAGTCGAGGGGCAGAATGGCACTAAAGTCGGTGTTAAAGCAACAGCAGGGCCTGTTCTAGGCCCTCCTTGGCAGCGCCCTGAGAATGGGTAGAAATTGTCTCTGCTAAAAAATATAACTGCCAATGGTTATAGATTTCTCTTCCTCAACTGAATTTATATGTGCACTTTTTGCTTTTTCTATGTGCTTTAGATACATTGTCAATTCTCCACAGGGCCAATTAACCCTATACTATGAGCCCCATTGCGTCTACAACCAGAAGCTTCTTGAACAGGAATATGCTGATATCATTATCACCCCAGTCATAAAGCAGCTTCTGCCTAAATTTACTTTAGTTTCAGGGCAAGAAGATGCAGTTCAACTTGCCAAGTTGCTGCAAGCCAAGTACACAGCATTATCCTTGTTCTTTGTGGCTACATCAAGATTTGCTTTAATAGGATCTTATTTTTCTTTTCTTTGATTCCTAGGTTTGTTATACCAATGAAAAATGGTGACCTGGATAGCAAAGGGCTTCTTGCCAGTATCATTCAAGCTGAGGGAACAATAGAATCCTTTAAGGTTTGTTTCATTTGCACTCGATGAAACCTAAAAACTGATGGAATTGTCAATTGCACATAACAAATTTATAGGATGAGGATGCATAAACTTGACTAGTGCGCATCATGATTATCACACGTTATGCCTGTCATATTTCTATAACTGATGATGCGAACTGCCACTCCTACACCATTGTCTTGTAACATAGGAACAATATTCCATAGATGTATGAGGAAAAACTGAAACAACAGAAAGATGGTTGCATTTATGGTTGGGGTGTAGCTGCTGATCGTTTTCCTTCTCTTAACTCTTGAGCAAATGGTGATCAAATTTTCTGAAAGCTCTTCCTGACTGCTGAGTTTATTGCCTTAATCGTTGCTAAACTAGTTGGTGTTGGTAAGAAAAAAAAAAAAATTGTTTTCTAGATGTTAGTTGATTGGAATTTGGATATGTACGTTTTAGATGGGTTCTAAGACAGAATGGGCCAGGTATTGGACCTTGAACCAACTGTCTTGGGAAATTGATCATCATCTAAAGTAGCAGACAAGGTCTTACTTTACTTACTGCTGTCTTCATAGTGATTGTATTTATCCCCAGGATGTGTGATTCTATTTTCAGCAAAATTCGCCATAGGTGATGCTTAGCGTTAGATGTTTTAAGTTACTCCTTGGCTCTAACCTTTCATTTTAGCACACGATTGCCAGTTTGAGGTTCTTGTGGTGAAATTAATGGGATTAAGTTGATTTAATTGTTTGGGTTTGTAGGTTGGACTTTAAACAAATTGCTAGCCAATTGGCCTGTTTTATTAGAAGAGAAAACAAGTTTGACAGTTCATAATGGCTAAGGGAGTCTTTTTCTTATGTAAATTGGCCTTAGCATTAACGTTTTTGTGGTGTGGTTAGTTTTGTTCTTCCTCATTCATTAAGATTTTTGGCTCTTGATTCCTGCTTCTATATCTCAAGTGTTGCAAAATAATGTGATGTGATGTAGGAGCTTTTGACCAAGGAACTGCCAGATGCTCAAGTATTGGAGCCTACTCCTGGTGTCCCTCTAGAAGTTTCCAAGCCTTGAAATGCTTGGGCAGTAACAAAACATTTGCCATTACTCCCAACTTTCATTCTCGATACTTATTGTAGGCTTTCTTCTCAGTTTTGGGTTAATTGCACTGAATATGAATCTCTTTTGAAAGAATTTCTGATTTGGATATAGTTTTAGAGGTCCTATAATAATCAAATAATACGATACTCAACAAAAGAAGTGCTTTATTAGTAATAAACTTAAAAAGTTGCCTATTTTTGTAAACTTAAAATTCAGAGGTTATCACAAGATTCACGACAATCTCTAGAACATGAAACTCATTTGAATGCAAGTGGAAGGTCAGCTTTTGTTTTGATACTTTGTATTGGATGCGTGAACGTTCGAACAAGAGAGAGAAATTAGAAATAAAAGATACGGAGAAATCACGAGAGAATTTTAGAAGGAAGGAAAATAACCACTTCGTTGTTACAATTACAATGTTCAAGCATACGTAAGAAGAAAGCTTAATTAGGTGCTAGTCTTAGATAGTTGCCGTGTGGATTTATTTAAAAAGTACATCAGAATCATTGTGTCTTAAATAATGTTGCTCTTTGTATGCTTCTTTAATTCATTTGAAGTTCTCGGGGTTTCGTTTTTCGTTAATATCTGCACCAATCCCCTCCCTTTTTAGTTCCTTGGCCATCAAGTTAACCTCTAGAAATTGTTTCTGGAGTTCAAAGAGATATTCTCAAGAAGCACTCTTGCTCCGACTATTGAATTAGCAGTTGTGTTATTGAATGATTGCTTATCAACATGCTCTGTAGTGGTGAGCACTTCGGGTAATGCCATTAAAGTTCTTCCTTGTTCTATTCGAGCCTTCTTAAGTTGTGACGTATGAAAAATTGGATGAATAGAAGTTCCTATCAGCATCTCCAATTTATAAGCTACATTTGACACTTCTTAGAATCTTGTAAGGGTCGTAGTATATTGGTGACAGTTTATAGTTGCCCCTCCTTGGAAGGGAATGTTGTTTAAAAGGTTTTAGCTTAATAAAACTAAGTCAATCAACTCGAATTCTCATTTTGACCTTTTTGAATTTGCCTATTGATTCATTCTATTTTGCGCTCTCTATAGGTAGAACCTTGTTATCTCCTACGTCCCTTCTCTATCCCTAAGAGCTTGATCTACTTTTGCTATCTTCGAATTGTGAACAAGATAAGGAGTATAAATAGGTGGAGGATATCCATATAGAACTTTGAAAGGTGTTGTATTGATGGTTGTACAGTATATTGTACTATGCTATCATTCGACCAAAGGAACCCACTCACTCTACCTATAGGGTGCTTCTCCACAAAAACATATTAGATAAGTCTAAGATTTTGTTGATTGCTTTCGTCTGTCTATCCATTTTTAGATGATAAGTTGTTGAGAATTTCAAGCTAACTACTTGTAGTCTAAATAATTCTTTCCAAAATTTGCTTAAAAAGTGGGGTCTTTGTCACTAATGATAGTTTCAGGCATTCCATGCAACTTGAAAATGTGATTAAGGAATAATTTTATGATGTCCTTTATTTAATACAAATGTTTTACTATAATGAAGTGTGCATATGTTTTACTAGAATGAAGTGTGCATACTCCGTAAACCAATCAACCACCATTAATATCACAAAATTTCCCTTGGATGTGGGTAGCCCTTTGACAAAATTTCTTAATGTAATTTTGGATAGCAAAGGGCAAATCATCGTTGTTTGATCATGACTCATCTTGATTAATTATTCCCTTAGTGTGGTTTTCAACTTGGTAACCCATTTTTCCATTCATATGCATTTGAGGTGATCCTTTCTTAACTCTTTTTAAGCGTCTGCCATAGCGTTCTCCTTCCTGCTACCATATTGAAGTTAAAAATCATACCCCAAAAGCTTCGAAAGTCACGACTATTAGAATGGTGTAGATAATTGTTGCTCCAGTAGATACTTCAAACTTTTGTGGTTTGTTCGAAAAATAAAAGGTTTGATATTAAGATAGTGATGCCATTGTTTAATTACTTTGATTACAACTGAAAACTCTTTTTCATATGTTGACAACCCTTGATGTCTTGGAGTTAATATCTTTGCCTAGATATGCAATAGGATAATGTACTTGTTGTAATACTACTCCAATGCCTAAACCGTTGGTATCTGCTTCCATAACAGGGGGTTTTGAGAAATCAGGGAGCACTAATACTGGTGCTATCGTGATTGCTCTCTTCAAATTTTCAAATGCTTCCTTTTCTTCTTGTTGCCAACTCCACAGTAAAAAAAATATCTTTCTTCAGTAATTTAGTTAAGGGTCTAGCAGTTAGTCTATACCCTTTAATAAATCATTTGTAATATCTAGTGATTCCCAAGAAGCTCCTCAATTCTGGGTTCTAGCCAATCTTCAATCATTTTTACCTTCCTTACATACGTAGCCACTCCTTTCTCTAAAATTGTGTATCCCAGATATTCAATTTGTCTTGTTCTGAACACAAACTTGCTTCTGCGTAAATATAATTGGTTGACTTTCAGAGTTTCCATTGTCATAATAAGGTGATCCTCATGAGATTGTAATGATTTAATGTAAATTAAAATTTCATAAAAATACCAGGATGAAGCATTGGAGATACGATTTAAATTGTTCATTCATTAGCCTCTAAAACATGGATGGTGCGTTGGTTAGGCCGAATGTCATGACAAGGAATTCATAGTACCCTTCAGGCGTCTTGAACGTTGTTTTCAGAATATCTTTAGGTTACATTCGGATCTAGTGATAACCAGAGAGTAAATCTAGTTTTGTAAACTAGTTGGCCCTGTGTAGTTCATCTAATAATTTTTTGATTAAGGGAATGGAAAATTTATCTTTGATTGTGTGTTTTTGAGTTCACAGTAGTCCATATACATTCCCATGAACTATCCTTCTTCTTGATGAGGACTACTGGTGATGCATGCAATCTATAGATGTGTCTAATAAAGCTTTGATTCATCAGTTCTCTCACTGATTATTCAATGATGTCCTTTTGAGCTCCTGAGTACCTGTATGGTCTGATGTTCATGACTTCTACTCCCTCTTTTAAATGGAATGATGATTATGTTTTCTACTAGGTGGTAATGGGGTGGGTTCTCTGAATATCATGGAAAACTCTAAATATCTACATGGATCTCTTCGAAGGCGCTCAATTGATCCTCCTTTACTCCTAATTGTAGTAGTTAACATTCAATCTGAAACGTCAGTTGTATCATGAAAAATTGACCTCCCTTTAAGTGTTGAAGTGTTTTATGAAAATCTTTGCCTGATACTACCCTGGATCTCCCATCTAGATTCTCTTTTAATGTAACTATTTGTCCCTCCTTGTTGAAGTTCATAGTCCTTTTCTTAAAATTACACAAAATGTCGTTCAATCTTATCAACCATTGTACTCAGAGCACTACATCACAACCTTCTATTGATAATACTAGTGCATTCATGGTGAATTGGACTCCTTGGATAGTTCACATAAAATTCATACAGCATTGCTTACATACCAGTTGCAACCCTCCGCCTATTGTAATGTTTGGTGGTTCGATTTCTTTGTCATCATAGGTGCCTTTCTTCACAATCGAAGCATCTATAAAATTATGGGTGTTTTCATTATCTATCAAGACATGAATCGTCCTCCTCAATGAATTCCCTTTACCCTCATTTGCTTAAAGTTCCACTTGCTTGTTGATCCCATCATTGCTTGCATAGACACGTTTATTGCCTCTTTTGACATTTATGGCATAGGATATATTTTTCATCACACTAAAAATAAGCCCTCGTGACCTTTTTTTTCATCAAATTCTTTGCTACTGATGTATTTTAGAGTTTTGAACATTCTAGCTGCTGCCAAGTGCGTTGGAGCCGTAAAGGTGGGAAGTATTTAGTCTGATGTTAAGCTCATGTTTACATTCATTGTCTACTACATCTTCAAAAATGGGCTATGACCTCCCTCAATGCTTACACTCCGCAAAGTGTTCCCTTTGAGAAAAGATGTACTCCTTTTTTCCATCATAACCGCTTCTTGCTTCTCAGCCAACATATAAGCATGATGTAGAGAAGACGGCTCATGTAACTGCATTGTAAGTTCGATTTCTAGTTTGAGCCCTTAAGGAAGAATCCTATTAAATATTCTTCAGATAATGATAGTCGGCTAAGATAATGATTGAATTTGGCTCAATATTTTAACATTGAGCCTTCCTATTTTAGCTGCTTAAAATCTCCATTGGATCATCGAAAATCTTTGCTTCAAAGTATTGCTTGTGGACGCTCGTGTACTCCTTCCAATCGACCACTTTAGACTTGTTCCAATTCCCTAAATAGAGTTTATACCATTCCTTAGCTTGTTCATCCATATGGAGGATCACCATACCCACTTTCAACTTCTTCGAAGTTTAATCCAATTGAAAGAATTGCTCATATCTGTATACCCATAGTTTGATTCACTTACCATCAAAAATTGGAAATTCTATTCTGCTTAACCTTGTGGGGATCACATTTTCATCCTTCTTTTGCGTTATTTTATCACTTCGATTTATGTGTTCTGGAGTAACCGAGATTGCTACTCCAGATTCCACTCCCTATCACTGTATGAATTGCATGACAATAGATTTAAGGTCCAACCTGTCCTTCTCATACTTATATTCTCTATTTTGTTACTCTAACAATAGTTTATTATTCCTAGTTTGTGCCTCCATTAAATTCTTAATGGTCTCTTTAACCTACATAACTCAGCTCCCATTGTACCTTTCCCCATTGATATCTTTCATAAAATTTACTGCTCAGATACCAATTGTTGTGATATTTTGTAGTTTATCAAAACCTGATCAAGTTTTTAGTAGTTACATTTAAATTGTTATGTAGTTAGGTTTATTTTAAATTCTAAAATAAGTTTTGAATGGTTTGGATTGCTAATTCTTTTACTCTCTTGAATCACTTATAAGATAGGGAAACACTCTCGATGTCAAAAGGATGGGTTATGTGCTTTGTTTTGAGTGTGAATGTTGCATATTGTATGATAGTTTGTTAGGTTGTGTATTATGAATTGTGTGAATACGTCAATGGCTTAGATAGATTGAAATTGATTTAATTTTGAACATAATCTATTAGGTTGTAAAGAGTTATTAGCTCGTGAAATTAGTTATTGGGTTCTTTGGCTAAATATGCAAGCTAATTATGATTTAGTGTTAGTTTGACACCCTCTAAATTGTCACATTCATTCATAATTTTAGGTATTTCAACTTAAGAAGCTTTCCAGTAATTTTTTTCAGGGAAACGAGTACCTAAAGCAATTAGGTAGGTAATAAAAAAAGAAGTGTTTGTTAATTTGAAATAAATAACTATCCTGTTGGGCTTCAGGTTATGAATAGAGCTAGTATCCAGTTGAGAACGTGATGTAGCTGAGTAATTGGATCGACACACATCGCAAATGTGTTTCTTCGCGTTAAAAGACTATAATAACATTCCAACCAAGCTGCTTAATAAAAACATGACTTAGTCGAGTAACCGGATCGACATTCATCACAAATGTTTGAATTCGAGTAAAAGACTAGGTCCAAGTCCATAAATAAATAAATAAAAAGTAAATAAGATAAAAATGTTTTCTAATAAAATCTATTGAACTTGCAAATAGCTTGACTTTTTATGAAAATGTAGTTAGGAGTAGTTACAGAGTTTGAATGACCAAAGAATTATTAATGTGTGTATACAATTGAATAACTTTTCATTTGAGTTTTGATTAATATGTGTGTTTACTTCAAAGCTCCTAGACGCAAATTTTGCATGTTAATGATTTGGAACAACTTGAATGATTGTGTTTAAAGTTAAATTTATTTTACAAAGTTAAAGCCATTGTCTTATCATTGCATTATGTGCTATGTGAATTTTTTATGTTTGTTGTTTTCTTTACTTGAAGACAAGCAAACATTTAAGTTGGGGGATGTTGGTAAGTGAAAATTGCATTGCGTTTTAGAGCTTAGTTTGATATCTCCGTTCTCCTTCGTATGATCAAGTTCCTTTTCCTAGGTCTGAGTGATGGCCATAATCCTTTCCTTTGGGTTAGACTCGGTATTTCTTGGAAGGGTTCCTGCATTTCAAGTAGATATTGCTTCAGATAGTTTGTTGGGCCCCGAATTTTTTTTTATTAATTTACTTTTTGTTTAGTTCTTAATTTTGCTTTTAAATTGTTTAATATTTTGGAGATTAGTCTTATTACTTTAGTAA
>JANZLC010000003.1:16605262-16616468 GCA_026413385.1 Erythroxylum gracilipes
GAAGAGTTTCTTGGCTTGAATGGAAGCTCTCATCCTCCTCTTCCTTTTTCCTTCTTGAATAAACTTCAAAATCCCTCGTGAAAACCAAGAAAAATCAAAACCTAACTTTTTCTTTCTTCTTTCTCTGCTCTCTTCTCCACCAAACTCTCTCCTCTCTTCTCTCCTTTCTTTGCTTTTTTCTTCTCAATTTCGTTCTTACTTCTTCCTTAAAAGCAAGCCCACACGTCTTATTACAAATTTGCCACTAATGAGTGAACAATGTCCAATTTACCCTTACATATATGCCTTGTAACTTAAATGGCTTAAGTGATCTTCCCAAAAAGCCCTCATACATATATAGTCTTGCTACTTAATTCAATTAAACCATATTTTAAAAGATTACCAACATCAATATAATAATTAACTCCAAATAAAATAATTAATCTAGCAAGACCTAAAAATTATTTAAATCATGCTTAACTCCTTTTAAAAAATCAAGACCTTTTTCTAATCATGCAATTGAAGGAATTTGATAGCACTTCCTTCTAGACAAATGTTCCTCATTATCTTAATTTTCTAATGACATCAAAATCATTCAATTTGGTTCTATAGTCTAAAAGTTATACCCCAAAAATTTTTAGACTGTTCTTATTCTGAAACAATATTCTGTGCTCAACTTCCATCTGAAATTTGATATTCTTAGAGACTAAGTTAAAACTCAATTTCATCAGATAATTTGTATCTCTATCTCTCTAGTTTAATCCACATTAAGAATCATCTCATTTGGATAACTAGAGCAAAAGTTATTTCTAAAACACCAAAGCATGCTCAATGAACATGTTTCAATTACGTTTTCTAGCTTTTAACTTCCAACATATCACATATAACCCATCTTGTACCTAAACCATCTTTTCTATTTCATTTCAAATTCAAGAATTATCCTTTTTTTTTACACATAACTAATTTCCAACAATTTCTCATTTAATAGAAAGGTTCGGGGTCTAACACACTAGGTGCAAACATTATCTTTTGAAAATAAAAAAGGTTATGTAAAGTTGACAAGCATGCACTGAAGGACAACTCTTTTGACTTAATTGCAAGAAATCTTAGTTACATCTTAAAACAAAAAATAAGGTAAGTCAACAAATATGAAAGACATTTGGTATTTATAGAAAGTGATCATGCAACAAATATACCTCAATGTATAAGACAACATACAAATTGTTTTGACAATTTAAGATCTCATTTTCCCACTAAGAGCTTGTAGTCTAAAAAAATATTTTTCACATTAAATATGACTTAAAGAATGCGTTACATGTGAATTATCTATTCCTAAGGCATTTAGTTCAAATCCTTTATTATAGAAATGATGCGAATGTGACCATATCCCATGATCCTTTTATAATCTCATACTTGATGTAAAGGTGATCGTATCATGCAATCCATTTTAAATCCTAGACAACAAGTCTTGCACTTATGAATCTAAACACAACTGGATTACCTAACAAGCTAAGGACCTTATTATTACATAAGATGGAGACATATGTCATCATTTATGTATCATCAAGTTACTGTATAAATAATTAATAGTCTAGGAATGAGGTCATTTTCACACTCTCCTTTTATATATTACATGTTTATATCTAATTTTACTAACTTAATTATTCGAAAGTTAAATGACATTAAATATTTCCACATTAATTTTATAGGTTTATTGATAAAATTCTCACAAGCAAAACCCAAATCATACTATAATGCATCACATTAGACCTATTTTAACTTATAAGAGGTAAGACTCATACTTAAAGAATTCAAGCAAATGAAAATCACTTAATATCACTATCCAATACAAATAAAATCTTAACATTATTAATAAATTTTAAATTAGATTATGAACAACTCCATTGGTAAATGATTTTTAGTAGTCTTTGTAGCTATTTTGAGAAAAATAAAGATATTTACCGTTGTTTTTCGATAATTAAGTGTCCAAAAGAAAATTATACCACCTTATGTAATCATATAAGCTTTTCGGTTTAAGTTTAGGGTAATACTATCATATCAAGCTATCTCATACTATTTTCATACACATTGTGGACCACCCCTACTATATCCAAATCATCATGCTAACCCCAAACACAAATTATTAATTTCAAGTTAGTTTGAGGAGACCATTGATTAGAGTGACACATCCAAACCAATAAAAGTAATTAAGCATGGATTAAATAAACTTTATTTAGGTTTTTATTAGGCAAGAGGTCTTATAAGCCCCCAATGTTTGACCAAAAGTCTAAGAAGGCTTCTACCATTATCTTTAGTACTAATTCACCCCCTAATGTTTTTAAATTGAATAATTTTCAACTAAAAGAGTCAATCTATTGGCTTTTTGTTAATTAGATATAATAACTATCTTATTTTAGAATACGTGGCATATCAGATAAGCTCATATTCTAACTTGATAGCTCTCCACACTATCTACAAAAATCCCTAAAACCTAAACACTCTCGATCTTTCTTTTGTTCCCTATTTTCTCTAGTTCTGTTTTGTCATGCACATAACTTGATTACATGGGGCCAATTTGTTAAAAGTGGTAAAACTTTGATATTAATTGATGAAAGTTATAAACTAGGATTTTTTAGCCTTAAAAATTTCTAATTCAAGATATTTGGTATTTGGTATCACAATATTCAAGATATGGGCATCATCTAGGTTACAAATAGAGATTGATCAATTTTTGACAGGAATGGGACCTTGATAATTACTGAAGATGAAAACTTATTGCTCAGAGATAAAAATGGAAATTTGATTTAGTCAAGCAGTACTTAGGAGTTGTCTAACAACACAATTTCAATTCTTGAAACAATCGTTAATCATATTTTGTCAAATGTTTTTTACACAAATAAGTCCTACTCTGAAAGTTTTGGCCACCCAATAGATACATATTTTCCTAACTTGATAGTTATAGTAAGTCTAGCAATGGTAGAGAACCATATCTTTAGTTCATGGAAGTTTGCAAATAACCCTTCACTAGGAAACTTCGTTATGGGAGTTGATCCTTGTAGAGCACCATAAAGAGTAATATGGGAGAATTCAGGAAAAAAACAGATAGAATGTTTTTCTTTTAAAGACTTGTTGGATGAATGTTAAGGATTTCTACAGATGGTGTCGAGATAATTTAGGTGAAATCAAAATTAAATATTTTATTTTTAAATAATTAATAATTAAATTCTTAAAAACATTAATATGAATTAATATATGGCACGCTAATTGATAATTGACATCCAAATTTATTTGATATGTCATGTATTTCAAAATAATAGGAGTATCATATATAATTGATATAAAAGTGATGGAGAGACTCTAAATTATTTTATTTTAGAACATTAGAAGGTAAACTTATACTTAAAGTGAAACCTTAAACCATTTTAAGCTTTTGATCAGTTGATCAAATGTTCGAAAACAAATTAGATATTTTACCTTCATATTTCTATGGTATTTTATTCCTAAACTGGTTAGTCTATTTGTGGTGTGTCCAAAACAAGTCTTATTGGCCACAACATACTTAAACTCATATATCTGTTATCATGATTTTTATCAATTCCTTAGCATCCAATTCCATCAATTGGTTATTTAATCTTTCATGGTTTTTCAAAGTAATATCAGCATATAGTGAAGACTAACTAAAGTACATCTGAACAAGTGGAAAATTATGATCACCCATAAGGAAAAAAATGGCATATTTAACCTTAAAGTTTACATTCTCTGACAAATTTAACCTAACATTTCAGAAAGTACAAATTAAACAATATCATTTAACAAATGTTAAAATTCAACCCTAATTAATAGAGAAACTGACGGCAATGTTACATCGTCAAATTTCTGTCAGGTGATCATAACTATATAATATTTTATTGTCGAAGTGGGTCCTAAATTATAAATTTTAAACAAAATTAATAATTAAAAAGTGGGACCCGTTGAAATAATTTAACCCTAGTTTTTGTTAACCTAACAAATTAACTTAACTAATTAGCCTATTAACTTAACAAGGTAATTTAACCCTAAGTTTTGTTAACCTAACAAATTAACTTAACCAATTAACCTATTAAATTTAGTAACTAAACTAATTAATTAATTAACCTAACCTATTAATAGAAACAGAACTCAAATCCCTAACAAAAATATTTACCTTGAAGAAGCTATTAAAATTTTTTGATCTTCACCATTAATACCATCCTTCCTCACCTTCGACAATCGTCCTATGAGATTCGTTATAGTTCACTAACAAAGTCGTCACCATCTTGAAGTTTGCAACATTCGTCCGTCACTAGTCATAGTGGAAGTCCTCACCATTTTCAACTTTACAGCATCTTAAATATTTATGTTATTAAGCTTATGTTTATGAGAAAATAACACTTTTAAAAATGATGCCAAAAAAAAGATGCCTTTCCTATTGCACTTTCCTTTTTATGGTAGACATTGTTGTGTTTCAACATCCTTTTGTTGTTTTCTTTTTATGCTAAATGTACATGTATTTTTTAATGAATTAACTACTAGTCTCATTTGAATTTTTAAATTGAATTTCAATTAGGTATGATTTTTCCTTTAGCTTTACTTTTTACTAGAATTCCAGTTTTTTTCAAGTGTAATGGTAGTACCAGGTGGTATGGAGTGAATTCTAACTTCTACTAATACTACTTTAGTTCTTTTATCACTTATTACAAATTTTAAGCTTGAGTTAATATGTTGAGCGTCTTCATAAATTTTCTCCCCATTTATCTCAATGATATAAGAATGTAATTATTGAATAATATTAGGGGAGCTTAGAGTTTTGTCCTTTACCTCACTTATAGCATTCTCCATTGGAGGCTAGCATAATCCCTTGGAGCTTTTGATTTCATGTTCAACTCTTCTTTTTTAGGATTGGCTAGTATAAATTCCTAGTAATTAGGTCGCGGATTGTACAGAAAGATGGCTTTGTTATAAAAGAGAGTGGATGAGAGTTATATTTGCATTATTTCTTACATTAGTCATAATATCGTTAAGAAGTGTCTTTACTTTGGCTTTGGAGAATATGCAAGTAACACATATTTAATTTTACTGGTTTGATAACAAAAGCTATAATTTCTTAACTTCCCTAAACTCTACTTTTAGGAGTTTTCCTTAATCTTCAAGGCTACTTTAAAAGCACTTTTTTTAAAAACTATAATGCCCTAGAAGATAAAGACTTGGTGATACTGTTGACATATGAAATTGTTAAAAAATTAAAATTTTTTAATAATTCATTCGACAAATAAACAAATTGTTTTACTAGGGACTAGCCTCTTGTAGCTCTTTGGAGTATTTAAATACTGACAAAGTGCTAATTTTTGTAACAAAATATTTAATTTAACCTTGTAATTGACGATTCACCAAAGATATTTGTTATTAGGATACCTAAACTTTTGAATAACATCATAAAAGTACTAAGTTTTAGTCTTTTAATGGAGCTAATTTGTAGTAGTTGAGTATTTATTTTTAATTGGTGTAAGGTAGTTAAGTAATTAACAATTATTTTCACATTTTGTTCTATTTATCTTTGTTCTACATGATCAAAATTAGTAGATTAAGGTTTAGATATAGTCTTTTTTCTACTTGCTGGTATTGAAGTCAAATTGATCTTTTTTTAATCTACAAATTGAATTAATATTTAGAATTTATATAAGCCAAACTTGTTGATTGTTTCTTAAGCATTTTATCTTACTCTCTATTTGAATTTACGTTTGAATATCTTTTTGTGCTCGGGTCTCTAATGTGAATAAAATTATTTTTAATTGTTGATTTATAGGTTTTAATGGCTCAATAAGAAGTGTAAGGCTTTTTTATGGTGGAAGTTTCATGTTAGACCTTGAATTTAGATATGTTGGTAGGGATATTGCTACATTTAAGAATGTTGACCTTGATTATGTTAGCAATAGATAAATATATGAGATGGGGAAGGATTTATGTAATCAAATTAATGATATTATAGAGTATCTGGTTTTTAACTTTAAAGAGTCACGGATCAGGGTGTAAATATGGAGGAACCAGGTGCACATGGGAATGTGGAGGACCAGGGTGCACATATGAATGAAAATTTGGAGGAATATGGTGCACATATGGATGAGAATATGGAGGAACAGGGTTCACATTTTTAATCAAACTTATATATATACATTCTAGATGATCATCATCCAGTTGAAATTGAATCAACAGATTTTGGTAGTGTTGGACCAATGGTGGTTGACAAATTAAATCCCTTTGTGTTTTGATAATAATAAAATGTATAGAATTGATTAAGAAATTATTTTAGGTGATTTGGATTGCAAACAAATCAAGAGATAGACAACATGCAAACATTTAAGAGATAAACAATGTGCAAAAGATGATTGTCGTGAAGATTATAATCAAATATATGTATCCCAACATTTAAAGTTCAAGATTATCTGCAATATGTCCGTTGGAGCAAGCACCAGTCGACCAAAACATTATAAGTCGACTGATAATTATCATTTCTGCAAAGTGGGGTTTAAACTAGTCGACTAAAATCTAGTAAGTCGACTAAAAGCAAAGGACTAGTAAGTTGGATAATCATTCCAGTCGACTACAATCATTCCAGTCGACTAACATCACACCATTCAACTGTTCGAAGAGCAAAGATGAATGTTTCAGCAAAAACATTTATTCCAGTCGACTATCATCTCGACCAGTCAACTAGCATTACTTCTGATCTTATTCTGAAGAAGTCAATCAATCACAAATGGAAAGGAGGAAATCAAGCAACGGCTAGGAGATATCAAGCAACGACTAATAGATGATCTACAACGTCTATATTGATCCAGAAGCCTGCAAATAAATAGAGGAACATCAAGAGATCGAAAATACTGAAGTTGGAAAGAAAAAGCATACTGATCATCATTCATATTATTGCTCTCAATTGTTCTTAGTACATTCAATTCTATTCATCTATACTGAGCAGTGTTATTTACAATTTCAAACATTGTCTTGGTGAGTTAAGTGATTAAAGTAGAATCACTCTTGCGGTGAGATTTGTGCTGGAAGTCAAATCGGATTGTGAGGTGTAGCTTGAGACGAAAATCAAGTGGGTTGTAAAAAGTTCACACTGAACTAAAAAGTGTACAGTAAAGTGGTTTTCCAAATCCTAAGTGGGAGCTTAGGTAGAGGACGTAGGTCTTAGCACCGAACCTCTATAAAAACAGTGCTTGACTTTCTTCCTTACTCTCTTCATTTAATTTATTTGATTGTTTCGTGTGTATTAATTCCGTGTTTTTTGTAGAACTTTGCGAAAAATTTTAGACGATCTATTCAACCCCCATTCTAGATCGCTTTCGCAAATCATGTATGCATCCATCATGTCAAACATATCATGAGCACATAAGCATATCAAAATGGTTTGGGTGGATTCAAAACAGAACGTACTATACAGTTCCCCTAAGCGTTCTGTGTAGCCGTGAATAGAACGTACTATCGCAATCTCATTTCATGGTCTTGCGTAACTGTGAACTTATGGGAGTCCATGAAGGAGCTCCATGTCACTAGCGGGCATGCGGGAGAAGCCTTTTGTCAAAGTGCACTTGACTTTACTTGGGGGACCATCACAAACCCACATAATATGTATATCAGGACTTGTAAACTTGTGTTGCCCAAAATGGCACGTCTTGGAAACTTGTGTTTCCTGAGCAAACAATATTTCATATACACTTTCAAAACTTGATTACATAAACTTGCTATTCTTTTCATAAATCACTTGAAAAATCTCTTTATAAACCCTTACACAGTTCATGTAGCAAACATATAGTAGATTTCACAAATCATGCAAACGCAAAAGATGCAACACTTATAATGCAATTTGAAATCAGTCAACATCTTTGCTTTAAAGAAAAATAGTAGTGGCTTATTTACTCTATTATAAGCATGTACCCACTTTGATTTCCTTGCCTAAAGACTTACTCAAAGGTGCCTCATACTTTGCTCCTCTTGCCTTCCTTGATTTCCTTTAACAATAGCCAAAATTCCATTCAATAGGAATTCCAATTTATGATTAAGTAAATGAAGAAATTTGATAATAATTTCTTCTATAACAATGTTCCCCATTGTCTTAAGTTTTTAATGACTCTAAAATCATTCAATTTGGTTGAGTACTCTAAAAGTTATACTAAAAACATTTTCAGGGTGGTCTTATACTAAAACAGCATTCCATACTCAACTTCCATCCAAAATTTTAGATCCTTAGAAACTTAATCAAGACTCAATTTCATTATAAAAATTGTATCCCTATGTCTCTAGTTTACACCAAATCAAAAATCACTCCATTTGGATAACTACACAAAACGTTATGCCCAAAATACCAGAGCACGTTCTATGACCCATATTAACACTAAACCATCTCTTCTACTTCATTTCTAAGCTCATTTCAACCCAATATCAATAACAAATACATCATGATCTATCTTTGATCATTAACCAAACACTAAGACATTTACATAACCCATTCATCAACAACTTCCTACATATATTCACTTCACTTAAGTTTCATTTAACCAAACCTATGAAATTTAAAGCATGACTTGTTGAGGCTTCAAATTTCTTCAAACTCTTCAAAGATCTCCAAATCCTAGCTTTTCTCTTCTTTTTCTCTTCTTTTCTTCTCTTCTTCTCTTCACCCATGATTCTTTCTTCTTAAAATACAATAAATAACTTCTTCTTCTTTTAATAGCCTTAATGAATGTGTAATGTCCATTTTGCCCCTTCCTTTAAGCCTTATGTCTTATACTCTTAAGTGAACTTCCAACAATGCCGTTCATTCATTCTTACAAATTTAATACTTCAATTCAATTAACCTATGTCATAAAGTTTTACCAACATTAACATAATAATTAGCTCCACAAAATAATCCCATAAGGACCTCCTAATTTATTTATATCATGCTTATTCCTCAAGAAAAAAATTAGGGGCCAATAATCCTGCATGGAAATCATGGATGGGAGTCTTCATTTAGGCTCAAGGTACAAAAGCTTGGCATTTGATAGTATATGGTGGACGCATCCAATGATTACTAATGATAAGGGTGAGGTAGTTTTAAAAGATCCATCTGAATGGACAAGAGCTGAAGAAGAGAGGGCATTTGGAAACTCATAAGCAATGCATGCAATTTTCAATGCTATTGATGAAAGATGCTTCTCAACGATATCGGTCTATAAGTTGGCTAAAGAAGCGTGGGATACTTTTCAGACTATTTATGAAGGGTCCAAATATGTGATAGCGCTAAAAATTCAAATATTAATTGTAAGGTTTGAATAACTAAAGATAAACTCGGGTAAAAATATTCTAACTTGAAACTGGTTAAGAAGACATTGAGATCGTTGCCTCCGAGGTTTATACCAAAAATTGTGGCCATCGAAGAAGCCCATGATATCACTAAATTGTCTTTGAATAAGGTAATTAGGATTCTTACCAACTTTGAGATGAATTTGTTGATGGATAATCGAGACAAGAGCAAAGGATTGACATTCCAAGCTGAGAATGGTAAAGCCGTGAATGACTTTGAAGATGAATCAGATGAGGATGAGGATATGGAGTTATTGACAAGCAATTTCAATAAATGGTTAAAAAAAGTGAAGAAGGATAGATATGATTTTAGTCAAAACTGTGGGAGCTCATCAAATAGAAATTTCAAACAAGCCAGAACTCAAAATGATGAAAGAAAGATGAGGAGAATTCAATGCCATGAGTGTCAAGGCTTCAGACCTATATAAGCGGAATGTGCTAATACTTTAAAGAAGAGAAAAGGGAAATCTTTTACTATTACTTGGAGTGAGAATGAATCTGAAAGTCAACATGGTAGTGAAGAAGAAATTGCAAATGGTGTTACATTAGTTGCATTGTATAGAAAAAAATCTAGTTACATGCCTAACAGTAACTAAGAAGGAAGTAATTGAGGACGAAAAAGGGGACAAATAAATTTTTTTGAGAAAAACGGAGACAGATTGTTGGCCCCCGAAATTTTTCTTAATAAATTAAACATGATTTAAATGAATTATTAGGTTTGATGGAATAATTTTTGGAGCTCCTTATTTATGTCAAGGTTAGTAGGATTTTTATGACATAGATTAATTTGATTAAAGGATTAAAGTAGTAAGTTGTTATAAGGGCAAATTAGGCATGACACTTAAGGGTATAAGTCATAAGGCATTAGGCAAGGGGCAAAATGGACATTGCCCAATGAAGAAGAATCGTGGATGAAGAGAAGAATAGAAGAGCTAGGGTTTTGAGATCTTTGAAGAGTTTGAAGATTTTGAAGCTTCAACAAGTAAGTATAAGCATTAACCTCTTTTGATTAGATGAACGAACCTTATTTAGTGATAGTTAGAAGTGAAAATGGGGTTAAAGGTGTGTAGGAGTTGTTGATGAATGGTGTATGAAAATGGTTTAATCTTCTAGGTTTAATGATTATTTTGATATGTTGTTAATGATTTTGGGTTGTAATTAGTTTAGAAATGAAGTATAAGAGATGATTTAGGGTTCAAATGGGTTAAATTTTGAAAGATGGAAGTATATAGTTGAAGAATGTTGGAAAATCAGGTTTCGGGAGAATTCTGGGCTCACACGTCGCGACGTGCTTATGCGCACACCGCGGCGCTCCCCAGCATTCTCACCGCCGCGTGCGCTCGTCGCGGCGAGCTCCAGCTTTCAGGTCACGACGTGCGCACATGTCACGACGTGCGCACACGTCACGACGTGCTCCAGCTTTTTTGTCGCGGCGAGCCCCTTTCGTCTCGGCGAGCTCCTGTTTCCAGCACAAACATAGTTTGATATTTTGAGCATAACTTTTGATGTAGATGTCCAAATGAGGTGATTTTTGATTTCTTGTAAACTAGAGACATAGGGCTACAAGTTTGATGAAGAAAGGGAAGTTTAATTTAGTTTACAAAGATCTTAAGGTTTTGGATGGAAGTTGAGCATAGAATGATGTTTCAGTATAAGAATAGTCTGAAATTGTTTTGGGCATAACTTTTAGAGTACTGAACCAAATTGTATGATTTTGGAGTCATTAGAAACTTAAGACAATGGGGAAACATTTTTCTAGAAGAGGATATTATCAGATTTTGTCATTTACTTGATCATAAATTGGAATTCCTATTGAATGGAATTTTTGGCTATTGTTAAAGGAAATCAAGGAAGGCAAGAGGAGCAA
>JANZLC010000003.1:16616568-16630907 GCA_026413385.1 Erythroxylum gracilipes
TATAAACTAATATTTATTTTATATATTTTTAATTATTAAATCAAAATTTATTTGAAATTTATATATTTTAAAGTCTCGAAGTTGAGAAAGAATGGAGGATTAAATTATCTAGTGTATTTTTTAGATTAAATTCTTGAGGAAAGTAATCTAAATACCAAGGGGGTGTTGAGATTTAGATTCCAAGGAAAGTGTCACTACTTTCCCTAAATTAGGAAAGTTTTTACTTTCCTAACTACCCAAAAAAAGAACCAAACGTAATAATTTAAATTTTAGGAAAAATATTACTTTCTCTAGCAACAATCTATGCCAACCAAACGGGGCCCAGCAGTAATTTTCTTCATTTCTTCTTTCAAGGCTCGGGTAGGTACAATATTGATCTTTTCCATATTGATTAGTTTTCCAAGAGTTTTCATGGTAGTGGAAAGTCCGGGTTTTTCGAGAACTTGTTTATATTGTGGCTTCAAAGAGGGTTCTCTAAATTCTGCCAAAGCTTTCTCAGCTTCTATGCGGTTATTATAACTTCGATGAATAATGGAAGATTTTCCTGTAATATGAACAACAGCTTTATGTCATTCATCATATATTCCGGAAATAGATCTATTGAAAATGACATAGGCTTTACTTTCTTTAAAGTCATCCTTTTTCTGAGAGATGGGTAAAGGTGTCTGAGTAATTTGTTGGGTTGTTACTGGCTGGATATTTTGTGGCTGTGGTTGAATATTAGTGATTGGATAATTTGTAGAGTGTGACTGGTCAGTGGATATCTGTTTTTCAAGGAGGGTAATAGTTGCTCGTAACTGATTAATTTCTTTGGTTGCTATACCCACTTGTTGTTGAAGCTCTGTTAACTCATTTTCTTTTTTAATAAGTGAATCCTTCAGACTGAAGATAGCTGCTTCCATTCTCTTGTCAATATACCTGCAAGACTATTAGTAGATGATTTTATATAATAAATATGAAAAGTATATTGATTTAATTCGAGTTGCCATCGAATTAATCTTCCTTGATTATAATTATTTTTAATATTATATCTGGTGAATCCACATAAATATTTAAAATCTGTTTGAATATAAAATTCAACAGGTAATAAATCCACTTTTCATTTTCTTAAAGTTTTTTTATACATGCAAGTGTCTTCTTCTCATGAATAGGGTATTTACTTTCGGTGGGATTAAAAGTCCCATTGATATATTTACATAAAAGATATTTCCTTGAATTGGGTGGTTGTGCCAAAAGGCAACCTGCCCATGTATCTATACTTACATCAATTTGTACAATTAATTTAAAGATGTTGATTATACAGTACATACCAAATATAATGTTAGGTTAAGAAGTGTGAGAGTAATTGGATTAGTTTTGTGTGTATTCAAGGATGCCTATGGGTTTTATATGTTAGCTATGATAAGAATGAGAGAAGCTTCAAAGTTAAAGCTTATAAACCTGATCACAGTTGTTTCGTAACAGTCAAACCAAAACTGGTTTCTACCAAATTCTTGATGAGACACTTCAAAGATATCCTAATATCTCAACCAAAAAAATGTTCGAAGAATATAGAGTAAAACTTCATATTTTTGTTAATTCAATCATGTGTAGAAGAGAAAAGAAGAGATTGAGGAAAGAGAAATCCGTAGATTATATTAATGAATATGCAAAGTTGTAAAGTTATGTACATGAGTTGAAAATAAGTAATCCTAGATCAACATTTAAGTTACAATTATTAGGAACTCAAGAGAGATCATTTGACTTACAATTATCGAGAAAACAAGAGAGATCATTGCTATAGGTAATGATAAAATATATGACTTGAAAATCTCACATCAATCAATAGTTATTGTAATAAATAATTACCTCACAAAAGATGATAAGAGAAATTGAAAGTACAAGAATTGAATGAATTTTCAAGTCACACAACTTTTGCTGCAACTCCCTCTCCCGAGCAACTCAATACCAGCTTACACAATATTCATCCATTTTATGACATCCCTTTTGAAAAAACTGATAAACGAACAAAATATAAGCAAAAAGAAGCAAAACAATTTGCTTTACCACATATTGTGACAATAGTGATAGGTGGTGGTGAAGAAGGGAGGCTAACCAATAATAAATTGGTGAGAATGGGAATGAAACTTTTATTCCCTAATTTTTAATTATTTGGTTACTTATAATAGATAAAATAAGGAGTGACAAAACTGAAATGAATCCTAAATAATCCTGAACTTTTTTTTCTTAAGCAAGTATGGGTATAAGCTGGGAACAAAAATTAGATAAAATATATTATTAGAATATTGTCAATTCATTTTCAAAATATTAACAAGATATGGATTTTTATCATAATATTATCATCAAAGTCACATATTACGATCTTTTATATTCATTTTTAATAATTATTTTATTTTTTCATTGATACTTTTATTCTTATCATAAAAATCATTCATAATTATTTAAAAATTAATAATTTTATAAGTCATTAAATTTTTATTAATTATTTATAAAATATAAAATATAAAATATTTTAATTAATTATGTACAAAATAAGTTAGATAATAATTAAATATGAATACAAATTTAAAATACCAAATATTAACATAACTATTAATATTTTTAATATACCAAATACATATAATAAATAATTTCATTCATAATCCAATTCTCACTTTCTATTTTAATTCTTAGTTTTTATTCCTTTTCTATTTTCATTGTTATTTTTTATTCTTTAGCCCAAAAGATTAAATATATCCTTTTTGCCGTTATCTTAACCTTTCGAGGGCAAAAAGCTTCCTCCAATACGTTGAATCCAGCTCATCAACGCTTAGTTTGTCAAGCATACATACAAGGCCATTCTGTAGTTCAGGAAAGTAACAGCACCACAAAGCAAAACAGAACCTTAGGCTTGTTACATGAGATGAAACATTGAGTAAGCAGAGCACATCCGGAAGGAACAAAACAAATCGACAGTGATCAATTTCTGAAGTTTAGTTAAGTTCAGCTTTCTTCAGCCTCCGTTTTCTTTTCGTTTCTTTTTTGTTTTTTTGGGTTTGTTTGTCTTGTAATATACACTTGAGCTTTGATGCAACTTGCAACTACGCCACCTCCTATCCCCACTTCCACACCTAGCTCCCTCCTACAAGCTACAACCCTCTGTTAACATTCACAAAACCTCCAAATAAAGGAAAAATTAAAGAAAATAAATACATCAACAAAAAGCAAGGAGTTGAAAATCTAATGTTACAAAGCTCCAATCATTCTTTGTTTCTTGCTCCACTCTAGTGACAGCAGCTCCATTTCCCTATTTCTTTTCCCATTACACCCGCCTCCGGTGTTAGTATTACTCCCGTCTGCTACATTAAAAATGTTGACCCCAAACAATCTAACCGTCTGAACTGGCTGGACCGGGCGGCAAATTTTGTTCGACCCGGTTCTACTCTCCCAATCAATATAAAGCTGCTTAACGGGACCGGTCGATTTCTGAAAACTAACAATGTCGCCGGCCGTCAGGTTCTTTTCCTTAACGAATCGGCTCCACCCTTTCGTCAGCACGTAACTCTGACTACTAGTCCAATACGAGTACCGAAACCTCCATACCTTCCCTGTGACATCCTCGAAATTCAACAACAAACCCTTTGTACTATTGCTGTTTCCACTCTGCAAAGGAAAATGTTTCTCTGCGTGTTGCTTTGGTATCACCAAACGGTTCAATTTACCCACATCGCTCGGCGTCACCTTTTTTTCAAACAACTGCTCGAGTTCTTTGAAATTCCCGTCCGAACCGGAAAACCCTCCATTGTTATGACCTCTTTGGGCTCTCTCAGATTTTCCGTTGTAGTTTCGCTTGCTCTGTTCAAGCTCATCGTTGTATGTGTGCTTTCTTAACATGTCCACTATTTCTGCTTTGGAATGAGAGTTCAAGAACGCGGCTTCGATGTCGTCGTCGTGATCGGAATTGGTGGTCTGCTTGAAGTTGGTCACGGCATCACGGCCGCGGAACCTCTGTGCGGCGATATCGTAGGCTCTTGCGGCTTCATCTTCTTCGTTGAAAGTTCCGAGCCAGACACGTTGGTGTTTCTCGTAAATCTGAGCACCCCATCGACCGTTGGGCTGAGAAACAACTCCTTTGTATTTGGACGATGGAAGCTTTCGTGACTCAGCTTCGACGCCGGACTCGGAGTCGAGAATCACACTTGTTCTGCTTCCGAGGCAGCAGAGTGAATCGGGCGACTTTGTCAGAGGCGGGAAGAAGTTAGGCGGAGAAATGGAGTCGCTTGTTGTACTCTCATCTGTACAGCTTCCGTCCATTTCGGGTAAGTTAATTTTGTTTTCTTAGCTGAAAGTTAGAGAGAGAGCAAGAAAGTGGTCGTAGCAGTAGTACAGAAAAAAAAGAGAGAAAGGTAAGGTGTGTTTTTTTTAACTAAGAGCAGAGCGAGGGGGGATGAATTGCGTTGTCTAAGGAGATTTGAAGTGTATATATATTATCTATATAAAAAGAGCCGAGGAGCTTGACGTTGGCGAAGCTTTGGCATACAATTTAATTCAATTGGATTCGTGGTTACTTGGTCTTTGTTCGTTTTTTTATACTCGTAGTAGTGAATGTATTGGGATTGGGTTAGGGAGGATTAGGATCAGGGAGACCTGGGGATGTGGGTACCGTGGGTATGGTAATATGTAACTAGGTATGGGAAGATTGATTGACTCAGGATTAGGAATAAGCACGGTATGTATATGTTGTGGGCTGTGTGTGGTTAAGTGGGACCCACGGAAACAAGTTGATGGGATTCACATGACTGTGGACCTGGTTTCAGTTAAGTTCATCCCCCCGGGGTATCAGTATGGCTGAGTTTTGGAGCGTCTGACTCTGGGTCTGTGCCTTGTGAATACAACAGACAAGTGTTAACTTGGAACAATTTTTATCCAGATTACCCCGTTCATTTTCTCACCTGACCATGACACGGGATGGGTAGTGGGGCCATCTTGATAGATGAATGGATGGAAGGAGCAACCGTGTCTTGATATGCCCTCTACCTCGGTTTGTCTTATTGGCCAGGTTCACCTTAGTTTCTTTCAAGTTTCAAATCCAAATACAAACCTTCCCTCACCTTAAAACTCATCCAACCAACCCTTTTTGACATTTTCTGCTCCCCCCACCCAGCTAGCTATTCTCTTTGTTTGTATGCACTCGACCACACCCATTGGATCAAAATCCTACGGTTACTGATTTGAATTTATCTACTAGCCAAGGTGGGGACCTTATTCTTTTAATTCGCCATAATAGAATCTATGTGGCATTTGTACAGTGACCTGACGAGAGAAGATAAGCAAATGACATGGCAAGTTATATTAACATGGGGATATTTTGTACGGATGAGCCCGGTGTCGTCGGTCCAGATAGTAATTCAAATGCAAGTTGATAAAACTAACTACAAGAGACGGTGGGCGAATGGTCTTCAGCGGTGGTCGTGGTTTTTCACGTGGGTCCTCTTATTGTAGTTTAAAACTACTGATGAAAATGACCAATTTGCATAATAAATCTTCATGTTTGTCGTTTAAATCCAGTAGATGTACGGTATTCTTTGTTTGTATGATACGGAAAAGCTGACTTCCTCTTATACATCGCCACCTCCTCCGCTCCGCTGTCCAAACAAGTTGGGATTTGTTTGTCGTACTCGTATGTAGAAAGAGTGAGTATATTATTTGTGCTCAACTCCAAGTCTATCATCCATGGACCCTACCCTACCTTTCCCGTGCTATTATTGACGGTGATCTCTTTGATTTTGATTGGAGTTGAAATCCACCATGCGACCATGTTTATTGTTCTTTAGTACTTATTACACAGCGGAAGGATAGTAAGGAATCACCAAATTATCCTCAAATTAGTGAAAGCATCAGCACATATAAAGGGCAATATTTAAATGCACGATATTTGTATAATCACAAACTTTCTGTTGTCATGAATAATAAATAACGTCGGCAATACATTTGACTAATTAAGGGTAAATCTTATACTCTTAGTAAAAGTCTTATGGAGGAGAAAACTTTGAACATATTCTATCTACCGATGAACCACCAACTCATTGTAAATTAACGTCAGGATCCCTGCCTACAATTCCTAACTTCATGGTCTTTATTAGTTAGTACTTAGCTCCCATATTTAAAACTAAAAAATTATACTAAAATTTAAATATCTTTTAGTCACACTCACTAAGAAATTATCTTTAAGGCAATTATATTTTCAAGAACATTTAAATTATACGCATAACAACACAAATCGAATTACTCATTATAAATATTGTTTAGTTAAAATGTATATTTAATTTTACATATACAAGGAAACTGGCCCTAATGAATTTGTATAAGAAACAAGTAGTACATTTGCGGAGGAGTGTACCTGATCAAGCTTTTCTATTTTATTCAAGTAAATGTATTTAAGAAAGGAAATTCAATAAATATTGATTAATAAAGAAAAACAGAGATAAAAAATTGAAAAAAAAATCCAATTAAAGTAAAGACATATTGCATCGAATAAAAAATTAAATCACTCAAATCATACGCATCAATATACAGGGCTCTGTTATTATCATCTTATATAATATACAATAGGCCATTGACGTAATACGCATTCGGCTTTCTTTACTTTTTCCTTTTTATTGTTATTTTAATTTCCACGTTTCTAGTTTATAGCAATCCAAAAACAAATCAAGTCTGACTTTGTCTACTCACGTGGAGACATTCTCGGTAACATTCAACCCTGATATGTTTAGCCACATATAAATCAAATTAAATAATGCACCACTCCATCGTGACAACGAATACATGCATGCATCACTTGTCAAAAACTTTGGCACTATCCGTTTTAAATATCTCTGAGATAATATTATCTTCTTATCTTACTATCATTTCTTTTTAATCCCACAAAGCTACTCGCTAAGTGGTCCAAACTCTCCCTTGATCATAAATTAATGTTCTGAAGAAGGGAAGGCACAACTTGATACTTAATTAGATTACTTGACTGTGCCAGTTTGGAAAGAGATAATTAGTTGTTAAATTAATCCCATAAACTCTTTTTTATTATTCTTAACCTAGTAATGGTTCATTCATAAATGGCCCTTTCTATCCATTTATCACTTTAATAAAAATTCATCTTTCAATTTCTTTTAATGCAAAATATCGCGTAACACGTATAATCTTTTCTACTTCTCTTGCACATTGTATTTGTACAAAAGGTGGATTCTTGTGTCTTCTGATCTATATTTTCTCCAAACATTTATACACATACAATTGATAACTTATGTAAGCATGCGTGTTGAGTAAAGATTATTTTGCTTTGTCCTATTCAGCAAGTCTTTTGAAAGATATTGCGCAGATATGAATATACAATTTCATGTCACACACTTATGTAATGCCAAAGTACCAACCAAACAAAATTTGATGGGAGTTTTCTGCACGTATAATAAATGAAGAGAAGGATTGGTGAAGACAAAAGGCCAGTGTTTTTAGATCAGGGATCCCAATAGAGTTCGTGCATGAGCTTATCTGTTGCCGTGTGCCTTTCCCCACAAAACAAACGGTCTCAGCGATCATCTTAAACCTGACATATAAAAATGAGTACATGTTACCACTTTCCACTCCATATGGTTTCTAGTTGGAGATGACTAAATACATGACTCAAGATTGCTACGCCCACACCATGAATTCCCTCGACATCGTGACATGCCACCATATAAAACGAATATTATATAAAGAAAGATATTACACTCATTTGTTATCGTTTGTGACGAAATCACCAATATGTGTGGCGCCTTTCTTTTGGATGGAGATTATCTTTGGATATGCCCATCATTTCCATCAGATTTTAAAGCCAAGTGTGACAACGATTATCATTGTATAACACTAGCAAAACTTGACTTTCTTTCTGCTTCTTTACTCAATTAGCTTCATCATCAAGTCACTTCTTCACACGTTCGAATTGGAATATTGCTGATCGAGTTGATGTCATTTGTTTTGTTTAAATATGTTTGCAGTTGTTGAGTTGAATTTGTATTAGCTAAAGGTAAAGCATGTTAACGAGGCACAGAATATATTACCAATAAAATGGATAGGACTGAATACATATGAAAGACATAGTATCCTTTTCATTTATTGAAATTTTTTAATTAAATTGGGGAAATTACTACTTGAAGAGAAAGTTTAACGAGTAGATTAAAATAATACAGTCCATCATCATACTATTACATACAGGGGTGCCATTATCATATCGTATGATTTATAATGCTAAGCATCTTGTAATCTTTTCAATCTGAAATGTTAAGATTCGTATAATACCTTTTTGATCCTCTGAAACAGGATAAGATAACGTGTAATCAAGGTGAAACGGTATGACTTAATGTCTACGTGTTAAAGGTTACATTCTTCAAAAAAAAATAGAAGTCTACGTGTTAAAGATTCCAAAACCATATTTGCATGTGTAGTTAATCTCTAACACGTAGACATTCCAAAACCATATTTGCATGTGTAGTGAATCTTTAACACGTAGACATTAATATGGTTTTGGTGGTCCACCGCCATAAAAGCAACTCTCAATACTCATCATCAAATCCTAATTAATATTCCTCATATTAGTTAAAAAATTAGAAGCAATAATCTAAAGATATATTTCGCCACCCAACAAATAAGGGTTGTCTTTTCCAATTTTTAACATTTCCCTCTCTTTGTATTACTCTAAAAGTAAAGGGGTGATGAATAAATATTTGAAAAAGAAATTACTAAACCTTGTATTGTTTTGACGGGGCTAAAATTTAATAGGAAATACTTTTACTTTTAGAGTTTTGGAGCTTTCCACTAAAGTTAACGTCAAAATAGAAACGCGCATAATTCTTCTTCACATCTTTGTTTGGTTGCCCAATCCTTAGTGTTAAAACAAACTTAAGATGGGACTAAATAATTTATGTTATGTAATCTTTGACTGGTATACTCTTATGGACGTAGATAACGACCTTTCTTTTCGGGTCAACCCACCTGAAATGAAGCTGATTTATTCTCTAGAAATTAGCCATTATCTCTTATTTAAGGTTTTGATTTTACCTACCTTCATGAGTAATGAGTTCCTTTCCTTTTTTTTAATTACAAAAGAGTATAATTGAACTCTTTTTTTTTGTTGCAAAATTTAAATTGAACCTAAACATTTCAAACACTTTATAAAAAAATTCTAACATTTTACAAACATTTCATCTAAACCTCAACTTAACATCTCCATGAAATCTCTGAAAAAAATTAATTAACATTTTTTATTTTATTTTTATATGAGATCCATATCAAATATGCATTTCATTTCACAAATGAGATCTAAAAAATAAAAATAAAAAAGACTCAAAATAACCGAATGACAACGATTGAAAAAGATCTCAAACATTACCTAATCCTAATTCTTTTCCTTGTGTTTTTTTGTTGTTTTTGCGTATAGAGTCATGTCTTATGATAACATAGTTACGAGGATCCCTAGTGCAAATGAAACAGGGATGGTTTTCTCCTCCTAAATAGATTAAGTGGTGAACTATTTTCTATTCTCTCCTTCTTTTTTCTCCCTCTTTATGCTTTCTTTGGCTTTGTTAATTGCTCATCATTACCAAACAAAGGCAACAACTAGACCCATCACCTTCTTTTCTAATTTTCATTTTTTTCAACTTCTCAATAAGTTAGGAAGCTGGTTGCTACACATTCATGTCAACCTCACACTCTCTCTCTTTTACCTTGCTTTTGTGCATTTAGATCTTGTTCTTGCCCTGGAGTTTTATATGATCTATAATGGGAGATGAGCTTCTCAAAAGTGAGAAAAAATGTCATCCAACAAGATTTAGTTTACTTATTTTAGCTATCACTTGGATTTTGTCATCATCTTGTCATTTTTTCTCATACCAGTCTTTTGCTTCATTGCCACTTAATCAGTTGATCTATTTTTAGCTCTTTCTTCATTCTGGGAATGAAATCCATGGCAGAGGAGAACAAGATTTTAAACATGTATGCAAGTCTTGTAGTAAGAGCTTTCCTTGTGGTAAATCTTTGGGTAGTCACATGAGGTCTCATATGATATGATTAACCATGTTTCAGCTCAAACTAATGGTACTAACGTTACTAAAAAAATGCTTCCACCTCTCATCAACAATGATGGAGCTAACACTAACACCAATAACCCTGGTACTAAAGCTTCTAGTTATGACCTTAGGGAGAAGCTAAAGAAGAAATGGACATTAGAGGACCATGCTAGTGAAGATAATGATAGTGGTAGGTTGCATAATGTTTTAGTGAGTAGTTTATTATGTATTTAGTTGTTAAATTGAATGATTAGTGCATGTTTAAGTTAGGATTGTGTTATTTAATTAGACATTTTTATTTTGAGTGTTTTATAGGTTAGAGCATGCTATTGAGCTTAAATTTTTTGTATTCGAGGTGCGTTGATGTATTTGTTAGTGTTTCAAATCAAAAATCAAAGAACGGAGAGAATTTAGAGGAAGCCCAAAGCAAGGCCTAGGGCTATGATCGTGACAGAAGGATGGAGGGTCTGTCATGATCGTAACAAAGGGCAAAAAATCAAGTTCCACAATCATGACCTGCAAGATAGATAATGCAAATAGCCTCTCAAACGTGACTTACCAAGAGATATTTGAGACTTTTTGGGCCTGTAAAAACCCTAGGTTTACCTAAAATGAAAAAGACTATATAAAGAAAGAGAAAGAACCCTAGGGGGACCTCCAACTTCTGCCACTTTGAGAAAGATCCTAGGAGAGAGAAAGAAGAAGAGAGAAGGAGGAGAAAGGAAGAAGGAGAAGAAGGGCTGTAGTGCTACTATCTTCCCGATTTATTTCGACCCTTCTAAGTGACATTTCATTTCATCTTTATTGTTCTTTCTTTTGAATGTATAATATGGATTTGATAGCGATAGATTTGGGTTTGATGATGATGTTCTAAAATTCTTTAGGGATTTGTTATTCAATCAATGTTAATGTGATTTATTTTGATGTTAATACATTAGGTACTGTGATTATTTGTTGTATTTGCATGCTTCGGTAACAAATTGAGAGAGTGAATCAATAGCAAAACGATTAGATTAGGTAATGAGAGTTAAACAATCTAATAGATCACGTAAATAATCAAATCGGGAATTTAGGTGAAGAGAGTTTGTTGGAGAGCCATGGGTCGTGCATATCATGTATGGCTATGTAACGGAAGCATTGGAATCAAAATTTCAACACCACGACATCCGCAAAAAATCCAGAATCAATGTGCATGTATGAACAGGATGTAAGAACATAAAATTACAACATATGTACCTTACAAATGCTCCTCCTTTCTTAAATCATTTACTTGTTTGAGTTGTAGCAAACACCAAACACCTTCAATAGCCACTGAAGAACACTCAAAGATGAAGAAAAATTAGTGTGTAAGGGTAGTCAGAGTACCAAACAAGATGAATTCAAGTAGATGCTTAATTGAGAGTTAGATAATAAACAAGTTACATGCAATTAAATTAATGCAACAATTACATAAAATTGCATGAACAAACCACGAGATCACTCCTCTCAACCTCTAGAACTCTTCTGGACCCTTTGCCTCTCAATCATGTGCATTTTTAGCTTAATTTCGTTTGTATATAGGTGAAGAACTCACTTTTGTATCACCTGTCATAAAGTGTGTCGCGATCGCAACTTGCTTAAAATGACATCCATGCACACTTCGTATTTCATCCAATCTTTTATGCGTGTGACCCTTAGGTTCCTAGTTATTTTGGGCACTTGAATTAACTCTTAATCAAAGCATATCATGATTGGTTTCATGTCACTTGAATTAACTCTTAATCCAAACAAATCATGAAGGGTTTCATGATGCCAATTTACCAGAACGTAAGTGAATTAACACACAAACTCTTCGATAGTTAATTATCTAACTTACGAACTTTTTCATAGACAATTACCGTGCAATTTGTCCCTTCACCATGGTATACCCTACTTGGTCCAGAGTATGAGCTATGTGTCAACTTCCATTAGACTGAATATGTCATCTAATCCAAGTGATGTTACTTCTTATCCTGGGGATCTCATACTCTATGTGTCATTGAAGACTCTCTTCATGACACATAACTACTCTAGCCAAAGTCTCCTAAGTAATGACCTCGATAAGAGGCTATGGGTATCATCTCCTTCTACCAAGAGTGGTGAATCCTTTATTGACTACCCAATTAATTTTGAATTCCAATAGTTGTACCTAATCACCACCCTATAAGTGACCTCGTCTTTAGACAACTAGGAATGGTGTCAAAGCTCAGGATCATTATCGAAAATATCCTTGAGTACCTCAAGTCTAAGGATATTTGCACCGTTGCTATGATGAGATTAATCACTGACATTTGATAGATTATCCATATGATAATCTCATAACTGGTCATTGGATGTACTTACTACTCTTAGTAAGCATCTACATGTTAACTCTAAACATCTCATGCTTACAGTTTATGAGATTCACTGCTTGATCAAATCGATAAGTATAATATATGCTAGTCTATTCAAATTAACAATGTCCTGTCTCATTAATCCTATGACTAAGGATAATTTAGATATTAACGTAATTGCATATGATAGGAATTTCATTATCATGATCTCATCATTATTTCCTTTATGCTATGTTTTATATCATGGACTTCATTAATTCGATTCAAGATCGACAACAATTCATAAATAAATGAACATCAAATTAATGAAAATTGTCTATCACTTTATTAATCAAAATAAAGTTTGTACAAAAGTGCTAAAGGTGATTGTTTTTAGAGCACTACTCTAACAGAGATCTCGTGTGAGGACTCGGTAGTATATTAAAGGGCTTAAGATCTTATTGGATTTGTGAGTTTTTTGTTAATTAAAAGATTGCAAATTTCTTAATTTAATTAGGGGTATGATTTAGGGTTTAATGATTATAACTCAAGAGACAGTATTAACTTAAAAATATTCATGTTAGCATTTGACGATAAGATAAATTCTAAATTCCCCTTTTCATAATCGACTAATCTTCCTTTTATGATTTCCATTGTTAATTTGGTAGTGCTCAATTTGATTCTTTGTATGTTAATTTTATATTTTTATTCTAATCAATTATCTTCACGTGTTTACTTTTCTATGCAGTTTTTATTTTCATTTTAATAATTCTTTAGGCCTTAGATAACTTAGAATTATATTAGTTCGAGAACTTCTCGAGGGATCAATACCTCACATACTACACTCACGACCTGTGCGCTTGCAGTGTATTGAGGGTTTTAAATAGAATAAAACTTGCCTTAATAGATAACTCGACATTTGGCAAGATATTCAAAAAAGTGTGGAAAAGTTTTCTAATCTTGAAAAGTTGTGTTTGGTCACATGAAGTGTCACTCGGTAAAGAGAGAAAGATTGTTTAACAAAAATAGCTTTAGAAAAACAAAAGATTCTTGGACAAGTGCCAACAACCATGGTCATGGATAGCCAATCTCACAATAAAATAAATTATCCTAAACATTATTGTTTGGTTATTTTTAGTTTTTTAAAAAAGTTTCATTTGACAAATAAGATGAACATTTAACATGAGTCCTACTGAATAAAAAAATGTCAAATAAAATTTTTAAACAAAGAATTGTCTGATATGTTAAATTTAAATTTAAATTGAAGGCTTGTAAAAAATTAGAATTTTTAGTTCAAATTAAATCATGGTAAAAATATTAGATCTACTTTGACATTTTATCCCTTTTTTCCCCCTAAAAACAAGTACGAGCTAAAAGCACATATGCACAATATCATGGTTTGAGATGAGAGGGTTCCACTAGAATATACATTGACCATCATCAATAAAAATTTATATAAATGAAAGAAATGCATGCCTAATATTTTGCTTAGGGTTGAAAGTAAATGTTCAATGGGAAACGGAAATATTTAGTTCTAGAGATGAAACCAAGGTTTTAAAAACCGGACCGAACTGGCCGGTTCGATCGGTGACTGGTTGGCTATCCGGTCCGGTCCACCCCTAAAAACCAGTTGTTGATCGAACCAGTGTGAACCGATAAAAATCGGTCAATTGACCGGTTAAATCGGTATTAGTCGAACCGGTTCAAAAATAAAACCCACCTTTTAAAAAAGAAACCCTTCTCACTGTCGTCAGTCGTCACCTTCGTTCAGCCTCAACTCCCCACTGCTGCCTTTATTTTCCGGAAGTAAGTCTTGTAGTTCCTGTTTACTGTCGTTTTTTCCTGAAAGTTTGAACTTTGAAGCTTTTGATACGAAGAACTGATCTTTATTGCTATATGCCCTGTGAAATCTCTGTTGACTGTTGTTGTT
>JANZLC010000003.1:16631007-16641197 GCA_026413385.1 Erythroxylum gracilipes
AATTGTAATATTATCTACCTGTTTATTATTTCACATTATTTAATTGCACTCTTTTTGTTTAGGTGATGAAGAAGACATAAATAGGATCAGTGATCACATTGATTTAACAACTTTTGCTGCCGGAACCTCGAGTTCCAATGATGGTGAAGTTGCTCGTATCTTAAGGCAACAAAGGAATCACCTCATTGATGAAGATGATGATTTTTAATGTGACTTTATTAAAATACTTGATGGTGGATTGTTTGATTTGTTTGATGTTAATTTCATTTGGACTCGATCATGTGGTTATTATTTGGGATAATTGTTGATTTTGATTTTTTTCTATTTTTAAATATTACTAATATTAAATATAATTATGACGTAATTATGACGTCATACCGGTCCAACCGGTGATCCAATCGGTCGAACCGGTGATCAGTAAAGTCTCCGGTTCGACGTCCGATCCGAGTTTTAAAACCTTGGATGAAACATGTTTAAGAAAATCTACTAGTTAAATAAAAAGACGAAAACAAACAAGAAGTTGGCATTTATTTTCCAAGAAAACAGAAAGAGTTATGTGTGGCTTCAAAGTTGACCAAAAGCAACGATGGTAATTACAACAATGCCGAGCAAGGCTGTAAAGGAGGGGCAGTCTCCTCTGTCTGTGGTTTAACAACTAGAAGTTGCTTTTGTTGACCTTACGTATAAAGCATCTTTGCTATTTGTCGGAGAGTTATGCTCTTACCAGGTAAGGTCTCTTTCTCTCACAAGATAATGAACAAAAGACAATCTTATCTTCTGCTGCGACTTTCGTATAATTGTTAATTGGATTGGGAAAAATATATTGTTTGGAACTAGAATCCAGATTATCACAATATACAAATAATATGAAAATGTAATATTTACAAATATCTTCTTACATTAAATATCATATTAATTTTGATATTCATAGAAGAAAATTTTGCAAAAGATTCTCGAAAATTTAAAATTTAACTAAAGCATCATTGTAGAAAAGGCCACACGCCCAGTATCTGAAACCAATGCTCCAAGAAATAGGCAGACAATGCCGGTGGTCGCATCATGAAAGTAGACGTTTACTCTTAGCCTTTTTGGCACGCCCGCAGAGGCAAGGACCAACTCACCATGACTAGCTACGACTTCATTCATGACCTTTTTCTGCTTATCAATGCCTGCAACCCATCTTGTATTTTTAATTACTCTTAAAATATATTAAGAAATATCATAATTTTAAATATTAAAACCTCAACTAAATTTAGAGCTTTGAATTATTTTAACACTCCTGAATACATACTTGGAATAATTTGAAATTTATCATAAATGGTAGTAATTTGGCTCGAATAGAGTGTTTTTATTATGTGCTTGTTACAATATTAATAATGATCGATGAATTTCTCTATTCTTATAGCTCCTTTTAAAAAAAATGAATCAAGTTCTCATTCATTTTAAGATTCCATATAAACCAGGAAAAAGAAAAAAAAAAACAGTGTTAGCGTGCCCTTATTCTAATTTTAAATAAACATTCTTTGTTGTGTTACGCGTTACTCTACTTGACATTATATAGGACCTTGTTCGTGTTTGAAACTTGCAAATAGCAAAATGAGGCTCAAAGGATAGTTGTAAGAAGATACGAGGACATGAATAAATGCTTGCTTGCTTCACCCCTTTTTTTTTTCACATCCTTCATTAAACGACTTTAATCAATTCAATTACGGATGAGTTTATAATTAAGTTCATCAATTACCAAGTTTCACAATGCGGATTAGCAAAGAAGTAAAAATTGTTGGATAGAAAACTATTGTTGCCTTGGATGGTTAAACTTCTTAACAAAAAACTAAAAAAAATGCTTAAAACATACTTTTATAATCAATTAAAGATTTGCATTATATTTTAATATTTTTTAAATTTTAAGTAAAAATTACAATGTTTAATCATTCTTTGATAGGAATTAAACCATTATTATTAATAAAAAATTGTGGATAGTTATATCGTCGTTCATAATACTCTTTTTCTTATATATATTCAGAGACTAAAGTTTCTAAATGAATAGAACATACAATTATGCATTATAAGTAGATTAAAGGGACATCATTGATTCACTACACTCGATACAAAATCAGGTTATTAGCAATTAAAACTACGTGAAAATACCAAATCATTAACAACTTTTATATGTCCACTACAAAAACATTACCAATGGAATGTATTATCTTTTGGATTAAAACAAGCTCTTGGTATTTTTGTAATATCCAAACAATTTAATTCTTCTTGTTCCATAGGTTTATAATTCTAGCTATAACTAGATTTATTTTCTCTTTTCCTTTTTTCTCCACTTTGACTTGTTTTGGGCTTCTGGTTTTGAACCTACTAAATTTGGTTGATCCATATATATCTCTTGTTGATCGGATTCATAACTGTAAATTATTTCATCTTGATCAGTAATAGGTTTTATAAATTCATATTTTAAAGAATTGTTTTCGTTATTTAGTGTAAGCTTATTTACTAATTAAGAATAACAACATAATTGATCATACCTTTTGTTTTGCTCTTTGCGTTCTCTTTTCTAACTCCAATTTTTAGGCTTTAACTGAGATTTGAAGAGTTTTAGACAAAGGATGATAAACAGAGTTTTTACTTTCTCATGAAGAGCTGAGGGCTCTTTCATTACATTATATAGGCAAAGGGCACTTAGAAGTGTCCAAAAACAACTAAAGATAAGAAAATAGTAAAAGTGGATTTTTCTGTCGAAAGAATCTACTTTTGCTTTTGAGAAATAGTAAAAGTAGATTTCTTTGTTGAGAGAATCTGCTTTTACTTTTGTTATTGTTTGCACAGGTGGCCTACAGATATAAGTGGCTTACATAATTGAAAATGATTACATCACTCTTCAAAAATTACATCAACTAAGGAGCTTTCATCTTTTTCTTTTGAAGTGGAAGGACAGTTGATATATTGATGGGATGGATATTATTGGTGTTGTTGACAAATGGATTGCTTCCAATCTTCTAATAATACGTTGACTGCTCCAGATATGGTAGAGAAAATTTCTTCAATTTGTTTGATTAGCTAGAAGGAATCAGTAGATATGGGTGTATGCTAAGCTGATGTCATCAGAATATTTGGTTCTCTGTAATTGAGTTTAATTAATGACTCTGGACTAATCTTTAGACATTGTTGATAAACACCTTCAATGCAATGGAGGTTAAATTGATTAATAAGATCCCAGTTGAATTCATATTTTTGTGGTTCGTCTTTGGGTGGATACATATCATTGTTGATTCCTACTTGTACATAAGCCATTTGAGATACCTGTATGTCAGAGTATTTGAAATTGTCAGCTTTTTTTAAAGATTGGATAGTTGTTAAAAACTTTGATACAGATTTCTCTTTCTTTTACAAATCTTTCTTTGTGGTTTTTGAGAGTTAATCCAACTGGAAATTCGGCAAGACTGTTTAAAGTGATTAAGTAAATAGTATCAACTAAGCCACTTTGGAAAAAGAGATAAGTGGTGAGTGCATCTGTTTCTGGAAAGATGGTAGCTTTGGGTCCATATCGTCCTCAGTTTTGGGGCTAGTAATGAAAAATCTTTTATTCTTCCTTCCATTCATTGAGTGCTTAAAAACAATCATAGAAAATCTCAGGATTAATTCTTTTCATTTCATCCTTTAGTGCTCTTGTAGGTATAACATTGATTCTTTCCATATTGATAAGTTTTCCCAACGGTTTCATTCTTGAATCTGATGGTTGTTTTTTCTAGAGCTAGTTTATAATAAGGTTTTAGTGTAGGATTTTTAAATTTAGCTAAAGCTTTTTCTGCTTCTAAATAGTTTGAAAAACTTCGATGAATGATTGAAGATTTTCCAATAATATGGATAGAAGCCTTATGTCATTCATCATATATTCCTGCCATTGGTCCATTAAAAATAACATAGACTTTAGATTCTCTAAAATCTTCTTGTTTTTGTGAGATTGGTGGTTCAAATTTGGGTAATGGATGAATAGGTTCAGCTGAAATGTTTGAAGGAGCTAAGGATAAAAGTGTTTGAGTAATTTGTTAAGGAGTAATTGGTTGTATGGCAGTGATGTTATGTTTTTCAAGAAGATTAGTGGTTGATCTTAACTGATTAATCTCTTTTGTCACTGTTCCTACTTATTGTTGAAGATCCAATAATTCTACTTCCTTTTTGGTGAGTGAATCTTTGAGGCTTAGGATTGTTGCTTCCATTCTTTGGTTAAGGTATCTACAAGACTGTTACCAGAAGATTTTATATCATGTATTTGAAAATTATATTGATTTAATTATAATTGTCGTCTAATTAAACATCCTTGATTGTAATTTGTTTTAATATTATATTTAGTAAATCCACATAAATACTTAGAGTCTGTCTGAATTTGAAATTCGACAGGTAATAAATCAACTTTTCATTTTCTTAGTGTTTTAATACATGCTAGTGTTTCCTTTTCATGGATATGATATTTCCTTTCAGTGGGATTAAAAGTCCCATTGATATATTTACATAAGAGATAATTCCTTGATTTTGGTGATTGCACCAAAAGGCAGCCAACCCATGTATCCATACTTGCTTCAATTTGTACTAGTAGTGTATATTTATTATTATAATTATATAATGCTGGTAAGTGTTGGATCCCATTTCCGGAATCCAACCTCTTGCTCAATCATGAAACATGAGCGTATTCTTGTGAAATCTCCTTAACCACCATCGATTCATCTTCTTGCTTTGATACCATAATATGTTATTCATGACTTGAAAACCAATTGCCCAAATGACACATTTTGAAAACTTATCTTCCATGAGCATGAAATATTCCATATGCAATTCCATCATCATTTCACACTTCAATAACCAAAACTTCATAACAATCATATATCCATTTCCCAAGTCATTCCAAAGCGATAAATGCAACTATTATGAAGCCATTTGAAAACATTTATGAAAACATGACTTTTTAAACATGGATTTTTTCAAACAGAAATCCTTTTTAAAGTCTTTTCATCAATCATCAACACAATTCATGTAGCAAACATATAATAATTTCAGAATTCATTCAAGAAGCAATAAAGGCAACATTGATGATGCAATTTAAATCATTAAACTTCCTTAATTTGAAGAAAACATTCAGTTCCTTATTTACTATATTATAAACATGTACCCACCTTGATTTCCTTGCTTATAAACTTGCTCAAAATGCCTCTTCTCTTGTTCCTGTTGCCTCTTTTGATCCTTTTATACAATAGAAAAAATTTCACTCAATAGGGTTTTCAATTGAAAAATCCCTCAAAGTACAATCACTAAAATTGGTTCTAGAATACTAAAACCCAAGCATTTCTAAACTCCATGAACTAAAATCCTTTAAAAAATCTAAAAGATTTAAAATGATCTTACTTTCATTCTTCACCAAATGAAGGGATCTTTGGCTCAAAGGGAAGCTCTTTTCTTCCTCTACCTTTTTTTCTTCTTGCACAGCTCCAAAATCTCTCTTGAAGACTAAGAAAAATTAAACCCTAGCTTGTTTTCTCTTCTTTCTCTCCTCTTTTTCTCTTCTCCTTTCTCTCTCCTTTCTCTTCAATCACGTTTTTGCTTCTTCCAAATGCAAGAAAAAAAAATTTCTCCCCTTTTATACCCTTAATGTTTGCACAATGTCCATTTTACCCTTCCTTTAACGCTTTAAGATTTTACAACTTAATTGATCTTCTCATAATGCCCCTCATGCAACTTGTCACCTTAACTTTAATTCAGTTAACCTATACCATATAATCTCACTCACATTAACATGCTAATTAATTCTAACATACATTAATCTGGAAAGACTCCAAAATTAATCTAATCATATTTATTCATCAAGAAAATTTTTTTTAAGGGCCAACAGTAAGTTCTTGCAAAGATTTTTTAATATATGTACCGTTGCGGTGTCTTCTTTTATCCATGTCCATTAAGTTTTTGTACTACATTTAAGTTGTAACTTTTTTCTTTCTTTATCCAAATCTTTAAGAAACCCTTGATTTGAAATATAGTTTAGTAATCCAAAGAATTTTTGAACTTCAGATATGTTTTTTAAGGCACCAGGAAAATGGTGTAGTTTTTTTAAGGATGTTAGATTGTAATTTTAAGAATCTATTATAAAATTCTATACCTAAATATTCGATATTTTGTTGTGCTAATTTAATTTTCTTTTTGCTTAAAATTAGTCATTTATGTTGACATCTAGTGAAAACCTCTTTTACCTTTTTTTAAATGATCTTCTTTATCTTTATTTGAAAATATAATAATGTCATCAATATAGGCTAATGTAAATTCTTCTAATCCTTCTAAATTATTATCCATAAATCTTTGATAAATACCAGGGGCTTGTTTTAATCGAAAAGTTAATACATTCCATTGGTAATGTTTTTGTAGTGGACATGTAAAAGTTGTTAATGGTTTGGTATTTTCATGTAGTCTTAATTGCCAATAACTTGATTTTGCATCAAGTGTAGTGAACCAATGATATCCTTTTAATCTACTTATAATATAGTCTTTTATAGGTAATTTATATAATCACCTATAGTAGCTTTATTTAATTCTTTATAGTTAATTACCATTCTTCTTTTTCCACATTTTTGTTCAGAATGATTATTTACATAGAAGGATGGAGCTGAATATTTACTAATACTTAGTACTATTGATTGTTTTTGTAATAATTTAGAAGATTCATTAATAAATTCTTGTACATCTTATTGTGCATATGGAATATTATTCTTAATATTAATTTCCTGTGTGGGTTTTTTTAGTTTTATTTCAACTAATTGATTATTAGTATTCTTTTTATGATCTAGTAGATTTTCACTACAAACTTGTTCTATTAAGATTTCTATTTCAGTTTGTAAATTAAGATTATTAAGAAGATAAAATTGTAATTGATTTAATTTTTCTGTTATAATCTTTAAATTTTTATAATAAGTGGTATGGTATATAGGAATTTTGAAAATGATGGATTTTTAATTTAAAGATTTTTTTTATTGGTGTTCGTAAAGTTATATAATGCAAATATTGACAAAAAGGATGATATATTTTAAGAAAATTATTTCCTAAATTTAATATAACCATAATTCTTGTTGATAAATTGAAAGTATAATAAAAGAATATTTTTTCAATAATGATATTATTGTAATAACTTACATACCAAATGAATTTAATATTTCCATATGCTATTCTTATTTGTAAATGTTTGTTTAGTTTTTTCCACTTTTGTAATAGGGTTTTAGATACTATACAAATAACAGCACCTGTATCTATATAAGTATAAACTTTTTATTTAATTTTTTATTATCCATAATGCGTTGTATTTTAACATTTTAAATACAATATAAGTAATACATTATATTCTAACATAATTAAGTTTTGGTCAATTACTAGTAATTATATTTTTAATTTAATTTATGTGTTAAATAATCTAACTCATTAAATATTGATGTTATTTTTAAAATAAATTTTTAGATATTGGCTAAAGATGCAATTTATATTTTAATATTTTATATGAGGATTACATGATAATTTGCTGTTACATTTTATCAAAAAAAATAATTTGCTGTTAGATGCAATTTATCTTCATTGCTTAGGTCTACAACTTTGTTTATTTAGAGTAAATTTAACTAAATCCATTAGTTTAAATGCAAAATAAAACTCAGTTGTTGAATGGAAAAATAAGTAGAAATGGGTCCAGTCTTATTTTCGTTCTATTCGTGGCTTCAGCCATCTAATTGGCATAGAAAATAGACAATAAGCCAAGTCCAATAAAAGTCTGGCCACTTGGCAATAGCAATAGATAGTAATATTGTTTCTACTCTCGTGTTTTCAATCTTTGTCTCGGTTGACAACTAGTCCGTGTTAACATAATAGTAGACGTTAAATACTACTAGGGAAAGATTTTTCTTTTTGAATATTTGGGCAGGAAATGGGGAAAACGTACGGGATCGTGATGCAAATATCATCGAGGTCAACGATATCCTCGCGTGGGTTGGGTGGCTTCAAGAATGTGCTTGCATTTTTGAAGAAATGTCATTCTTTTATGAGATTTGAGGGACTCTAAATCCAAAATTTGGACTGGGTACTTGATTAATTCATAGTTAACTTAAAAGGGCTAGGTATAATTCATAGGTTGACTTATAAAGGTAATTACGTTTTTCTTACAATATGATTTTAATATAATAGCATCATGTTATTATATTAGATAAATAAAATAATTGTAGATGATTTGATAGTAAAATATTAAACTTGAAATCCTCTCCAAGCCATAGTCTTTAAAGGAGCAAATTTATAGTAGTATTAAGAGACTTATGGATCACCGACTTTTATTCACTAAAAAAAAAGTAACGTCTGTACTCAACCTTTATAAAGCGATTAATACTAACAAATTTCTTTAAATCTCTTAGTTGGAACTGTCGGGGGCTTGGAAACCCACGTACAGTTCGGGTCTTAAAAAATATTGTATCTGATAAGAAGCTCAACTTTATTTTTCTTATGGAAACAAAAATAAAAAAAAGAACGTGTTGCTCGAATAAAATCAGTTTTGGGTTTTAGTGGTTTTTTTACAGTTGATCCAGTGGGTATGAGTGGAGGATTAACGCTAATGTGGAAGGAACATAATATGGCTCGGCTACTCAGTTATTCTAGTCATCACATTGATATTGAAGTTATAATTGAAGGGATGAAACGTTGGCGGTTAACAGGGTTTTACGGCTTTCCAGATCGCAGTAAGACGTCAAGGCTGGGACTTGCTCCGAACACTGGCCTCTAAGTCCACGCTTCCTTGGTGTGTTATAGGGGATTTCAACGATATTATGTTTTTCTCAGAGAAGCAAGGGAGTAGCTCTCATCCTAGAGCATTGATGGAGGGTTTTTGCAAAGTTGTAAATGATTGCCATCTTCACGATTTGGGGATCAAGGGTCCATGCTTCACTTGGGAAAATGGTCGTGATGGATACGCACTAGTGCGCGAGAGGCTAGACCGATCGATGGGGACAACGTCTTGGTCCCTATTGTTTCCAATGGCCACTGTTCACGTTCTAAAGTCAGCATTCTCTGACCACCTTCCTATCTTTCTTTCTCTGGGTGTTACATTGAAGAGATTTATGCAGAAGAGATTTCGGTTTAAGTCTAAATGGATATTTGAGAGTGATTATAAAGAACAGATACGTAAAGGGTGGATAGATGGCGGATGTGGGTCTCTTCAAGATAGACTCACTCACTGCTCTCAACATCTCCAATCCTGGGCGCAGTTGCATCATCAGAAATTTCACGATAGTCTCCACATAATCAAAAGTCAACTGGCATTTTTGAGAAGGCAGCCTATTATGGATATGGAACTACTGCGATCCACAGAAAAGCATTATGGGGATCTGTTACTTCAACATGAAGTATATTGGAAGCAACGATCGAAGCAGCATTGGTTAGCGGAGGGTGACTCCAATACCAGGTTCTTTCATGTGATGGCGTCGCACAAGCAACGTAAGAATTAGATTTCTCGACTGCAGAATGCTAATGGAGAGTGGGTTGATTGGGATTCAGGATTAACTGAGCTAATCATGGATTATTATCATGAACTTTCTCTTCTTCCAACGGTGATGCAGGCCCTCTTTTACAATACGTGGAACCAAAAGTTACACCACTTCATAATGAAATATTAATGGCTCCATATAATGGAGAGGAAGTACGACAAGCAATCTTCTCTATGCATCCACAAAAATCTCCAGGACCTGATGGTTTCAACCCAGGATTTTTCCAAACTTTTTGGGATATAGTAGGTGCCAACGTCACTAGTGAGTGTTTGAAGTGTCTCAATGGGAATGTGATAACTTGCATTTTGTCATGATTAATTCTTTGTGTTCTATGTTCTTTTGGTAGGTTTTTATGACGATTTGCTTGCGTTTCCTTAGTAATTTGTGTCTTTGTATACTTTAGGTGACGAAATACCAAAATGATGCAATTTGGAATAAAACTGGCTAATCTAAAGATTTCAACATGACCATGTTGAAGGCAACTCAGTGTTGTGCTGACAGATTAATACCTGGAAATTTTGACTTTATTATCTTAGGATTTAGGCCTTAACAGCACAGTCCTCTTTGTTGACCAAGCTTGAAGTCTTGTTTGGACATTTTAAATGGGCCTCATTTTGATCATTAAGACCATTAAAG
>JANZLC010000003.1:16641297-16653136 GCA_026413385.1 Erythroxylum gracilipes
AAATTATTGTTTAATATACTTTAGCATAATTAATATACTTTAAAAATTATTTAGCATAAATAATTTTATTATAAAATTAAATATAGTTAAAATTAATAAAAGTGCTTTTGATTTTTATGTTGCCCAACAGTCTATTGTATGAAGCTATTTTAAAAAAGCTGTTTTTTTAATTGACAGCCAAACAGTCAACTGGCTTTTAAAAAAAGCTTTTCTCAGAAAAGCTCTACTGACAAAATCTCTACTAATAAAAGCTCTACTGATAAAAGTTCAACCAAACGGACGCTAAGTCTCAATAAACTCGTAGGTATTAGGACACTTAAGAATCCTTGTTTTTATGGATGTTCCAGTTACATATTACATATTTCTGTTTTTTCATTGAACATTTTTCTAGGTAACGAAGAAAAGTACCACTTGTAGCTTAAGTAGAAATTATTTTCCATTATAATTATATTGAACTTTTTTATTTTTCTGTTCCTTCTTAGTCATGAAATTATTAGTCTTTTCTTCTTTATGAGAATTATTAGATAGAAGATCAGAACTTATCAGTGCTATTATAATTAATGTATTAAAAATAATTAATTAATTTTATATAATCTCAATTAAAATAAATCATGATGATACAACTTCAGTACACGATGAAAAAGAGAAGCTAAGCCTTAAGTGTCATAAAGCAACAACCATAAAACAAAAAGAAATATTTTGTGGTTATTTTCTTATATGTGTTAGTACCCATCATACGGACCATGCAGAGGACCCATCCATTAACATTGCAAATAACCCCATTCACTGATCACGTAAACAATTGTTGTGCCCTTAATTCTTTAGCGAATTAATAGGCCCACAACTTGTAGTACTTAAAAAGGAGAAAAGACAAATGAGTTTCTTGGCACAATATATATTTGAATAATATTTGATTGATTTAAAAATTAATTTAATGTATATTTTTATTATGTTTTATTTTTTTGATTTCAATCCTCATTATTAGCATAATCATAATTTTATCAAATATAAATAAAATATTTATGATATATAACCAATATGTCAAAGATCAATTTACATTGTTATATAAGTTCAAAACCATTAAATATATTTAAACTATAAAACTTTATAAAATACATGCAAATGGGCTAATCTTTAAGACATTATTTCTATATATTATTTGTAAAAAATAATTTTATTTTTAATATTATTTATATGTTAATTGCAAAATTTAAATCTTTCCAATTGTTATTTGTTTTTGTTTGAATATGACCTTAAATTGCAAATATAATCCAAGTAATAAACACTTAAGTTTCTTTTAGGTCCTAATTCCAATACGATGTCCGCGCTTCATTAGCTCATACTACTACTAAAAAAATACTTATGGTTAAAAAGAGAAATTTTATACTATAACATAATAACCTCACTAGCCTAATTGGTGAATCAATTAAAACCTGTAATAATTCGTAAAATAGAAAAAGAACTATTACTTAAAACAATGCATTTTTCCATCATGCATTATACTTTGCAAAAGAAAAATGAATCACTAATAAAAAAACTAATAGACCTATAAATGTTATTTTATAATTCATATAGTTTAGAGGTTAGCAAACTCACCATATTGTTTATATATCCACATTAGATTCTAAAATTTAGATACAGTCATTTAAACTTTATTAAAGTTAAGCTACAGGTTATGTGTCAAAAAATTGTAGTTTTCAAACAAATGTATTATTATAAAAAAGAAATTGTCTTTTTCACAGGCTATTGTTTGTGTTCTAAAGCGTCAATAATTGACTAACCTCGTCCTTCTTCTTTGTAGTCTGCAGTTGTCCATCCATCTAGCTAAGTCATCTAACTAATGTCTAACATATATTTTACTTTAATACTACATGTGTTTGTATTTGAACTTTGTGTATGAACTTGAATAAAAAAAATGAAGAAGTAGTAACTTATATTGTCACGTAAAATTGAAAATGAATTTGATGCATAATAAACATGTGGGAACGTATATAGGTTGGAAACCCTTGACGCAGCTCCGATGAGGCTTATTGGTGAAAAATTCCATGAGCTTAGGAGTCACAACGAAAAGTTCCTTTCTAGATTCACATGTGTAAACAACGTCACGTACCTTAGTGTAACTTTGTATTTGAACTTTTTGTACAAACTTGAATTAGAAAAATGAAGAACTAGTAGCTTGTATTGTCACGTAAAATTGAAAATGAATTGCAAAAGTTAATTCAGTTATTAACTTTTAATTATATAGCTAGATGAATAAAAGTTGGATGTCTCATCAGAAATGGTCCACTGAATACGTAAAAGGAGTTAAGAGTTTCATGCAATTTGTACAAGATCAAATGAGTGATGAATGTCGTATTCGTTTTCTTTGCATCGATTACTTAAATGTCAACTTTCAAAGTCAAAATGTGGTATATAATCACTTCCTAATTCGAGGCATAAATAAATTCTATACTCCATGGCTTTATCATAGCGAACGTAAGCAAGCAAGTTGTAGTTGAAGTGTTGGTACAAGTATGAGGATAGTAACAATAATGATGTTGAGGATTGTGATGTTAATGACGATGGTGATGATGAGATTGGCGAGATCTATACCTAACATAATTGGTAGTGTTATGGGAATTATATGGAGACTATGAATGAAACATGTATGCCTAACATAATTGGTAGTTTTATAGAAGATAATTTTGGGAAGTTGTTGACAGTTGCTCAAGAAGAATTATATCTAGGGTGCTCAAATTTCTCACAATAATTTTTTATTTTGAAGTTGTTGAATTTGAAGATCTATAATAAATGGAGTAATAAGTCTTTTGACATATTAATTGACTTGCTCAATGATGCATTACTTGTTGGACACAAATTGCCCAAATCTTAATATGATGAAAAGAAATTGTTAAGGGACCTTAGATTAGGATATATATCAATACATACTTATAAGTATGATTATGCTCTATTTTGTAAGGATAGTAAAGATCTTGAGGAGTGTCCCATTTTTAGTACATCAAGATGGCAAGTGGCTGATGGGAGAGGGAAAAAATATTGAATAAAATCTTGTGATACTTTCCTATTAAACCACAACTATAAAGGCTTTTTATGTCAACAAAAACAGCCATAGATATGTGGTGACATAAAGACAAACGCATCAATGATAATATTATGCGTTATCCAGCAGACTCAATGGCATAAAAAGAATTTGATAGAAAATTTCCATGGTTTGCATAGGATTGTCGTAATGTTCGACTTAGATTGGTCTTAGATGGATTTAATTCTTTCGATAATAAGATTACTTCATATAGCATGTAGCTGGTAACTCTAGTACTATACAATTTACCTCCATGGAAGTGTATGAAGGAGCCTTTATGATATTATCTTTGCTTATTCTAGGACCTACTGCTCCTAGTAAGGATATCGATGTATATATGCAACAATTAATTGATGACTTTTTTTACGCGGGCTACAAATGCAGAAGCTTTACAGCTAAAAGAGTGTCTATATCTGTATGAGACAGCATCGGGGCAAAAAATCAACCTCTCCAAATCAGGAGTTTCTTTTACTCCTAATACAGAAGACACAATTCGACGCTCCGTTTGTCAGATTTTGGGGGTTAACAAACAGGAAAGTCATCATAGTTATTTGGGTATGCCATCTGTTATTGGCAGAAATAAAAGACAGGTGTTTCATTACGTGGTGGATAAATTGTCTAAGAGATTGCAGGGTTGGAAGGCAAAAATGTTATCAAAGGCAGGTAAGGATGTTTTATTGCGCACAGTGGCGCAGGCTATGCCAAACTACATCATGTCTCTTTTCCTTTTACCTGTTGATACATGTAAAGAATTGGAGACCTTAATGAATAGCTTCTTTTGGCATAATGGAGGGCGAGATAACAATGGAATCAAGTGGCTTAGGTGGAAACGCCTCACAACCCCCAAAATTTATGGAGGCCTTGGATATCGGGACCTGCGACAGTTTAATATTGCTCTATTGGCAAAACAAGGATGGAGGTTACTAAAATATCCCAACTCACTAGCCGCAAAAATACTAAAAGCCAGATACTTCCCAACTTCTGAATTTTTCTCAGCACCTATAGGCAATAATCCAAGTCAAATTTGGCGAAGTATATGTCAGGCAAGATCCATTTTAATTCATGGTTGCCGGAAGCGTGTGGGGGACGAAACTACCATTAATATATGGCGAGAATCTTGGTTAATGGATGAGGGAGATCCTACTATTCAAACGGAATTTATGGAAGATAGAAATCTGAATATGGTAGCCGATCTTATGATAGAAGGCCGGTGGAATGAGCCTTTAATTCGACGGTACTTTAGTGCACGTGATGCAGACCTTATTCTACAAATTCCACTAGCTTTATCGCCTATTCCGGATGATTGGGTATGGACAAAAAATAGGAAAGGCGATTACCAGGTCAAGGAAGGGTACAGACTCAGCACCGAAATGACAACTGATCAGTTTCGCGTGGATGGATTCCCTTGGGACAAAATCTGGAAGGTCTACGTCCCAGGTAAAGTTCAGATCCTTATTTGGCGTATTGTTCGTAATATCCTTCCTTGCAGGTCCACCTTAAGAGGTAGACATATGCTGGAGGATGATATATGTCCTATTTGTGCAAAGAATGGGGAAACGACATTTCACGTGCTTTACAATTGTGATTTTGCACAATTGGTGTGGCTGTTTTAGAATGTGGGCTGGCAACATGCTGCATCTTTACATGAATGGCTTGAGCGTGTAGTCACGGCTTATACAATACCTCACCAAGAGGAGACCTTTATGCTTATTTGGAGCCTGTGGATGTATAGAAATGAAGTTGTGTGGGAGGCTCGTACTTATACGCCTCAATTTATACTTAGTAGAGCACGCACAACGTTGGCAGAATGGAGGACGGCCAAAGCTTCAGCTGAGGCCATCAAGTCACGTTCTCCTTGCATTCCAATCTGTTGGACGGCTCCAGCTCTTGGCCATTTTAAATGTAATGTGGATGCTGCATTATTGGCAAATGGCTCTTATGGTCTTGGTATGGTTATCCGAAATTCTCAAGGACAATGTTGTGCGGGTAAATTGATGACGATTTCGGGTTGGGGAGATCCACAGGTAGGCGAAGCGCTATGCTTTCGGGAAGCTCTGAGCTGGATCAAATCGTTAGCGTTTTTCCCAATATGCGTGGAAACGGACTGTCAAGTTGTTACCCACTTTTTGACATCTACGCATAGGGGTTCTTCATATTTTACTATGATTATTCATGATTGTAAGGCTCTCCTTCAGGAGATAGCTTTTCTTTCTTTCGCGTTTGTAAGGAAGCTAGCGAATCAAGTTGCTCATACAATTGCTAGGGTAGCTAATTCTATGTCTGGTTTTGAGTGGGGGGGGGGGGGGTATGCCCTCCTTCCTTTTTGTATGATGTTTCACAATGGATTCTAATAATATGCGCTGAGCGCAATCGTTACAGTTCAAAAAATATATATTAGAAGACCTAATCAATATATGCATGTATAAGAATAAAAAAGGCTATAAGACTAAAAAAAAGGCTTTCATTGGTTTACAACCTTTAACTTAAAAACTCACCCTCAATTCTATATCCCTAGTTAGCTCCTTTAAGTCATAAACTTTTTCTTTTATTTTATAACTATATTACAATCCTAATTTTGCATTTAAGCATCCTTACCTATTGTGTTATGGTTCAAAGTATTTTGTTTATTAATATGTCTATTCATTAAAAAGTAGCAAAAAAACCTAAACAAGTAAGAAAGGTAGCAACAAGAAAACTCAAATGTTAGTCCATTTTTCTTCGTATGAAGCAATTAACCATTCCCATGAGAGCTGAATATCATAGTTCCAACATATACCTTTGTTACCTATATATGTTTTGATGTATCGCTAATATTTTTGTTTTGATAATTTTACTTTTAATTCTTATGTCTAATCACAACCTCATTACAGGTTGAAAAAAGTCCTTTGGATGGATACATGTGTATATTATAAGCAGTAGAGACTTAGTGTAAAAGCAATCGTATGATAAATATGTACATAAACATCCAATGCAACAGTAACCTTAATTCTCTAGTAGACCTTTCATCAAACAGTTAGCAGGCTTTCCTCAAACAAACATGGAATATGGAAAACAAATACGTCAACTCATACACATCCAACACGGAAACACAAACATAAAACATAACCATTAACCATAAGCAGAAAACAAAACCCACATAACTCCCAAACATAGCAGAAAAACATAACACAATAAGGAGGATTCTTGAAAACAAAAAAGAACAACAACACCAACACAGAACACGATGCTTTTTTGAAGGTGATGACCACAACATGAGACAACTATAACACAAGAGATGATACTTCTTCGACAATGAACTAAAAGGAAATACAATGGATAAAATGAAAATGAAGAGAGTTTTATTTCGGTATTAATAATCTAGTAAAAAATGATGTCGTTTTTTTGTTAAATTAAATGACATCATTTTTTATTAATTTGAAATAAATATGCCATTTGACGACGATGTAACCAACCATTGCCAAATGGTGGCCCATTATCACTTGGCTTTTGGCGATGAAATTATATATAATTTATAAGTTTTATATAACAATAACAAATTCCTATATAATAAATAGAGAATTAGGATTAAATAGACTAATATATTACATAAGTAAGATATGAGAAAATTTATATATTACCTATACATTCATAGATCATTACACTAGTTACAATTATTATCTATACATTCATATAATATTATATTAATTACCATATATAATAATAATTATTGAAATTTAATTAAAAATAATTGCAATATAGTAAAAAATGGAAATCAATATTAAATATTAATATCATATTCTTAAAAATCAAATTTAATATTATTGATAATGATTGTAAGTCTAAAAATAAATTTAGCTAATAATAATGTCATTAAAAAATTATAAAAATGACAACATGAAATTAATTAATATTATATAAATTTATATCCTTTATTCATCTCTTTTAAAATATATGATTTGACAATTTTATGTGGTATCTAAAAATTCTATTTATTATATATAATTCTATACTATTTTATAGAATTTTTATATAACATAAATTTGTTAAATATATAAATATATCTATGTAAAGATTTGGCGACGATTTCATGATTTAGCGACTATTTGTAAAATCGTCACCAAATCCATGATTTAGCGACGCTTCTATAGATCAAATGATGCACCTAAAGATCTGCTTTAAAAGGAGAAACTGATCATCTTGCTTACGGTAGTTTATGCTAGTAATTTTGCATCCCAAAGGAATGATTTATGGAATAATCTTAGGATTTTGGGAATCAATGTTAACCTGGCTTGGATTATTTGTGGCGACTTTAACTCCATCTTAAATAGACTTGAAGCTCAAGGCAAGTGCTGTCTTAAGAACTTTATAAAGGACTTCTCGAATTTTTCTAATCATCTGAGGCTCACTAATCTAAAATCAGAAGGGCATTTCTATGCATGGAGCCACAACCAAGGTACTGATTGGTTTATACGAAAAAAAAAACTTGAAAGGGCTCTTGTAAATCCTTATTGGTTATCCAAGTTCCTTGATAGTACAACTTGGTTTATGGCCCCTTATTCTCTAACCATACTCCATAAGGTTGTTTGTTTTGGCTCCTATTTATTAAAGGATTATCCATTCAAATTTAATAACTTTTTGGCCCATTATAATGGTTCCTTGGTGGCTTGTAGAAAAGGTGTTGTGAAATCAGTCTTTGGATCCAAACAATATTGCTATTTATAGAAACTTAAAGCAATTAAGGAGGAGTTTAAACAATTGAGTAAATCCATGGAGACCAATACACTAACTATAGTGGAAGTGGCTAAAGTATGGTTGTCTAAGGTTCAAAATTTGTTGGTTCCAAATATGGATAATGCAAATCATTTGAGTAAGAAAAAAGGTCTGTTAGATAGTTATCTGCAGGCTATGCATAATCATTTTCCTCTCATCAAGTAGAGATCTAGGATTGCATGGCTCAAAGATGGTGATCAATACACCAAGTTCTTTTTTAATTTTGTGATGGCAAGGAAGAATAGAAATAAAATATGATCAATTGTTATTATCTCTATCTTTATTAAGCAGCTTCATCTCCAAAAACATTCCACAAGAGATTGCTTCTTTCTGATTGGACCAATTGAAGACAAGGAAATTATTGATACTATCTTCATGTCAAATGGGTTGAAAGCCCCTGGGCTTGATGATTTGAATGGCTTTTTCTTTCAGAAGTCCTGGGATGTTGTTGGTAAAATGATCTTAAAAGCTAGTCATGAAATCTTCAGAACTGGTAAGCTTTTGAAAGAGATTAATAAAACATTTATCTGTTTGATTCCCAATCTATCTAATCCAGCTTCTTTAAGTGATTACAAACCTATTTCTTGCATAAATTTCCTCTATAATATCATCTTAAAATTGATTTATATAAGATTGAAGAAGGCTGTTAATACTCTCATTAGTGACAGCAAGGTGCTTTTATTGAAAATAGACAAATTGGGGATAATATTCTGCTTGTTCAAGAGCTTCTTAAAGGATACTCAAGAAGTTGCACCCTTGCTAAGTGTTTTATAAAAGTTGATTTTAATACAACCTTTGATAGTATCAATTAGGATTTCTTGTTCCACTTGTTGGAAGTGTTTGGATTCCTTAGATAATTCATACTTTGGATTAAGGAATGTGTCTCTACTAATTCTTATTATGTATTAGTGAATGGAAGTCCTTCTAAGTTATTCAAAGGGGCTAGAGGAATAAGACAAGAGAACCCTATGCCTCCATACCTCTTCATATTATGTATGGAAGCTTTATCTCTTCTTATCAAGCACAATATTAGCTTAAATCCTAATTTCAATTTTCATTCCAAATGTAGAAAAGTCTCTCTGACTAATTTGTGTTTTGCTGGTGATTTACTCTTGTTTTGCAAAGCTCATTTAGCTTCAATCCAAATTATAATGGACTCTCTTCATCTTTTCAAAATAGTCTCTAGTTTGGAATTGAATTTCAACAAGAGCCACTTCTTAGTATTTAAAGCAGCCTCGAGTATGGAATCTCGCATTTCCAGAATTACTGGAATTAATAAAAATCTTCCTCCTTTGGTGTATCTAGGTATGCCTATATCCACTAGAAAATTGACATTCTCATAATGCTTTCCTCTAATTGAAAAGGTTCATAAAAGTCTCTTCTATTCGGTTAATCAACCACTTTCATATGATGGAAAACTTTAATTGATCAAATCAATTCTCTCTTCAATACACATCTATTGGAGTTTCCATATTTTTCTTTCTAAAAAGCTTATCAAATTGTTGGAAAGATTATTCAAGAACTTCTATGGAATCACCATGATGGAGTGGAGTGGTTTGCTAAAGTTAAGTAGTCATTCATATCTCTTAAGGAACAAGGTGGTCTGAGAGTCAATGACATTAAGGGAAATAACTCAGCCTTGATTCTAAAAAGACTGTGGCAAATGATAGAGGCTAAAACATCACTTTAAATGAAATTGTTGCATAGCTATTTCTTGAAAGGCAGAAGCGTTTAGAAGGTGAAAAAGAGTCCCTCACACTTTTGTTTTCTTGCACAACTCCTACAACTTAAAGACCTAGTTAAAGCTGATATTTTCTATAAAGAAGGGAATGGTAAGAAATCTTCTATTTGGTAAGATAATTGGACTAGTTATGGTATGTTGATCCAACATATTGGAGTCTCAGCAGCCAGATCTTTTGGTTCTTTGGATGATAAGGTCTCTAAGCTGATATAGAACAACAATTGGGGTGCCTATTTACCAGATTTCCATAATTCTGATAGTTTCTTTTAGAAAGGAAAGCCAGCTACTCATATTTCTAGCAAACAAGCTAGGAGACTGATGCAACCATTAAGTTCCAAGGTATATTGGTTCAATAATATTTGGAATAAGTTTTTGATTCCTAGAAACTCATTTCTAATATGGTTGATAATGAAAAATAGACTAAGCACAATGGACATATTGTATTTTCTAGCAGTGGATAAGAGTTGTTCCTTATGCAGGGATTATGGTGAATCCAAGGACTACTTGTTTTTTGAGAGTCACTTTGCTTCTGGTGTTTGAAAAGAGATCAAAAGATACTATTAATAGGACCCCACATGGAGTTCATTCTCATAAGCCATTCAATGGTTGGTGGATCTGTTTAGGAATCATAATGACACCTTGGAGATCTATTTCATTGCTCTGGGGACTTGTATCTATGGGATATGGAATGAAAGGAATAATAGGAGATTAAAAAAATTGATTTTCTTAAGAACTAAGACAGTTGACTCATTGGAAGATTAGTTGTTAGCCTCTTGTTGCTTGTATTTTTTACAATTTAATAGGAAGATTACTCCAATCTCCTTACTAGTGTTTGAGATCTTCCCAATGTACTACTTGTAATAGTCTTTATTATCTTTTAATATATTCCTTTAATTTTTCAAAAAAAATGATTGTTGATTGATGAAAATGAAGTTAAATTTTATAACATAGGGCTTAACAACATTTTAAATAATATTTTTAATCTATTACGTTGACGTCATACAATAGTTAATTACTTTTGAAACTTACACATCTTACATATAGTATAAAATACAATCAATATCAATATGTAGGAATTTATTAGACAAGTTATAAAGTAGAAGGACTCAAATAAAACAACTAATATTACTACTAACTTCTTCTTCTAACTCCTTTCTTTAGTCCATCACATTCTTTACTTTGTTTGATTTCTGTTTTGTCAAAATCAAAAGATTAATATTCAACTTAAAAGCAACATAAAAGCGAACCATATCATGGTTATCTTTTGTTTAGAAGCTTTATTTTTTCGTTAATATATCTTTCCTTGGAGAAGCTGACATGAACAAGTAGGAAAATCTAAACATTGAAAAAAATGACATTTTTTTGTAGTTTCTCTAAGATTGAATAGTTTTATATGTTGTAAATCTTCTCCTACGATTTAGATATGTCTTGAGACCTTCACATTTTTTTTGTATTTTCTCTAAGATTGAATAGTTTTATATGTTGTAAATCTTCTCCTAGGATTTAGATAAGCCTTGAGACCTGGTCAAAAGCATTAGCAACACAATATATGAACAGGGATTAGAAATAAATAGAAGAAGCTCGCATTCATCAAATTTTTAATAGAATACTACTTTCTTTTCTCTCTAAAAAATTGAATTATAAAGCGTAGGAAGACTTAATTTGAAGGTTGACTTGACTAGAATCTAACATGATTATGTAGGCGTAATTTTGGCCTCGTTAACTTATCATTAAAAAAAAGAGAGAATTATTTGATGTAACATCTAAATAGTTAATAAAGAAAAGAGAGAATTATTTGATCTGACATCTAAATCACCAAATCAACAAATCATCTTTAAATTGATTTGGCACACCGTACAATTCCTTCTAATAAGGAAATTAATTAGGAATATTTAAAAATCGATTAATTTTTTTGGTAGAGATAATTAAGAAATTGATTATAGCAAGAGAATAAAAATATCGTGATTTGGAGTAATTCTATCAAGCATAATATTTATTTTACATACTAAATAATTAAAGACATGTACTATGTTATAATTATTGAGTATTTCTTTCGTCATCATACAATTTGTTTCTACAATTTAAAATGAACAGTATGAGAATTTGGAGCAAAGAATTGTTGTATTTTGTTGACTTTTGATGGCTTAGTATTATTTTGACCTTTTTGGCACAAAATCTCTCCCATATTGTTAAGAGATGAAGTTGGGAGGAGGTTTTGAAGTTATAAAATAACTCCTCCCCCTCCTAATCAAAACCATCCCAAAAATTTG
>JANZLC010000003.1:16677406-16709544 GCA_026413385.1 Erythroxylum gracilipes
ATCATTATCTTCACCTTGAGTTTCATTGTCTTCATCTTTTTCATCAAATCCCATGGCTTCCAAGTCCTTCAAAACTTGTGGAGATGGTCCTCCATCATCCTCTCTTGGCAGGACACTTTGTGACTGAACATGAGCCAATTCTCAGTGCACTAAACGGCCTAGGGCATGAATATGACCTTGTGGTTGTTCTTTTAACTCACACTATGACTTTATCCATCCTTCAAGAAGCACAATACTCTTTGATGATGCATGAAACTTAACTAAAACAACTAAACACAGTCTCTCAAACCAATATCTCAGCACCTACTACAAATTTTGCAAGTTATAGCAATTAGACCATAAACAATAATCAAGGAGGATGTGCTAGTTCTAGAGGCTGAGGGGTCGTGGTAGAGGAGGTAGATGGTCTGGCAACTCTCGTATTTTCTGCCAATTATGTCATAAGCTAGGCCATGGCGCGCTAAAGTGCTATAAGTGCTTCGATTAATCATTGCAAGGCACACAATCTACCTGGAAATCTCAACATTCACAGCCTAATTTTCAGGGGAACTCTCAGTCTACACATAACTCTCCTAAGACTTTTCTTGCTCACAATTAGTCCTACACTACTTCAGAACCTACAAGTAACATCACCTGGTTTGTAGATAGTGGTGCTATAAACCATGTTATAGTAGATATTCAGAACTTGTCCATTAGCTCAGAATATGGAGGCAAAGAGCAACTAACAGTGGGAAATGGTAACGCCTTACCTATAACTCATATTGGTTCATCATTCATTAAATTTCATGATAACACACATACACCTCTAGCTTTAAAACAAATATTACATGTGCGTTCCATAACAAAAAATCTTTTGAGTATTTCAAAATTGACAAAGTATAATAAAATTGTAGTTGAATTTTCTGATGAGCATTGTCTCTTTAAGGACAAGGTTTTTAGAACGATTCTGCTTCGGGGAGTGCTTTAGAATGGCCTTTACAACTTTAAATCATCATCTACCCAGCCTACATCTACCACAAAACAAAGACTCCAATCTAAATCATCACCCAGAGTATCTTCTATATTTCCTTCTAAAGACTTTACAGCTTTAAGTTCTCTTAATCCTAATACTGGTTTAAATCAAGTTAAAGTAAATATTGCTCATGTTAATGAAAATGTTTGGCATGCCAAACTTGTACATCCGTCCATCATTGGGGGGGGGGGGGGGGCATTACACCCCGTTTCTCCTGCCCCTATACACATTAACAGAATGGTGTTTTCGAAAGAAAATATCGTCACATCACAGAAATGGGCCTCACCTTGCTCTCTCATGCTCATATGCCCTTAACCCTATGGCTTGAAGCTTTTTCTACCGCACCTACCTTATCAATAATTTACCCTCACCCAACTCCAAAATAAATCACCCTTTGAAAGATTATACAACAAAAAGCCGAATTACATGCATTTAAAACCCTTTGGCTGCAGTTGTTTTCCCTGTATGGTCTGAAAGATTCTAGAAGACAGAAATTGCTATAACAAATTCTGTTGCAACAAAATTGTTATTCGATATGTATGAGCTATCAGTTTCTTGTTGTAAAAATCAGTATAAATTGAGGTCTTCATGTACATATAATTATTTATCAATCAATACAAAAATATACAGATATTACATCATTTTCAGGAAGAAATAAAATAACTGATGAAACCAAATACTTAAAACCTCCATAATATGCCATAGTCGAATCTAACATCATTCTAGTACCCATCTTTGTCAGCATCCACTGCATCTTCAACCTAAAGCTAATAGATATTAGATTAGGGATTGCAATAAGACTGAAACCTAACTTAACCTAATCCAAAGTCAATGGATTGGGCCCGATCAAATTGGGCTTCAAATCATGCTTGAGCTGAGGGAGTTGACCCAAGGCCTAACCTAATAGCCCAAACAACCATCCCCTACTGCAAAATGACATAATTTTGGTCTTAAGTTTAAGAAACAGAGTTATCTAAAATAGTGTCATTTTAGTATAAGGAGGAGGAAGTCATTATAATTTATGACTATTTTCACTTGGATGATACTCCTGAATTGATTAAAAATTTAAAGATCTTAGCATACCCAATTTCACCTAGTTTTCTTAAAAAGGTGTGTCACCTTGGGCAATAGGCAAGAAGAACAAGAAGAAAGAAACAAAATCTACTCTAATATATACTCTTCATGTCAATTAGAGTTTTTTTTAATTATTTTGATTAAATTAGGGTTAGGAGTAATAAGAAATTAGAAATTTTTTATTAGTATTAATTTATATTTAAATAAAATGAGTGAACCTGCATGCCATGCAGCAACATAAGACCTATATGACTAATAGGAAAGAAATGTACCATATTAGTATTGACGTGACATATAACGAACAAAAACATAATCTCATCAGGATTTCTGTCCATTTAATTTGAAACTGAATGATCTAAAATCATTAAACTTTATTTTGAGCGTTTCAAAATGTTAGTCTAACTTGTATTTTGGTGCAAATTTTAGAGTTAAAAATACACTTTTTACCATATAAAGAAAGAAATCCAAGAATGACTAAACATGTGAAAATTTTAGAATATTGTATTGTAAATATAAAAAAACCTACTTTAAAAATTTTAATACACTTCTAATAGGGCATAATTGAAAAAATAATTATGACAACTATTAAAATATATGAAAATAGTAATAATTATAATAACATTATCATGAGTATATGTATTTTATAACAGTGATATATTTCTTATAAATATATGTGAACAATATTTTAATGTCAATTTTATTACACTAATAGTTTCTTAATTTTATAGTGTTATTTTTTTATAATGGTCAAAGGATATGAATTTTTCTTCTTGATTTTATAGGTGTGTATTTATTTAACATAATTTATATTGTGTTTTGATTTTTAAATTTATTTTGAATAAATATAAATTTAAGAAATATAATACATAACATTATCAATATTCTTTCATTAATGTTTTACATATTGTTACATAATTTTTATGAAATTAAAAAAAGTTCTTGATTAATGTATAAATAATAACCTTTAATTTAATATCTATTTAATCTTGCTATGGTTTTATAAATGCATTATAAATTGTATGTTGATTTTATACACACACTTATTTAAAATTGTGAAGATATAAAGAGTATCTTAATTTTATAAATATATTTATTTTAAAATAATGATATTTTATTTTAAATTTTTATAAACTTTAATTTCGTAGAAACATAAAGTACGAGTACAATTTAGAATGAATCACATGCAAAATCAAGGTGAAAGTAGCTATTATATGTATATACATATATGTGAATTATCATGTTTCCAAATTAAAATTCAACACTAAATTATAATTGAATTCCTTCTATTCCTTTATTAGAATTTAATTTTTAATAAATAAAATCTTATATTTGATTTTCAAAATTTATTAAAATTTACAAATAGAGCCACTAATTTAACTTTTTAACATTTCATGCATAATTAGTGAAATTTATATTAATAAGGCATTGGTAAATTTAAAAGCAAGTGTTAATGTAATGTCTTATGCTATGTTAAAGAGATTACAATTAGTTGAACTAGAACTCATTAGGAGAGCAATGTTACTTGTTGACAATTCAAGAAAATTCCTATAGATTCTTAGCTAAAAAGGGTGTAAAAATCAATGTTAAGGAGGTAAATTGATACTTAGGATTAGAAATGAAGAACACATATTTTAAATGATGAGATGCCATTTACATTTATTAAAGACTTGAGGCAAGCTAATTATTCCAATCTTGTGTAGGGAATCATCAAATAACAAGTCAAATGTCCAAGAAAAGTGAGGATGAAGATACGGATAAAGAAAAAAGGTCCATAAGAGAGATGATGACCCTTTGAATGACACATTGTGTGATAAAGAAGAAGGAATCATCCATATTGACTAACAATTAATCGAGTTTAAGAAAAGAGTCCAATTAAAAGATTTATAAATAAATACTTATTGGAAGGTAACCCAAAAATAAGTTAAATATACTTTTAAGTTTGTTTAGAGTTATTTTTTGGAATTATGAACTAATAATTTAGATTTTTATTAAATTGGTTAATAAGTTCATGTCTCTTATTAGTTGTTTAGATTTACTATTTTATGCTTTTATTTTTTATTCTTTTGTTATTAGGAATACAAAGGAAAGCACACATGAGCTTAAAGAGATAATTTTAATAGTATTTGAGAGGAAACATCTAAGAAACAAGGTAATAGAAAGCTAAAAAAAATCCATATATGTGTTGAATTGTATTATTGAACATGACCTGTGACACGCCCTTCCTAGACCATATTGATTTGTGAGTTTTTCTAGGAGGAACCATGACCTATGACATGCCTATGTCCCAAACTAGATCTACATGCTAAGAAACATAGGAGGATTCTAGTGTTCTTGGTCATATAATTAGGGAGTTGGATATAAGAGGATCTATGGCTTGTTGACATGTTTATGCCCTAGGTCGTATTTGTTTAATTGAAGAAATTAGGATCCATACCTTAAAGATATGCCCGTGTCACTAGTTATGGATTTAGAACTTTTTAAGGAGGCTCTATAGTTGAGGCCACACTTATGTCCAAATCAAGTCCTAAAAATTTTCGAACCTAAAACAGTCCCCAGTCTATATCATAGTCATATTATAGACCGTGTTGCTAAAATTTTAAAATCTAAGGGTTTAAGATATACCTTCACTTTCATCTCCCTCTCTATGTTTCTCTTAATTTTTTTGCAAATACTCACAACCCAAATTACATTAACAAATCAAACTCATTTGATTTTCAACATTTTCCTTTATTATTCATTAAGATTAAACTACTTTTTCATATTAACATCCCACATTTCTCTTAAATTAAGGCTCTATACTCATCTCTTTGGGATTTTTCAAGTTTTTAAAGATTCCTTTCTTATTTTCACTTCTCAACACTCAATCTAACTATAAAAAATGAGTTCAAAACCATCCACAAGCAAGGAGGTGAAGGATAGAGCCATTTAGGGTGCAGTAAGTAGCCAAAATTTATTGTAAAAAACAACCTCAAATAAGCATCCAATGCTCACTTTCAAGGAGCCATTATTTTATGAAATGTATGCTTATCCTTAAATCATACCTTTTAAATCAAATAGGAGTATGGATTGGATTGTATTACAGTTTATGAGATTAGCTTAAGATGTGTAGAAGTTTATAGAAAACTTAGGGTAGAGCTTGTTTTTCAATATTGCTAAATATTTATTAGGTGTTCACCCTAGAGGTTCTTATCATATTTATGATGAATTAATATAAGAAATTGGATAAGAGGAATTAAGTTAAATTTAGATATGTGGGAATCAAATGGAGACTTTATTTCATACTTTAGGTTATAATATGGCTTCTCTATACTCAAGTATATGGAGTTAGAGGAGTATAGGAGTGCTTTAGTTAAATCTTTGGCCCTAAGATATTTGCATAGGGGTCATTTCTTATACAATTTTTGAAAGGAGAAAGATTAATGATGTGGTGAATCTCACTAATATAAATATTAGAGCAATGATCTTATAAACTAGTTTACTAGTTTTTCAAATATTTAGAATAGATGGGCTCCAAGAAGAAGGGAGCACTTATGGCATCACTTATTTAACTAGGTTGGAAAAGAACCTAGGTAGTTTTGACACTCTTTTTTTTTAAAGTTGACCATGAGTCGTTGCATGACTCTTATCAACCTAGATATGTTGAGATATATGAGACTAGTTAGTGAGACTAGTTAGGAAGGTTGTTAGAGTTAGAGAGACACGATCTTGCTTAAGGAGTAAGAGAAAGTCCTATCTAGGAACAAAGGAACCCTAAATAGAGGAGACAAAATAGGTGTATAATGTTTTATAGGAACCCTAAATAGAGGAGACAAAATAGGTGTATAATGTTTTATAGCCCATAAACCAATAACTATTATAAGAGTAGAGTGACAAGGTCAATATTGATCTTAATAATAAACATTGAGGGAAAAAATTCTACGCTATAAAGGATGCAATAGAAATTAAAGAACCAGGGATAACGATTGAGACAAATGTAGCACGACTATCTACTTACTTTCAGGCATATGAGGAATTTAATGTTAAGTTACTTTTACATTGTATTGTTTTAGTGTTTTCTTTAGTTGTGTTTATTTGTAAGTTAAAAATAAATTTTAGATGTCAATTATATGTATTTTGTTAAATAAAAGAAAAAAGAGGCTAGAGAAGTTTTTAATCCCTTTTTATTTTCCTCCCTTTATATTTATCATATTTAAGTTTTTAAAAAATTTTAAATTCTATATATTAAAGACAATATGTAACTTAAGTGTGGGGAGGGAAGTAACTATTTATATCCCCCTTTTTCTTACCAAATTTATTAAATGAGTTTAATATGTAATAATTCTAAGAAAATTTTTATTAATGAAAAAAGATTAATCAAGATAAAATTTTATAAGTTTGATTTTTATTGCAGTTTAATTAATTTAGGCCAGTAACTATAACACTAATAACTAATTTAGTTTTAATTTTTTCAAACAATTATTGAACAAATACCTAATTTGCATTATGATACATTTTGTATAATTTAGGCATATTTTCTAATTAAAAGTAGATTCTTTATAAGCATTTTAATATCCAACTGGAAATTAATAAATAAAAAATAAAAACAAAAAATATATAAACGAGTGAGCATAAGTAAATTCACTTTATTGGCTTTAACCGAAGTGAAAAGGTTGAAGTTAAAGAGTGGTATAACTAGTCATTTGAAATAGTGATCTAATCGAGTAACCAAGAGCATTAACAATAAAGTGTCGTCAAAAGATTAGGTGACTTTTCAAACAAGCCTCTAATTGTTCCTCTATAAATTCTTAGTTTAGTGTTTTATTTTTCTATTGATTTGGGTTAATAAAATTCTTAAAAGATTAAGCACCTTGCTTGTGTATGTCTACTTTATGAATTAGAATGAGTTTTTAAAATTAAGTTGATGTTTAAAAGATTGTTAAATTGAATTCAATTGATTTATGATCTAATACAAGTATCTAAGTGTCTAACTAGTAAATGAACATTGCAATTGAATGAATGATAGGGAATCTCAATTTATCTGATTAATTTATTGTATTCTTTGTTGGAATTATTACCTTTCTAATTTAAGAGAGATTAAATTAATTTTCTTAATGATAAGAAAAAGCTTAATTCTAGAGATATTAGAAGTGTATGGAAAAAATATTTTTATTAAGTATATTGCTTAGTTTTAATGATAAATCATCTTACTTTACTTATTTTTGATATAATTTTAGGCAATTGTGTGAACTGGATCTTTGGACAATATTATACAAGCATTAGAGGTCATTCTATTAAAATCAATTAAAAAAATAAAATTATTAAAGAAACACATTTTTGAAGCACGCCTACATGCTAGCTTGTGCCCTAGAAAGATCAAGTGCATCAAGTAACACTACTTTGAGGCATAATTATATAGGAAACCATGTGTGAGATTGGGAAGAAACAAAAAGATGCACGATTAGGAAACACAATCATGCTAAAGGCCATATATTTATTTCAAAGAAAGAGTGAGATCCATCATTTACTAATATGATTATGCCAAAGGTCATGCCAATCACTAAGAGGACCATAAATTGGACCACATGTTTAAGACTGTAACATAAATGGGGAAAAACATATTTATGGGTGAAATTTGGAGCACTTTAACTAACTTTTAGAGAAGACAAATATTGGAAACATCGTTTCCTCTCCAAAAGCTAAGTTTTACTGTTGAAATTCTTTTCTTATTTTTTAGAAGTCAATTCCAAGTTGTTTTTTATTAGAGAATAATGATCTAGATTTAAAAATCATGAGTTTATATAGACTTATTTCTATAATGACTTTTCTATTGTTTTTTTAATTTTATTATTTTAGACATGATTTGTGGGTAGATACTTTTTTATGTTTAAATAGGGAAGACATTTCTGGTTACTTTTGTATGATTGGTTTGATTTAATTTATGATAGGAGATATATTTCTATGAGATATCTTTGAATGGTCTTAATATTGATTTATTCATGTTGGCATCTAAATCTGATATAAATTCACCTAATGAATGTTAAATAATAAAACTCATCTAAATTCACCTATTATTTTCTAATCTTAATGTTAGTATCTAAAACATTAACAGATAAAACTCTAGAGCCTACCTTAGAGTTAACAGATGAGATGACAATTAAAAACAAATAATGATAATTAAAAAAAGGTGAAATTGAACATATGACATGGAATATATAATGTAGATGCCACGATTGTACTGCTAAATCAAATAAAGGCTATAGTATGAAAATTAGTAAACTTGAGTTTTCCATTAAATATAGCCTAAGTTTTAAGTTGTGAATTCTGTAGGGATGGACATTAATGAATGGAGTGTCAATTTAGGGAATTATAATTTCCTTCATGATTTTACTTGAAATGGCATCCAATTCTTGAATAATATCATCTCATGTTAAAAATTTCACAATGACGTAGAAAGAAATAAAAATAAGAAAAAAGGCAATTTAACCTTAAAATAAAGTAAATTATTTAAGAAGATATATTTATTTTTCATGAATATTATCAGTTCAATCATCACATTAATCAAATATTAAGATCTTTATATAGTTACACCATGTAATTCAATCTCAACCTAATTAAATAATCTTTTGAATTCAATTCATTTTAAAAAACGTCACCTCATTTATAAAGTAGACATTAAAGAAGTTACGAATCTAGGTTAAAAAGTACTTGATAAGCCATAATGAAAATAAACTAATCCAATTTATTTTAATTTTTTCTTTTTCTTAATATAATAATGAGAATGATTGGCTTGATTGAAACATCATCCTAAATCTTATCCACGAGGATAAAAACCTTACTAATGAATATCGCTAGTTAGTTAAGTTATAGTTCCATAGGCTATCAACACCACCATAACTTTGACCCGTGACTTATATTAAAATCAGTACAATAGAATTTATTGATGTTAAAGTTTATTTAATTTATTTTTTAAAATATTCACAATCAATATGTAGTAATCATCCACTCAAGACAAATTTAGAACTCAAAATATATCAAAATCATAAACTTGGCTTATCACTAAATCCTCTCAAGACTATTTAATCAAGTTTTAACTAAACTACCTATTAGTGATTGTTATGCCCAAATAAGTTCTAAAAATACCTAGGCTATCTTACTTGCAAGTCTACGAGGTAGTTGTAGTGATTACCCAAGGTTGTCTCCCACAGAGGTGAAATTGGTCCACTCAAATTAATCTTGAACAAAAATAAAAACAGATGCAATCCTAAACACTCTATCCTGATTTGTTGAGTAAAGACTTTAAAGGAAATCACAAAATTAAACTGAAAAGTAAATAGAATTAACTGGAAGCAAAGACGAATTGATTAATCGAAATAGAAGACTTTTGAAATTAATTTTGCTAATTTAATCTCCCATGCATGATTAAGGGAAATGATTGGATAATTGTCTTACTAAAATTAACAGTTGGGTTCTAAATCAACTCGAATAATAAACTAATCTAACTTTCGTATTCAACAAGTTATTATCTGAATTAATTATGAAAACCTGACTACTAATTACCACTTAAGTTAATATATTTCTAGTTCTTAACCTAAGTGTCCATGGTTTCTCATTCCATATTAAATTTGTTCTCTTTATCCTTCATTTAATACTAAAATGATGCAAAGTTTGGTCATGCTATTACATCCATTCAGCTCAAAAATCACAATAATAAATAAGACAACAAAACCGTAACTCAATCATACGTAGTTGACTAAAATAGCTATATTAATTATCAAGAAAAGAGATCAGCCCATCACAGATATCACAAGATTCATCATCATTAAACACTTCAATCCCATCTTTATCAGTATAAGTGAAGTATTTAAGCAGTAAACCAAGTAAATAACCGAATGAACTATGAAAGGATAACAAATAACAGTAAGCTAAGTTATGAAAGTAACAAGTTTAGTAACAATAAGAAATAGAACAACAAATGAACAGAATGAGCAAACAAGGATCAGGGTGAGTATGAAGGCGGTGGTGTCCTACCCCTCTCAAACTTCTCACATTATCTCTCACCTTCTGCTTCAGCTTGTTCTCACCCAGATGCTCGCACTACCTTCCCCTTTCTGCTATGTTTCTCTCTTCTTCCCCTCAATCGGCTTGTCTCTACTTCCTTTCTTTCTTCTCCAACTTCTTTCTCTCCATTTGCCTCAGGTGTGTGTTGAGTAAAGAATGAAAAATGGAATGAATGATTAATAGGCCACTACCCTCTATTCCCTTTCTGTTTGTAGTATGACTCTAAGTTTAGGGTTTCAAGCCATCACTCTTGCACCTGACACGTGATAAGTTAATGAATTAAAGGAAACAAAAGGTCACGGGGGTGACAAGTTAAGGCACCCTGTGAGGGCACTTATCACGGTGGTGACAAGTTATATCACCACCGTGATTAGTCACGGTTATGACTTGTTATGTCACCATCGTGACTAACATCTTCACACCATTTTCACTCAATTTATCTCATATTTGGATCAAGATACAAGGATTTGTTACCAATATCAAGATATGAAGGCAATTAAAATCAATAGAAACTAGACGCAACAGTGATCATATCTATTAACCTATTGCAATAAAGTCACAAGACAATATAACTTATAATAGATGAACTCAAGCAAATCAATCTTTTTGATTAATTTCATAAAATTTATTACTTACCGAGCTAAATACAAGTGGATTAGATGCTTATAAATAAACTAAGACTCAAGTTAATCACTATCCCATACTCAAGTTATATATTATCCTCAATGTATGCGTATGTAGCACAACCTCCTCTCTTCTAGCTTCTTCCTTCTAATCATCTACTGGCTCCTTATTACTCCTTGAATTAGGTACTGTCAAACTATCTATAAGATTAAGCATCACGTTACTTAGTAATAAATTTAAAGGTTTTTTGGTTACAATTTGGGTAATTGACTAATTTGGTTTTTAAGATTATATATTGCACCTCAAAATCTTGGAATCAATCCTCAGATATGGATATAAATTTCATCATTAATTACTTTAGGCTCAATTTATCCTTATGTTGCTACTGCTGATAACATCCAAATGGAAGTCCTTTAAGTTGCCTAACTACTTCATAAGAAGTTTGTTTCATCTCCCTATTTTGGATAGTAATTGTTTGTGTAAGGGTTAGCTTGAGGTTGCTATTAGTTGTCCTAGTAATCTACTTTTTCAGTTTTCTTGGAAAAATAATTCTAAACCTTACAATCATTGTTGTTATGTTTTCCTATATACTAATCATGATACAATGCTTATGTAAGTTCCACTGCTACACTTAATTTATCCAGATTCCACATGAATGTTTTTGATAAGTGCTACTTAGAATATATTTCTAGCATGATTTTGAGAGCATTATGCTTGTATTTTATGTTTTTTGCTAGGATTTGCTACTTAAACAAAGCTATAGTAATTCTTTGGAAAAGTTTGATTCTTTTCTTCTTCAAACTTTATGACATGTTTTGTTTTTATACTATGTTCTAGTCCCTCAATAGAGAAGGAATGAATCAGGGAAGATTTGAGTCAAGATGGAGTAATTTTTGTGTGATTTTATACTAAAAACTCAAAACACGACACCAAAAAATGATTTATGCTCAATAAAACAAGTCAAACACATGTCATTTTCCTCCTCGTGTTCTCTATTGGCACATTTAACTCTTTGATCATTGCACATGAAGACATAAATTAAACATAGGCATATGTTTATAACTTCAAGATTTGTGTTCTTAAGATGAACCCTCAAATGTGCACATTATTAAGTCACTGAGTTAACATGAGAGCAACATAAACCCATATTAAAACTATATTGGTGATAATTTTTACAAAATTTTTAGGTTTTTATGTATAAGAGGGGAGAGAGAGCTAGAGAAAAAAGATACATAATTAAAAGATCTGAATAAAACTATTTTGAAATAAGAAAATAGCAACCTTAGAGCAAAGAAATAAGTTTTATCAAGATTAATCAAGAATATCATGATTCAAGATCCATAAGAATGAACTCTTTTGTTTTGTGTTCTTTCTTATTTATTATTGATTTTCTTTGTTTGAATATAATCTAATCAATATTTAGATCTAGATGGGATGGACCTTAAAACTTTTTGTTGGATTAATTTCTTGATCTAATAAAAGACCAAAATTTTCTTATGAATTATTTATGGTTAATCATTATTTTGAATTAAAATATGCTATCATTTTGGTTCAATTTTAGATTTCATATACATGCGTTAAGAAATCATATGTATGAATATATCAAAGCATGAATATAACGAGTTGCATGAAATCCTTAAAATAGAACTACATAAATCTCTTGGATTCAAGTTGAATCTATCAAAGGAATTTATAGAATGAATTAATGCATTCTTAGGGGTTCTGACAAAATATGCTCTATTGTTTCTAATGATGGTACTGCTTGAAAGATCAAAACTCAATGCTAACTAAAGCTTCTAATTTCTTTTCCAAGTTGATGGGTACTATTAAACCTTCTTATTCATGCCTCTATTAAGCAGCTACATCTCTAAGAAAATTTCAAAACAGATTGCTTCCTACTTGATTGTTCTAATTGAAGATAAGGAAATTATTAAGACTATCTTCATGTTAGATGGGTTCAAAGCCCGAGGGCCTGATGGCTTAAATGGCTTTTTCTATTAGAAATCGTGGGATGTTATTGGTGAAACAATTCTAGAAGCAACTCATGAATTCTTCAAATCTTATAAGCTCTTGAAGGATATTAATAAAACATTCATCTACTTAATTCCCAATCTGTCTAATCCTGATTCATTAAGTGATTATAGACCCATCTCTTGCACTAATTTTCTCTATAAGATCATCTTTAAACTTATTGTTATAAGATTGAAGAAGGTTGTTAACACTCTCAATAATGACAACCACGGAGCTTTCATTGAAGATAGACAAATTAGGGACAATATTTTACTTCTACAGGACCTCCTGAAAAGATACTCAAGAAGCTGCACTCCTGTTAATTGTTCTATCAAAGTGGATTTTAATAAAGCCTTTGATAGCATCAATTGGGACTTCTTGTTTAGTTTTGGAGTCCTAGGTCAATTTATAACCTGGATTAAAGAATGTTTTTCTACTACTTCATATTGTGTTTTGGTGAATGGTATCCCTTCCAAACTTTTTAAAAGAGAACGAGGAATATTACAAGTAGACCCTTTGTCTCCATATCTTTTCATTTTGTTTATGGAAGCATTATCTCTTCTTATCAATCACAATACTAATATGAATCCTAATTTTAGATTCTATTCCAAATGTAGAAAAGTCTCCTTTACTAATCTGTGTTTTGTTGATAGTCTAATCTTGATTTGTAAAGCTCATCCAACCTCAATCTATATTCTTATAGATTCTCTTCAGTTTTTTAAAAGACTTTCAAATCTAGAACTGAATCTTAATAAGAGCCATTACTTGATCTCTAAAGCAACCTCGAGCATGGAAGCTTCCTCCTTTGATGTATATTAGTTTGCTTATATCTACTGGAAGATTTGAGTTTTTCAAAATGCTTTCCCTTGATTGAAAAGGTTCAAAAAAGACTTTCCTCTTGGGTTAATAAATCACTTTCTTATGTTGGAAAACTTTAATTAATCAAATCAATACTCTCTTCTTTACACATTTATTGGATTTTCCACAATTTTCTTATTAAAAAGCTTATGAAATTGTTGGAAAGATTGTTTAGAAACTTTCTATGGAGTCACCATGATGGAGTTGAGGGGCTTGCAAAAGTTAAGTGGTTGGTATATTTATTCTCCTAAGGAACAAGGTAGACTTGAAGTCAATAATATTAAGGCTATAAATACAACATTGATTATAAAGAGATTATAGCAGATTATAGAGGATAAAACCTAACTTTGGATGAACTAATTGCATATTTGCTTCTTAAATGGCAGAAGCATATGGATGGTGTAAAGGAGTCACTCACACTCCTAGTTTTTGGCACAACTCTTATAGCCTAAAGATCATATTAAGGTTGATATCTTCTGTAAAGTAGGGAATGGTGAGAAAACTTATATTTAGTATGATAATTGGATAGGCAATGGTCAGATAATCCACATAATTAGACCCTCAATAGCTAGATCTCTTGGTTCTTTGGACGATAAAGTCTCCAAACTAATATAGAACAATAATTAGGCTCTTCTTTAAGATTTGTTGAATCTATCTACTAGATATTTATAATTTTGACTGTTTCTTTTAGAAAAGGAAACATTTCTAATATCTCTAATAAGAAAATAAGGAACATGTTGCAACCACTTAGTATTAAGGTGCATTAGGCTTATTGATGTGGCTTATAATGAAAAACTAACTACAATGGATAGGTTGCATTTACTGGTTGTGGATAGATATTGTTTCTTATGTAGGGATTGTGATGAAACTAAGGATCACTTTTTTTTTTAGTGTCACTATGCTTCTTCTGTTTGGAAAGAGATCAAAAGATACTGTCATTGGGATCTCATAGGTAATTCACTCTCGTAGACCATTTAATGGTTAGTGGATCATCTGAGGAACTATTATAATACCTTGGAGATTTTTTTCATTAGTTTCGGGACCTCTATCCATAAAATATGGAATGAAAGGAACAATAGGAAATTTAAAGAGCTGTGATCCTATTGAGAAGTTTGCTATTGAGAAGGAGACAACAGCTGTGATCCTACAATATATTAAGTAGACCCTTCACTTGATATATAAATCAGTCAATTCTTAGGAATTTTAGTTGCTATCCTTTTGTTACTTATTTTTTTTAATTCTAGCAGGAAGATTCTCCAATCTTCTTACTAATGTTTAGTATTTTCCCATTGGACTATTTGTAAACCTTTTTATTGTTCTTTAATATCATTACTAGTAATAAGTATTATCAATGTTTCAATGTATATGGTGGAGAGGTAAAAAGATAAGGAGTCCCCTTATCTAAACCCTTTAGCTCTTTTGAAGGGTTTAGTAGGCTACACATTGATAAGAATAATATATGACGGAGTGGAAATGCACTGGTTAATCTATATGATGAATTAATAAGGAAAACCCCATACTTTAAATGTATTAAGAATTAATCCCTAATTTGTAATTTTAAGATCTTATGAGGGCGATCTTCATTGCATAACTTCTAATACCATTTTCTTTATACTATTTCTTGAATTATTCTTATACTATTAGGATGTTTTCTCCTATTCTTTTTCCTAGAAAAAATTCAATCTATTAAGGGTTAATAATCTCCTTCAATGTTAACTTCAACCTTCTAGCTATGATCTTTGAGATTATATGTCATATTGCAACATGAAACTAGTTTGAAATTACCTAAGGTTAAGGCATTAGGGACTTTAAGGATCAAGAATATGTGTCTTGTTTACCTCTTACAACAATTTCCTTTTTTTAAAATTCCAAGATTGTGTTTATAATTCTTTCCCTAGATGCTTTAAGTTTTGCAGATAAAATAAAGCATAGAAGCCATTGGGCCTTAGGGCTTTACGGGGGCTTAAACTAAAGTATGTATTTTTTATTTCCAAATTGGCGATGGCCTCAATTAGTTTTAGTACCTAAGTGTTAAAGATTGGATTGGAAAAATAATTTCTTCAAGGTATGCAGAGAGAACTTAACTTCGTTAGCACCTAATAATTCTTTGAAGTATTCCTCAACTAAGTCCTTCAACTCCTAAGTTTCAGTAATTTATTCTCTGTTGGTGTTCTTGAGCATTACTATTATGTTGGACTTCTTTCATACTAAACGAGAGTTACAATAGAACTTGGAGTTTCTATCTCCCTTAACCATAAATTCCTAGACTTTTTCTTGGTAAGAGAAACATGTATGTTTAGCACCTTGGAATAGTTTTATACAGCTTCTGTCTCCATTTTTAAAAAATCATCTCTTAGATTATGATAAAGTACTTCATGCATAGTAATTAGATAAGGAAATGCCTTATTCTTAAAGATTTCAATGCTACCTAGGTCCTTCTTATTGAAAGCCTTGAGCTCTTCCCTAAAAACCTTTATTCTCCTCATGTACCTAAAAGTTGTATGACCACTAACTTCAATATTGATTTCCCTCCTTACTTCTTCTTTAAAACTTTTTATGTTTATCAAATAGTTAAATTGAAAAGGAGCATTTCTCTTATAAGCGTTATTAATTAAGTTAATCTCTATAGGGGAGTGATTTGAGTAAAGAGAAAGTTAAAATAAGCCTAGATGTTGAGGAATCAAGAGCCCTAGCTACTATTTGCAAGACCATCCAATTTTTTTTCCTTAAAGTTTCATTTCCTAATTAATTGTTAGACCAAGTGAAGAATTGGCTAGTAAATTTGAGATTCGTGAGGCCTAGCTTGGTGATACAACCCTAAAATCCTCATTAGAAGGGCTCATTTGGCAAGTTTATCTCCAATATTTTAAATAAGAAGAGCATTTGAAATCACTAAGGATTAGCTATAGGGTAGTAATATTTAAGTATACATTGATTAGATCAAACCAAAGTTCATTGACGTTAAATTTGATATTGATTTTTAGATAAAAATTTATATTAATAGAAGTTCATTTCTAGAAAATTTTTTAGAGGATCTAGGTTATTAGATGTCCATTTTTAGTACTATTTTTTAATCGATAATACTAGTCTATCGAGTGTAGCATAAAGTTAGATCTAATGTCCTTCCATACGCTAAAACTAAAATATAAAGTTGCATTTAGTGCAATTTATGAATATATTTGACTTCTTAAATTCTTTAAATATCTTTATAACCCTATATATTATTTCAGGAGACAATTTAAAAGCTATCAAACTTGTTTCAATATGGTCCTTCATATAAGAATAAACATATTAAATTCATGCGTTCAATTTAAACATTTCGTATACTTTTATGTTAAAAGATCAATTATAATTCATGGAGAAAATTTAATCACAATTAAATTTAGATTTGATTCATTTTTTCATATGAGAATTAGATATATTAAACTCAAATGTCATTAAAATGTTTTATGGTACTATTAATCTAATTAATTATATTTTATTAAATCTTTTAAAGAGTGCATTTGAAACTTTGCTCAAATTTTGGATTTGCTTCATAAACTTTGCGCAAATTTTGAATTTACTTTATAAACGTCACTTAAAGGGGCAATATTAGAGATGAAAAAAGACGTTTTAATTCTTTTTCAGGTGAAAAAGTTACTAAAAATTAGAAATTGGTGTTTCATTTTTATAAGCAATAATAATCTTAGTATAATAAAGAGGTGTTTCAATTTTATAAATGATAATATTTTTTCTAATTTTTTTCTTCTTATTCTTTAAGTAGTTATGTTAAATTTATCTTAGAAATTTGAGAATAATTCTCTTAATTTCTTTTATTTTTTAATATACATGTGATAATATTAACTAATAGATAATTTAGGCCATGATATAATCAAATTAATTAATCTTTTAGCTTCAGTCTCCTCGTAAATTGCAGCAACTACCTTATTGCAAGCATTTGCAAGTTATGTAAAATCATACAGTTCAAAAGTCAGCTTATATGATTATGATTTAGCTACGTGGAGAAGAACCACATAGCCTCCATATTAAACAAGGCAGGCCTGGACCTAAGCAAGGATAGGAAGGGCACTAACCCAGGGCTCGAGTTTATAGGAGGCCTAACCAATTATCACCACGCTAGTCACCCCTTATTAAATATCAATAAAGAGAAAGAGAGAAAAAAAGAGGAGAGAGAGAGAGAGAAATCTCAAAAGATTCGCTACTTCTATTCATGGTAATTAGAATTTCCATTTTTCCAAAGTCAAACATCAATTTTCGATTTCCATATTAAAGATCAATCGCTCTAAATTTAGGCAATCAGCTCCTAATTACTCTATTGGTAACTAGATCGTCACCTTTTGCCCTTAAATTCAAGAATTTTACTTTAGCCTTGCCTCTGTAAACATCATTCTCATTTAGGTAAGAAATGCATCTCATTTTCTATCTCAAGTCCAACTCAAATTTTTTTTTACTTTTGCTTTGAATTTTTTATTTTCTTGGTAGTTTTTTTTTTGATTTAGAGACTGGGTAAGAAATTGAAATTTGATTATGAGTATGATAAAATTTTCAATCTAGGTAGAACTTTCTATTTTTAAATTGAAACTTGGATTAAAATTTAGGTATAATTTATCTCTCTTTCACTTCTGTCTTCAATTGCAATTTATCTGGTTAAATTAAAAATTTTCAATTTGATTGTGGGTGATATTTTCCAATTGCAATTCTAGGTATAATTGCAATTCAAATTGAAATTTACTTGGGTAATTTATCTGTCTTTCATTTCACAAATATCATGGTTAATAATTTTATCCCTTATTTCCTTCTTTAATTACAATTAATCTCTCTTTTATTTATTAAGTTATAATTAGCATTTTTTGATTTCTAGGCTTGATTATTTTGACTGTATAAAATTAAATATATATATATTACTGAAGAAATCTAGTTTTAATGTTGCTATAACACGGATATTGTTGTTAACCTTTGTTCTTTTTCGTGAAAAGTAAATCATTATTAGCTTTTGGTTATCCCAACAAGTTCATTAGGTGGATCTATTCTTGCATATCAATAGTTTCTTATTCAGCGTTAATAAATAGAGATCGTACGCATCTTTATGATGCATCTAAAGGTATCAGGCAGGGAAGTCCTTTTTCTCCCTACCTATTCACTATTACTATGGAAGTTCTTTAGAGATTGACCCATATATATATTGATGAATGCTCAAATTTTAGATATCATTATCATTTTCGTGGCCTCAATATCACTTAGCTTTGTTTGGTAGATGATCTACTCATGTTATGTGCTAATAACTCTAATTCAATTGGGGTAATCTTAACCTCCTTGCAGAGATTCCAAGATGTATTAGGTCTGAGGTTTAACCCTTAAAAGAGTTCTGCCAACCTTTCTAAGCACAGTCCAGTGGACTCCTCTAAGTGATCATTGATGCAGGGCTTTCAATAAAACAATTGCCTTTTAACTATTTGGGTATTCCCATCTCCACAAGGAAGCTGAATGCAAACCTTTACTGGATAAAGTTCATAAAAGAATCACCAACTAGAGAAATAAATTTTTATCTTATGGAGGTAGGTTATAGCTAGCTATATCCATTCTCAATAATCTACACATCTGTTGGCTGGCACACTTGGCAATACCTACAGGAGTATTGAAAAGATTGAAAAAAGTACACGAGACTTTATATGGCATGGACAAAATCTTAGTGTTAAAAAGACTTCCAAGGTCAAATGAAGTGTCATTTGTTTACTTAAAGAATATGGTGGATTAGATATCAGCTCAACTAGTAAAATGAACAAGGTATTGTTAGCTAAGAAGTTATGGAGGATTTGTCATAACAAGGAGAGTCTCTTGGTGAAATTGGCGCACATGTTTCGTGTTAAACAAGGAAGCATTTGGTTTGTAGCTCAAAAAAGTACTGTTCTATACTTTCAACAAATATTATGTACTAGATCTTTTATGCGTTCTCATATCAAGCATTACATTAGAGATGGCAAAGGCACAACACTCTGGTTTGACAACTGGCATCCTCTTAAATCGTTATGCAAGACTCAATATTTCAGCTCTAACACAGTTAATCCCTGTAAACACCAAAGTGCACACATTTGTTCGCAATGACAGCTGGTATTAGCCATTTCATGCAGGGAGAGGAATCAGAGTTGATTATATTCCAAATTATTCACCTGATCTAATGCATAAGGATGAAGTTAGATGGGAGTTACACAACTCTCATAAGTTTACTGTTTAGTCATGTAAACAAATGTTGCTTGGTCCATTGATTACTTTCCCCTTTCACAAGTTGAAATGGAGTTCTAGAACAGGTCAGTCACACTCTTTCATACTTTGATTAGCAGCTCAGCTCAAGCTAAATACCAGAGATAGGATAAAATTTTAGATTTCAGATAAGTTCTATCCTTTATGTACCAATGAGGAAGAATCAATTAATCACATCTTCTTCAAGTGCTACCACATAAGTCTGCTATAGAGAAACTTTCTTAGTTTATTTGAACTACAAGATATGAACCTTAGTTTGGAAGACTATCTGTATTGGATCAATGAGCTGAAATGGAAAAGCAAGGAGGATTTGAAGGTATTTAATGTTGGTTTTGTAATGCTTGTACATTTCATATGGATGATGAGAAACACTAAGATATTTCGGAAACCTGAGCTTTATAGTAATTACACATGGACAAAGTTTTATCTCAAGCTAAGGATGATTAGTTTGACAAAGTTGCATCGACATCTCATCTCAACAAATATTAAGTAGCTAATGAGAATATAAACAGTTAATGTATTGTCAATAAGTTGTAGGTAACTAAGTTGTACATTCTCCAATTGTTGGAGATGATTATCACTTCCTTTTGCAATTTCCATCTTTTGTGAATGAATATATACTACTTATTTTCCAAAAAGAAAAGTAGATCACTATTAGTTTTCAATATTTTAGAATTACTTGAAAAATTGAAAATAAATTATAGGTATTATAGATTTTATCATAAAATTTTGTTCTTTGTTTTTAATTTTTAATATAGAGTATTAATTTTTTTTCTTTCATCACAGATATATAATACCATTGATATATCTTTGTGATACATGGTCGAGCTATTGTTGTTCTGTTATGTTTGCCTGCTTTTTAAGTTTTATACATGTACTTTTGTTCTTTTTTTAGTTCAGTTGTGTTATAATTGTTTTATATGATGTTGCCTAAAAAGTATTTGTCTGGAAGTAAAAAAAAACTGGCATAATAGTTAATAAAATCATAAAAAGGATTTATCGGGAAATTTGCTACAAGAGTAGGCTCCTTTATTAAGAATGCTAAGGAATTAGGTGAAAGTAATTTTGAACAACCTAATGAAGGTGATGAGATTCATATTCATGAAGATGTTAGTAATTTAAGCATGATCATGTACCAAATGCATCCAATTTGGAAAATTCAAGGGATGAGTAACCAATTCCTCAATTGAATATTTATGATCCTAGAAATTATGACAATTTTGATAATAAAGCAAGGGACAATTTAGTTGAAAAAGGGCATATAAGGGAATTGAATTTTTTGTTTCCTTTAGACATTCCTTCTCAACATTTTTCATATTGTTATTACTATAGAAAATTAAGTAATAGAGAGATTAGCAATAGAAAATGACTAGTTTACTATAAACATATGGATAAAGTACATTGTTTTTGTTATAATTTGTTCAAATCCAATTGCAAACAAAGTGCATTAGCAAATGATAGATTTGGATATAGGAAGCATATTAGTGATGACTAACATTAGGACTTGGAATGAACTAAGAGTAAGATTGAGTAAAAACTAAACAAATTGATAAAGATTTGTAGTAAGAAATTGTAAAGGAGAAAGAACATTAGAGACAAGTTTTGATACAAATAGCTTTTGTTGTGAAATGTCTTACTATTACCAAGATAGTAATGGTAATTTTTTGAGATTGATCCAGATGATTGTTGAATTTGATGTGATAATGCAAGATCATATTAGGCGTATTCAAAATCATGAAATTCATCATCATTATATTGGTTACAAAATTCAAAATGAATTGATTTCTCTTTTGGCTCATACTATTAGAAGTTATATTATAAGAATCATTAAAGAGGTTAAATAATTTTCTTCAATTCTTGATTGTACCCTAAGTCATCAAAAACAATTGAGTCTAGTAGTATGATGTATAAATATGTCAAGTAATAACATTTATAATATGGAAAGAAAAAAGAAAATGTAAACCTTAGAAAAGGATACTAGGAATTACTAGGTTTAGAATTTTAAAATCTAGTTGGACAATTAGATGGCACATTTGGATTAAGAATTTTCAATGAATTATTGAATGCATTTAAGTCTCTTGATCTTAATATCCATGATGGGGTCAAGAATATGACAGTGGTTTTAATATAGAATTGCTTTGTTGAAGAATAAAATTGAATAATTAATGATATTTGGAAGTATTTTTTATTCTTATTTGATTCAAAGAAGTTGAGATTATTGGACAATAATGAACTAAGAGAATGTTGCACTAATATTATGACTTCCTGTTCTTATGATAATGTGTCAAATGTGAATTTAGATGATCTTTTTTCTTAATTAAAAGTGCTGCAAATAATTTTGTCAAATGAGTTAATGTCAGTAGTTGATATTCAAATGTTTCAATTGTTTATCAAATCTTATTAATTGTAACTGTGACTGTAACATTAGTTGAGAGAAGTTTTTCAAAGTTAAAGTTATTGAAGACTTACATGAGGTCATAAATATCATAGAAAGGTTAGATGCTTTGGTTATTTATGTATCGAGAAAGATATGTTGGACAATATTGATCTTGATACTATTATTGATGATTTTGCATCTAGAATTGGAGAAATTATTTTTAATGATCATCTATGCTCTTATTAGTGCATTTTTGTAGTTGCTTGCTGTTTTGCCATGTGATGTTGTTATTATGTTGTTATTGTTGCTATTTTAAGTGATTTTGTCATTGCTAACATTTTGTAAGATGTTGTTAGCTGATATTATGATCATTTAGCCTTAGTATTTTCTTGAGTATATGGATTTATGATCTAAGTCAGTTATATATGAATATTTGATTTCGGTAATATAGACATGCTTTTAAAATTTATATATTTATATACTATCGATTTATTATGGTCTTTTTTTAGTTTGTCATGAGCTTATAAAATGTTAATAACGATCCTAAGAGAAGGGGTTTAAACTGGTGGATATAAACGGTGGAATTGATTATATATATATATATATATATATATATGATTGGACTAAAAGAGTAAGTGCAAATCTGACTTAATTAGAGCTCACCCATAATTTGATAGCGAAGGAGCCCTAGCGTCGTCTTCATGCAAAGGCGGGGGCTGCTACTCATACCCAACAGGATGATGGAGAAGCCGCTAAGTGCAAAAACTTTGGCTTTCTCATTTCCAAGAACTTATAGAAGTCTGTTCTATATCTATATTAGACATTTCCACTGCCAGAAATAGGCAAATATGTATGCTCTTATAGTTCAGGAAAGCCTAGGAAGAAAGGAAGATTTTTGACTTCAAATGAAGCTCATAAGGAAATTGAATGAGACCATAGAAAGAAGAAGGAGAATCTTATGTTGGACTCATGAAGCTAATGAATGAAAATTGTATGTTTCTGTGTAAATGTCTGGGTTCCAAACTTTATAAATGGACGGTCTTGGACTTTTGAGTTAAAAATGGAATATTAGTTGGAAATTGTGAAGAAAAACGCCCGATTCTTTTGACCGCACGTGTATGGCTCTTGGTGACTTATCACTTATAGTCATGTACTGATGACGAAGAATAAAAGGGGATTAAATGAAGTGAATGCCAGGAATTGTACATTTAGTCTCGCCACTTTCCTAGATGAGCTCCGGAATTCGGATATGGCAGTGTGACATTTCCTCGATGGTCCTTATGTCAGCTGCGATGGCAGTTCGAGCAAGTTGCAACGATTCTCAGGAACATGTGTTATTCCTTTTAACTTTTATTTTTCCTGAAACTCAGCTTTTTCAGATCCTGTCCCGTTCACCACGAATATTCTTTCTAATACATTCTAAAGTACAGAAGGTTTCACTAGAATTTACCTTTGCATAGGTATAAAACGAATTTTATCTTTTTAACATCATTTTAATACTTTAAAACTTAGCAAAAGGTATGCCAAATAGTTAAAGCTTTTAACTTCTAATATAAATGTTATTTCTCGTTGCATTTTTTTTCGAAGAAACTTGAAATGAATTTGTGAATTTTTAGTTTAAAAAAACCAACTTTACCGATCGATTCAAGACATGCCTTTTTTATTAAATATTTAAGAATCAATTTTTAACTTATTAAAATTTTGTAATACTTTCTCTAATATATTAAATTTAATAATATATTCTTAGAAATTTATAGTATAATAAATCTTATAAAAGTTATTAATTTTAATTTTGTTATGAAATTTTATTTAAGAACAGTTGTTTTACAAAAAATAAAGGGTTAATATTGAAGATTAATTTATAAATATCAAATATTTAATTTAAAAAATTTTGTAAACCCGCGAACAAAACTATTTTCTAATGTGCCACTGTCAAATGGCAGAACATACTGCAAGTTGATACTAATTACGTCATAAATTACGTCATAAATTACGTCTTAGAAATTTCTTCAAATGTTTGCGAATGTCGAAGCCATACCTCAAGTTATCTTATCAGCCGTGTAAACAGGTATTTGAACACTGGCATTATTGTCCGAAAAGGACTTTGCTATCATAAGGCAGAAATAGGCAATTAATATGTCAAAAGCCACTATTCGTATTGAATATTGATGGACAGCTAACTACACTTACAATTTCTGCTCGTACACATATTGGTGCAGAAATTGAGCCATAATAGTACACAGATGGACAAGCTACTATTCGTATTGAAATTGAATGAATGATATATTAAACTATATTCATAACTAGTGGAAGTAAGTACATAATGTGGGTAAGGATGTTGCTTAATAAAAAGGGAATTATAAGGTGATGAATACCTAATAAAATATAGTTTTCAAAGTTTATGGAACTAAGATAACGAACAAAAAATGTTTCTTGTTGAGTCTCGCGCGGGCAATGCGTTGTAAATCACGAGAACTTCACGTGCAAATCTGACCTTCTTGTTCAGTACAGCATGGCTAATTTTCAATTTGGCATAGGGTACAACGACACAACCTGTGACATAGACTCTTTAAGCGAGGCTGGTAACACTTTGATTACAGTGCATTTCAGAGACTACTTTGGTTATGTGAAGTTCATTATTTCTAATGTTCAGTACCAGTTGTTCATTATTACTTCATGGCTTCCAATTTTGTACTTCGTTACTGTTGACATAATAAGAAAAATCTGCTAGCTGTAACTAATTAACTCGGCCTTTTGGGTACTAAGTTAACAGTCATCAGGTAACCCACATGAACGACGGATAGAGAAAAGAAATTGAATTTATTACTATGTCACTTCATCTACTAACATTATAATTTTTTTAAAAATGCGATTTCTTCTGCGCAAGGCTCTTAGGGGATCATAACTAGACTTTGATTTTCGTATTTATATTGAAGTGGAATCAATTTGATCCCTGATAATGATATACGTCTAAGACATGAAGACAATAACGATCCCGTGAGGCACTAATACCATGTTTAATGGATTGTTGTATTCCAGCAAACTTACGTTACCCAAATGATAGAAACAACTAAGTGCATGTGTTATTTTGGGGTCAAGCGGTACATATAGAATCTAAATATCCAAGTGTCATGTGCCATATATAAGTTAAAGCCTACAAATAGCATCTCAAATATCTTGTCCTCGCCTTAAAAAAGGTTGAAAAGAAGCAACAAAATGCTGGTGAGCTCTTGGATCGATATTGACAGCTTACAGTTGTTGAAAGGGAGATTAGAATAATATTATTTACAATGAGGTTGAATGGGAGTTGGTGCCCTTGGGGAAACGGGAGTAACAGGAACACGAGACCAAGCAAGTTGTTGCTGGCTTTGAGAGAGATTTTATTTGACTAAAACTCTTCTTTTAATTACTTCTTTAGATTTTTTTATATATTTTTTGTGAATATTTAATTTAAAAGTTAAAACTTATTCTTGGATATTTTCGATGCCCTAACGTTTGCCACACTAGTAATCAAGGGAATCTTCAGATTTTGCTGCCGAAGATAACTTGGGCGTCATCAAGACCTCTCTGTCATACAATCTGAGCAAACTGTCGATCTGGATTCAAGTTTGTAGCAGATCTCAGGTGTCATCAATATTAATGGGATTTTTTTCTCATCCAGTCTATTGCCAACGTTACATTGTAACATGAATTCAACTAATTCCGGTTCTCAAAACTCATTAATGTCTTGATCTTCACCTTCAATGTTTGTTCACTGCCAATTCTGGGAAACCAATCTGTGGTTTCACTGTTATTATACCTTTTGAAAATGAAGAATTTAATTTGATTGATCTAAAATGAGCTTACGTGAAATTGGATGTACAAAAACATTATGTTTTGTGATAAAAGATAATACCACTGGGACAGATTTGTCATCTAATAAATATTGTTAGAAGGGTCTGTCACGCCCAATCTAAATCCTACAAATCATGCAAAAAGAAATGTGCAACTAATGTTTGGATAACTAGAAAAGAAAAACATTAGATCAAGTGGGTGACAACACCCAACATCTTATCAAAGCCATTGTTGCATGTCAATATGTCCCCACATGTGGAAGGTTTAACATTAGAGGCAAAAGAATGAGCTCATTATAAATCTTTAAACTTGTTAAAGGTAGTTAACATGGATTCTGATGCAGGATTCAAATACCCTAAATGCCATGTTTATGTGGATCCGACGGACAGCTGAGGAGGAAAGCATTTTAAAAAGATGAAAAAGAGGTCATCATCATACTACGAATATACTATAAAAATTTGTCACCTTATTGAAGTAATGGCCGACCCATCTTGCTGGTGGGTGACGCTTACACGAGTTAGGATATAGAGTGTGACAAGGCAAAGCAAAGAAAGAGACAGATAATAGAAATGGGACTATGCTTGTATTCATGATTTCTTTCCTATCGCATCATTTTTTTTCTTCGACTGTAAGGGTATGGTGCACAAGTGGGAGTGGGGTCGTGGGGTCAAGATGACAGTGTCGGGTGGGCTTAGGACACTGCACGCTCTTTCATGGCCCATCGTTGGCTCTTTCCTAGACCACTGTGACATAGGACCACACTCTAGTTACTATATAATACAAACCTTCCTTGCACTTCTCAATCCAAACTCAAGCCTAAGTTTATCGTACCTCAAACCACGGAAAAAACACTCTTTTCTCTGTGTCACTGACTCAAAATTCTCTCTTTCCTGGAAATTCTTCAGCTATTTCAAAAATAAAGATGAAGATGGGTAGTGCTAGCATGGGAAGCTCAAAGAGAAGGCTATCAAGCAGAGGACTAGGAGCTGTTCTCAGAGAGCAAAGGGCCAGGCTTTACATAATAAGGAGATGTGTGGTCATGCTTCTTTGTTGGCACGAGTGAGCTAACTGGTGATAAGGAGTTCCTTTTCCTTTTTTTCTTTTCCCACTTCTTTTTGGCTTTTCTTGGTGGAGTGTACATAGCTGCTGCTGCGGGACATGGCTATTTAACAAATTTTGATATAAATTAGCCTTATGGGCTTAGATGTATACATCGATCAGATGGTATGAATTAGAACTTCTTTATTATCTAACCAATGATGCTTCCTGATGTTCATTCATTTCTGTCTCTTGCAAGTTATTGTCTATTCTTTTGTAAATATTTCCACGGCTACCCAACTCCTTTACATGTTAAGGACTTATCCTTTGGAGGGAGGTTTAGCCATCATTGAATAAATTAAACTAAATCAAGAGCTTTAGCAACTTCTTAAGTTTTTATATCTTTCAGGAGCCTTAAAAATTTCCTGTAAGGAGGTTGAACTGGAAAGGATTTACGATAACCCCACAATCCCAAGTCCCAACTTTATTTTGTGTGGCAATTCGCTAGTAGCTGCCCGCCAACTGAGAAAGAGAGGCTTTTCCTTTGCCTGTGAAATCACTTAAATGATAGATGTGAAAATACACGGAAACTGAACGGAAGAACTGACGCGCGTTGATGGTTTTTGACTCTTCTATATGTTAACCAACTTCTGAGCTGTCCTTGGCTTGAAGTGCCTACGGCTTGAAGTAATCCAAGAAAGAAATGGCTGTGTAATCTTGCACCTAAAGGAAAAGCCAGTTCCAAAAAATTGTATTCTGATGCTTATCCTCTTGTTAACCAATTCTTGCTCGTTGCTACTTTTTGCAAGTCAGTTGCAATAATCAGTTGGCATATTAGAAAACTCTCATATTATTGAGGAGTGTCGCGACCAATTAGAGTTTCTGCTAAATCTTGGACCAACTGACTCTGTATGTTTACCACCAAGGCAACCCGCGCGGGTAAAAACCAATTAGAGTTTCTGCTAAATCTGTTTCTACTCAAGGAGGCTATATAAAATTAGCAAGTTGTGTGATTAGTAGTGTATTTAATAGGAATTTTTAACTCAAGAATTGCATTTTGACATTGATGAGAATAAGTTTTAATTTTTTTTCAATTTTTGTCCAGCTGCAGTCGTTAATCTAGTCCAATTATTAGATATCACATAAACGAATTCTATTTGTCACACTACATATATGATATAAAGAAGTTAAAAGACGAACAATATTAGGTAAAATGACTGGTGTGAATGTGATGAGCCAGCATGTAGGCCCTTTAATCATATGAAGTGAGGTTTAGAGATATTGATAATGATTGATGCTATTTAGTCTTAAATTTATGTGTCGCTCCTACTTTGCATGAAATGCGAAACTTTTTTAAGGGTTAGCTCCGGAAAGTGTTCAGTTAGACCTAATTATTGGATGCAATTTTGCTTTTCCACCAAAAAGGAAAATGCCCTTAGACTCGCTCAATGCTATTATTTAGTCGGCCCCTTTGACTGCTCTGACAAGAACTTGTAGTAACCTTAAATTAACGTTAATCAAGTTAAGAAAGTTGTTAAGCAGCCTCTCTTCTCAATCTTGTCTTGATTCGCTTGTCGACAACCAAACAGCATTAGGGCATAATAAAATCATGGAGATAATGTGATTAACAATGAAAGAAGTACCACAACACGCCCTCCTTTTGTCCTCTGTGTTTTTGAATCATCTTACGGCAGCTGCTTGCTTTTCGTGGTCAAACTCAACTCATTATTGGGTTACAACCGATATCACGAGTGCCACGTGTGTAGTAAAGATCATGACTGTTCTGCTTCCAATAGTATTCGCATTTTGTTTCTACTCCACCCCATCATTATAAATCAGAAGTGAACCAACCTACTGTTCTAGCATTGTGGATTTGGTATACATAAAACTGCAATATACTTGGCGGAAATGTATTGATGGTGAATTAAAAAAGACAGAGATTTGAAGAACAAAAGACTTCTTTAACATTTAAAACCTTTTCCTCCAAAACATTTTATCGGAAGTGAAACTCTTAAATTTGGACGTACTTTGGAAAAGCAAAAACGAATCAACTTTACCTATCTTGACATAAACTTTACAGTTAGGGACTAGATGTGTTATTTCATTTTTATTGGTTAGAGAAAGAAGAGAGTAGGATCTCCTAAGCAAGATACAAGATATAGGCAGAAAAGACAATGTGATCATTTAAATTGTGGCATGGACTGAGACATCACCTGAGATTCTTATGTTTGGTAGTCTCCTACAGTAGGTGAACAAAAGAATCACTAAAAATTCATTACTAGAAAACAGAACAGTAGAGACAAAGTTACCGATGGTCGCAAACCATGTTTTTTTCAAAACATCATGGCTGTAATTTCCAAGGTGGGTACCGGTGAAATTGTGATTCTTTTCAATAGTGTCGATTGTGGGGCAAAGCTGTCAGGTCTACAGCAACTGAATTTCCAAATCCAATCCTATATTCTATCGTCGGCCACATAAGGAGGTGCCAACTCTCACGACGTGAAGTCTAAACCGAAGAGACAAAGAAAGAAAGCTGGTCAAAATGGCAGCTTTAGCGAAAGCCCACGTGCGATTCCTAATCCAGAGCCCCACCAGCACCACCATACATGTCTCTCATTCTTTTTCAATGGGAAAAGAAAAATGGAAAATAAGAGGTCGGCCCTCAATTATTGTACTATCCGACTTCTACGTGGGCCACTTCAATTGAGTTCATATATGAAGCTTACCAAATAATAAATAATTAATTCTATGTTAATATGTTGCATTGAGTCCTGTTTTTATGGCAGATAAGAATAACCTCCCCAGTCACAACGAGCTTGTAGCTCAACATGCGTTAAGAATACTCTTACACACTGAAGCTAGGTTCGATCTGGGTCACTGGATGGGCCACCAAAAAATATATACTAAAAAACATCAAGTTGTTTCCAATATTTAAAGTTATTATACGGATTAAGCCTCCATCTTTTTTTTTTTTTTTCTAAATTGTACACAGTTTATCTCAACTACTGTATGCTTTTTCATAATGGACTATTACACACTTGTAAGAAGTTTGATCTATTAGCAGATGAATTTAAAGTCCTTTTAGAAGTTAGTTACTAGTCACGTATGTTAGTGTCAGTAGTCAACCTTAACTTAGGATCAATTATGTAAAGCTAGAGTTAGTTGCTGATTTGTTGGTCATACAATCATGCTGCAAACTTTTAGGAGTTTAAGTTGAATTAGAGTCTTATTTAAATGGTATTCAAGAGAAGTTCTTGTGTCAGTTTCTAAATCTATCAATAAAATTTCGTTTTCCTTTACTTTTCTTGTTTGTTTTAAGCTTCTAATTAGTATCAGAGCCGGGTTTGAAAATCCCTTATGAACACATTCAAATGGCTATAAATGAAAACTTTGTCTAACCTTCAATCCCTCGCTTTGATGGGCATTACTATGATTAATAGAGCATGTTGATGGAGAAATTCCTAAGGTCGAAGGAGTACTAGACCGTTGTGGAGTTTGGAGTTCTTAAGCTAGCTACAGGTAATTCACAAAAGACTGAAGTAGATAGCTTGAAGTTGAAGGATTTAAACGCCAAAATTATTTTTTTCTGGGAAGTTGATGAAATTGTGCTTGAAACTATTTTGCATAAGGAGATGTCAAAGTAGATTTGGGATTTTCTAAAGAAGACATACTAGGGGAGTGCTAGAGCCAATGAAACTATAGGAATCAGTTTCAGATTACTTCTCTACGACTATGGTGATTACAAATAAGCTCAAAATCTATGGTGACAAAATTGAAGACATTACCATTATCGAAAAGGAACTGAGATCCTTGACAACAAAATTCAATTTTGTTGTCACAACCATAAAAGAGTCACGTGATCTGGATGAGATGACGATTGATGAGTTGCAAAACTCATTACATATCCATGAGTATTATGAGTACTAACCGAAACATTACAGATAGGAAGAAGAAGTTGGAAACGACATCGAAAGGTTACGTATTAATAAATAACCAAATACGCATTGTATCGATAACGACTATAACAACCCGACCAAAGGAGAAGACAAGTGTCCTTATCTAGGAACTTCTTGTAACGTTATTAGTAGCAGTTGTAACGGAATTTTATGGAATCAATGAAAGATTACGAATGAAATTGTCTTCGTACTCTCTCTCTCTTTAAATTGTTGACGTTTTAGAATGTGATACAGGAAGAGTGTGTGAGAGTTAGAATTTTCACAACATCTGGAATTAGAGCAAACGAACCTTGGTGAGATTCAATCACATAAATACATGAAGAGCGGAAGTACATCACTTGGAAGAAAGCAAGAATAATCTACTGGAAGCCCAAACGCGACATGAGAAAGAGATTAGTGACATCAAATCGATGTTCTGATAACTCATGGAAATGATGGGAAGAGAAGATACTGAAGCCACCATGAGAAATCTGGGAGATGGAGGACATTATATTATATCAATGAAGGTCAACAAAATTGAATTTCCGACGTTTAATGGAATAAAGGTAAGACACTGGAGCTATCAATGTGAGCAAATTTTCATAATGGATCACACATTTGAAGAAATGAAGACGAGGATAGCTTTGTTGCGTATGGAAGGCATAGTACAAGAGTGGCACCAACTCGTGATTAGAAATCTAAAGGAAGGCGAAGCGATGAAGTGGGAAGAACTTTTAACCATGCTACGATGGAGGTTTGATGAGGATATACTTGAGGATCTTATAGGTGACCTGAAGAAGTTAAAACAAGAAGTATCAGTGTTAGACTAATGTAATTTATTTGATAGATATTCAAGCAAGCTCTTATTGCCCGAAGATTTCTTAGTAGGGGTCTTGAAAGGTCTAAGACTAGAACTGGAACCTACGGTTAAAATGACAAATCCTCAAATGCTCCATCAAGCGTACACCCTAGCACGTAAGCAGGAAGCGATCGTAGCAGCTAGTATCTGTTAAGTCAAAATGACTTTACGTATTGAATGATTTTGATGACAACCAAAGAAAGAAGAAAAGCAGACGAAATG
>JANZLC010000003.1:16720899-16735985 GCA_026413385.1 Erythroxylum gracilipes
TCGTGCATCTTCAAACAGATTTTGCCTATCCCTTGTGTTTTGCAGGCATTATTATTTCCCATCAAAACAACTCCACCGTCCAGCTCCTGGAAGTTAGAGAATCATTCCTGAATGGGACACATATGATAAGTGCAACCTGAATCCAAAATCCACTTCTTGTAATGACCATTAGCAGATGAACTAGTCAAAGTAAACTCGAAATCATCATTTCCAAATTTTGCAACATTTGCCACAGAACCCACTTTCTCCTTCTCTTTGTTCTTCAATTTAGGGTAGTCTTTCTTCCAATGACCTTTTTGGGGACAAAAGGCATATTCATCTTTAGCAGGAAACTTCCCTTGTGACTTTGAACGATATTTTCCCCGCTTCCCATGTTTTCTTTCCTTTGTTCATCCCCTTATAGTGAGTGCCTTAGTTTGTGAATTGTGAGTCTTCAGTTCCTTCTTACGACACTCATGATTCACCAATGCCGCAGAAACCTTATCAAGTTTCACCTTGGATTTTCCATACAACAAATTAGTTGTCAAATGATCATAATCATCAGGCAATCAATTTAACAAACATAGTGCCTTATCCCCATCAGAAATTTTCATATCAAGGTTTGCTAAATCAGAAAGTATTTTATTATAATAATTTAGGTGTTCGTGCATAGAATACTTGGACGATACTGAAATCGGAAGAGTCGCTTCTTCAAGAAGAGCCGATTTTCTGCGCTCTTGTTCATATATTTTTCCTCCAATTTTGTCCATAACTCCTTAGCAGAAGTTTCCATCATATAAGAATATTTCAGCTCCTTATCAAGGAATGATTGAATAGAGGCATAAGCATGAATATTAACTCACGTCCAGTGCTTGTCATCCATATCTTCAGGTTTATCTTCCAAAACCATATCCAACTCTTGTTGATACAATACATCCATAACTTCACACTGCCACATACCAAAATTATTAGAGCCATTAAATTTATCAATCTCTAACCTTGTAGTAGCGATTGGATGTCTATTGGATGTAGGTGTCGGCGATGACGATGACGATATTGACTCTTTCTTAACGAGCTCGTCTTTATCTCCAGCCATCTACTCGTCACTATTCACAAATACGTACTATTTGTAATCACTATTCACACAAACTGTAGTTCTAATACTATTCACAACACTGTAGCATAGGACTGTAGCAATGGCACTGTTCGCGGGGACTATAGCACTAGCACTGTTCACGGGAACTATAGCACTGACACTATTTTCCGACACTGTAGCACCGACACTGTTCATTGATACTATTCACCGACACTGTTCACCGATACTATTCACTGGCACTATTCACTGACACTATAGCTCCAACAGATTTTTACTTTTACAACACCCCAGTCGAAAAAACTGGAGCCCTGATACCACATGTTGTGCGGAAACGTTAATAAATTTGGAGTGAAATAAAACAACAACAAGAACACCAAGATTTTTATACTGGTTCTGCAATGCCTACGTCCAGTTTGTAGATGACTGAGTATTTCACTATAATCAATGAGAGCATACACTAGTGTTTATCACTCAATTTCTCAAAAGACCCAAATTAATCCAAACTCACAAACTACTACTAGGAAAAAAAACAAAAAAAAATATGAATAATTTTTTTCTCTCTCCCTCCAGAAATTTCTGCTCTCTCTCACTTCTGGAAATTAATGTCTCACACTAGAATTCTTCCGCTCTTCTCTAACTCTCTCAAAAATTTCTGTTATCTTCTCTCCTTGCTCTTCCGTTGTTGTTGCTTCTCTTTTATAGAGAATTCAATGGATGAAGGTCAAGGCCAGCTGTACCAAGCTATTATTTCTGACTCAATAATCACCGAAAGCAAGTTTCAATTTCTGACTCAACAATCACCGAAAGCAAGCTTCAATTTCTGACTTTGAGAAGCTAAGATTTCTGACTTTGAGAAGCTACCATTTTTGACTTTGAGACAATACTCAACAATTTTGGATAGGTACTTTTAAACCATTTGCAATTGTAACTGGTTGCAAATATTTAGGTTGTTTTAAATTATCTAAAATTTCACAGTTTCCTATCACAGTTTCCTATCACATGGTCAGTAGCACCACCAGAATCAATTATCCAGGAAAATTTATTTCAAAAATTTGAAACAAAGTTAGAGGCAACACCTGTGTAATTACCTATTTGTTTAAGTAAATAGTTGAGATGAACTATCAACTGACCTATTTGATTCTGGTTGATTGTTCGTTTCTCTCATGTTTACTAGCATCTGGGTCAGACGAAGCACATAGTCCCCTCTTTCTGTGTTCTTCGGTCGGTTTGTCCTGAACTTCCCCTTTTCTCTTTTCGTCATTGATGCCCTTCTTCTTGGACCAGAGGTGTGGATGGAGGAGCCAACACTAATTACAGTGCTTGGGGCTCCCCACACCTCCGCCTTAAGGTTGGGGTTTCCACCCCGTCCTTTGTTGGCTACTATGGCTTGGTTCTCTTCAGTCTCGTAAGGCTCGGCCATTACCTTCCTTCTTGTTTCTTCTCTTTGGATCAAAGCCATGATGTCGGATAGAGAGGGTAGTTCGGTGGAGAGAAGAATTTGAGACTGTATTGCCTCATAACTTTGGTCCTACCTTGTTAAGTACTGGTACACTCTTTCCTGTTCCTTTCTTTCTCTGATTGTTTTTAGGTCTGTGGTTGGAGGCAGCTAGATTTCCAATTCGTCCCATTTTGCTTTGAGTTGGTCGAAGTATTCTGTGTTGCTTCTGTGGCCTTGTTTCATTTTAGAGATTTCTTGTTTGAGATGGTAACTATGACCAAAATCCCTTTGTTGGCCAAACATCTTTTGAGCGGATTACCATATTTCTTGGGAGTTTTAGAGAACACAAGCTATTCAGTTATTTGACTTTTCATTGAATTAAGTAACCAAGACATGATTAGATGGTCCTTTTCTTCCCATTCTTCAAGTTTCCGATCTGTTGGATCAGTGGACTTTGTCTTTTTGCCATTAACGAAGCTTAATTTACCTTTGCCGCTTAATCACAATGTGACGACTTTGGCCCATGGGATGTAGTTTCGGCCATTAAGGAGCACATATGTTAGCCTTAGGGTTGGGTTAGCATCTCCGTGTGATTGTTGGCTGCCTGAGTTCTGCTCTGTCATCTTCTCACAATTTTTTGGGTTGTTGATGGTTTTGTTGTCTTAGGTCCTTTAGACCTGCTCTATTACCATGTTGATATTGAGAGAATTAAAAAAGAATGATTTGTTTATTTCTAATATTGCAAAGAGTTATGTTACAAGGTTGTTGATACACTGATACTTATAGCCCAAGCCTAGAAATTATCGTTGGCTATTTTCTAAAAATAGAAGATTACAATCTAGTGTTAATTTGGTAACCTAAACGGCTAGTTATAAAATGACTGTATGGTGCTCAATTTGGTATCTTGGATTTTGACTATCTTGGGTACAGGCTGTTGATTCATTTGTTGGACAATGATGAATATTTATGAGATCATTCTTGCACATATTCCCTTTATCTTAATAATACTCACAACTGCCAGATGATCGATTTGACCACAAAATAAAAATCTCAGTGGAAATAGCTAAACATAGAAGGGTATAGCTATAAAAATCCAACCTTTATAGGTAGCATAAGCAATCTAAACAACTACACCACCAACATAAGCCATGAAAATTTTCAAGACGGTCAATGAAACTGGAAAAACAAAGATCAAAGTCACTTAGAGTATCTAGTGAGCAACGAGACATAAGATTCAAAACGCCTTTCGCTACTTCTCTCTTTGTGTCCCTATGCTGTTCGCAGTCAAGATTTTGCAAACAAAAGGTCTCCAAACATTGTTTAAAGATGGTCACTTGGAGATTATAAAACCTATGTTTATCGCTCATCTGTACAAGGCGATAAAAATGGAAATAGATGAGAACAGTAAAAATAGCAAGTGTAATGGAAATTATGAAAAGAAGGCACGTATTGTTGCCGGTTCATCCACATCTAGCTTGTGAAACTGGTTACCTAGTAGCTTTTCAATTTAAGAGGTTTGAATCATGAACGTTGAGATACTATGCTGCTCCAAGTCTTATTAGGATTTTAATTTTCACATGACTCTCATTCCTCAAAGGAATTTATTCTGTACATGACAATGTAGCCAATTGGATACTAATTTACCACTTTCGACCTCCACTCGATCCAGCTCCTCCTTAATAATCAAGTTTAATTTCTATATTTTTAATTTTGTAAATTAAATAATAACATTTTAATAGGTAGAGGTCCAGATTAAATCTAAATCAAAACCTAATTAATCCGAATTAGGCTGAAATTATTAACTTTAAAGGTAGCTGTTAAGATATATTATATATATCTTTTATTTAATTTTAGTATTTTAATTAGACATATAAAATCTTAATTGTAGTGGGATTTAAAAATTATGGATCGATGAAATTAAAATGATGAGATTGTTGCATGTTTGAATTTAAGTGGGACTCTGATTGTGTAAGAGATTTATGCACATCTGGTATCTACGACAGAAGACTATCACCAACGTGAGTATGCTGCACTAGAGATGGCGTGCGTGTGTGTGACTTAGAGTCAACGTGAATTAATTGTTCAGTGGGTCAAGTGCTTGTGTGTATCTGTGGCAATCTAAGATGGTGTGGTGAATAGCTGAACATATATATTAATGTTGCACGTGGGTCAAGTGTTGGTGCATATCCTGCATGGGTGTCTAGCAATTAAAGGTGCAGTGGGTGTTGCATTAATCAAAGTGAAGATGGCATATGTGTGGAGTGAGTGGATGTATTTATCAATGGCATAGGTGGCCTTGATATGGGTTTTACATATAAGGTGCAGGAGATGTTAAAGTGGTGTGCATTAATTGCTTATTGGGAAACGCAGTATGTTTATGTCATTGATATGAGGTGAATTAATTGTTCAGTGAAAAAGTAACTGTAGTGGTGCTTAGGTCTTTTCGTAGAAAGCTTAATAAAGTGCATAGTGAGGAATTAATTGATTTGGAAGACATATATATACTACGTTATTGATGTGCTCCTGGTGAGTGTGAGCTTCTTTACACACTGCTTCTGCGTGCGTGTTGCTTCTTAGTGTGCGTGTTGCTTCAGTGCTTTCCTTTGAAGGACACTGATTCTTTCAAGCAGCTAAATGGTTTTGTGGTACGTTTTCTTTGATGTGTTGTCATTGATATTTCCATTGTTGTTGCGACAATTTTCAGATCTATTTCAATTAAGCAAAACTTGTCGGGAAGTTGTTCTTATTTATCTCAAGTGCATTTAGTTTTTGTTGTTTATTATTTTATTCACTTGAGTTATTTATTCATTGTTCTTTTATTAAAAGATTGACTGAGAAAATCCTCTGTTGAGGTTAGTACGAGGCGGTCGTACTATCGGGTGTGGAATTCTTTCACAAGAAGTGAGGTTGAGAGATAGTGTCAAGGGTTGAATGGTGTCGGCTCAGTACAGCCTTGGGTAAATCTATTGTACTTTGGTGAAAGTTATTAAGTTGGGTGAGAGTCTCGCAGACGTAGGCAAGGTGTGCCAAACTGCGTTACCAAATTTTTGGTATTTTTATTATTTCGGTTTTGCTTGTTTTTATTTTGTTGGTGTCAAAGAAGTTTGTGGAAAGTTTGCGAAACAATTACCCCCTTGGGGTTTTTCAATTGATATCAGAGCAAGGTCATCGATTCAGAACTTGGTAGCAAGTTGGTGCAGATCTTAGTTTCACATGGCCATAAGAGAAGGAGCATCGATTATCAGGCCACCGCTGTTGGACGGATCTAACTATCCTTCATGGAAATCACAGATGAAAGTTTTCATTCAAGCTCAAGGAACAGGAGCATGGAACTTGGTAGTACATGGGTGGATGCATCCGGTGATCACTAATGATAAAAGAGAGGCAGTTTAAAAAGATCCATCTAAATAGACAAGAGCTGAAGAAGAAAGTACACTTGAAAATTCACAGGCTGATATCATTGAGGGACACTTCTCAATGATATCAGCCTGTGAATCGGCCAAAGAAGCGTGGGATGCTTTGCAAACTATTCATGAAGGGTCAAAACTGTGATAGCGTCGAAACTACAGATATTAGCTGTGCAGTTTGAAGAGCTAAAGATGGATGAAAATGAGACTATTGGAGACTTTAATGAAAGATTACGCGATATAGGGAATCAGGCACATCAACTCGGGAAGAAATATTCCAACATGAAACTACTCAAGAAGATGTTGAGATCACTACCTCCAAGATTTATTCCGAAAATTGCAACAATCGAGGAGGCTCATGACATCAATGATTTTTCATTAGAGAAGGTAATTGGAATTTTTACAAATTTTGAAATGAATTTGTTAAGGGACAATCTAGAGAAGAAGAAAGGATTAGCATTGTAAGCCAAGATTGGTAAAGTCGTGAATGAATTAGAAGATGAATCCGACAAGAATGAGGATATGAAGCTATTAACACGAGAGTTCAGTAAGTAGCTAAAGAGAATGAAAATTATGGTTCGAAGGGGTCAAAATAAAAAATCTAGATACTTTCCATTAAATTTCCAGCAGCAGCCTATGGTACTGAAGCACACTTTAATTAGAAAGGGTCAAGTACAAGCAAAAAAATGTAGTGAAGGAAAAACAAGAAATTATACAAATTCACAGTTAATTACTGCTTTTAAAGCAACTAGTCAAACAAAGGACAAGTCAGTTACTTTAGAAGAAGAAAATGATGACAAAGATAATATGATGAGGAATAATGCTAGGTTAGAAATTCTTCGAAGGGAACAGGGACTGTGTGCTTTACATTTTTGAAGTATTTTTTTGTGTTGTTAAAAAAACAAAATGAAAAAAGAAAAGATTTTTTTTTGTTCTTTAGTTTTTATGTTGCTATTGTCGTCTCATCTTTTTAATAGTTTGCATTGTGACTTCTATTTGGCTCCACCGAAGACTCATCAGCTCTCTCATCAGTATGGTATCTCTCTTGGGTATCTCTCACTTTTTTGGGCATATCTCTCAGTATTTTGAATGGTGATAATTTGTCTTCTTAGCGTGCTTATGATTTTTCTACTGCACCTATTGTTGATTATTATAATTATATGTTTTGATATTGTTTTGTCCCAAGGGAAAGACATTAGATTGTTTACGGTGAATGTTCCATTCAGAGAGAGATTTCATAGTATATGCGTGACTATTTGTCGTGCTTTTTGGCATCTTTCTGTCCCAAGGGGGAGAAATTTGGATGATTGGATAATTGTAATGTTGATGTTTGATTAAGGGGGAGCATTATGAATTTCATGAATTTCATCTTTATATATCAAATTATGATTATTTATGTGGAGTTCTAAAGTTGTGACAAACAATGTCAAAAAGGGGGAAATTGTTAAAATATATGATATATATCTTTTATTTAATTTTGGCATTTTAATTAGACATATAAAATCTTAATTGTAGTGGGATTTAAAAATTGTGGATTGATGAAATTAAAGGGATGAGGATGTTGCATGTTTAAATTTAAGTGGGATTCTAATTGTGTGAGAGATTTGTGCACATTTGGTATCCATGGCAGAAGGCTATCACCAACGTGAGTATGCTGCACTAGAGATGACTTAGAGTCAACGTGAATTAATTGTTCAGTGGGTCAAGTGCTTGTGTGTATTTACGGCAATCTAAGATGGTGTGGTGAATCGCTGAACATATATATTAGTGTTGCGCGTGGGTCAAGTGTTGGTGCGTATCCTGCATGAGTGTCTAGCAATTAAAGGTGCAGTGGGTGTTGCATTAATCAAAGTGAAGATGGCGTGTGTGTGGAGTGAGTGGATGTAGTTATTAATGGCATAGGTGGCTTTGATATGGGTTTTACATGTAAGGTGCAGGAGATGTTAAAGTTGTGTGCATTAATTACTTATTGGGAAACGCAGTATGTGTGTGTCATTTGATGTGAGGTGAATTAATTGTTCAGTGAAAAGTAAGTGTAGTGGTGCTTAGGTCTTTTGGTAGAAAGCTAAATAAAGTGCATAGTGAGGAATTAATTGATTTGGAAGACATATATATACTACGTTATTGATGTGCTCCTGGTGAGTGTGAGCTTCTCTGCGCACTGCTTCAGCATGCGTGTTACGTCTCAGTGTGCGTGTTGGTTCACTGCGTGTTGCTTCAATGCTTTCCTTTGAAGGAAGATGATTCCTTCAAGCAGGCTGAATGGTTTTTGATGTATTTTCTTTGATGTGTTGTTGCTGATTGGCCTATTGTTGTTGCGACGATTTGTAGATTTATTTCAATTGAGCGGAATTCATTGAGAAGTTGTTCTCTACCTCAAGTGTATTTAGTTTTCGTTATTTATTATTTTATACACTTGAGTTATTTATTCATTGTTCTTTTATTAAAAGATTGATTGAGAAAATCCTCTGTTGAGGTTAGTATGAGGCGGTCGTACTATTGGGTGTGAAATTCTTTCATGAGAAGTGAGGTTAAGAGATAATGTCAAGAGTTGAGTGGTGTCGGCTCAGTAAAGCCTTGGGTAAATCTATTGTTCTTTGGTGAAAGTTATTAAGCTAGGTGGGGCACTGCAGACGTAGGCAAAATATGTCGAATCCTGCGTTACAAAATTTCTAGTATTTTTATTATTTCGGTTTTGCTTTTTCTATTATTTTATTAATGCCAAAGATATTTGCGGAAAGTTTGCGAAACAATTACCTCCATCAAGTTTTTTAGTAGCATTTGCAAATCCTAGAGATATCAAAACAAGAAACTATCATATAATAAGAGTAGTATAACAATAAGGATACGTGATCACAAATACAGTGAAAGTGAATTTTGAAACAAAGTATTCATAAATTACATATTTAGAATTTAAGAGATGCATCAATTTCATTTTTATGCTTAAATTTTATTGGTCACATCTTTTATTTATTATAAAATTATAAATCTTATTATCACCATTTATATTAAGAATTAAATATTGAGAAAATATTAATTAGTGAGAGAAGTGTGGGTGGGAGACATTTAAAGATATATTGAATTTCTTTAATTTAGTCTTTAAATTTTAATCTTAAATATTATTTAAATATTAAGTTAAGACAACGTCCAATCTCTTTTGTAAACCTCAAGTCAGAAGATTTAAACCTAAAAACACACTTAAATCTAACAAAAGATATCATATCCTGATAATATAATTTCAAGTCATCTTTGAAAAGTCAAAAAGCAAGACTCAATTTATCATTAACTCTATAACATTACCTATTTATGGGTTAGGATGGATCAGATTTAACTAAAATTCAGTTAAACATTTTTAGGCTTATACTCAATCCGACCTATGAAGTGGACTTATCATACCCAAATCTAATCCATTATAAAAATTTTTTAATTGGAACTAAATTCATAAGTTAAAAGTTTTAATAATTATATAAAATATAATTGTAACACATTAATATTGATTTATGTCTTATATATAAAATTACATTAAATATGAATAAAAGATACATAATCATTTGTAAAATAAAAAATAATTTTTTTTGAAGAATAATGTTTTATTTAATGATAGCCAAAGCTATTACACTATCCTAGACAAGAATCATATACCTTGAATCAAGTAAAGCTAAACTAAACATGATATATATCAAAAAACAAAAATTTATATTAGAGAAACTAGTTTACTCTAAGTTCTTGGTTAACTGTGCTTTGCTTATCATTGGCATTAATAGCTGCTCTGATCAAGTTCACAATTTGCTCAGCAAGTTGATGTTTCTGCAGTTCCTGACTCTTGTATAATCGCATGTTCCTTTCTCTCCAAATGGAATAAATGACCATTTGGAAGGAGGTCTTCATGATTACACTATTCTTTTTACCTGCTTTGGTGCACTTTATGATTGTATTTAACTTCTCAAACCACACAAAATTGTAATTTGAAAGCTTCAAAAGTCTGCTCCAAACTGACTTGTTATAGCTAGATTTAAAGAAAAGATTATCTCTGCTTTCATTCAACTGTTTACAAAGAACACAGGTAGGATCAAACCTACTAAACCATCTGTCTTTAGTTCTTAACCTGTTCTTTATCACTAGCCAAGTGAATACTGCTGCTTTGGGATACAAAACTTGCTTCCAAGTGACATCAGCCCAAAGAACTATATCCAAATGTTGCACTAGTATGTTGTGACAAGAATTGTTGGTGAAAATTCCACTAGCATGGTGCGTCTAGATAATTCTGTCCTTTCTCCTCCCTGTAGGTATGTTAGGAAGGTATTCATATAGCAAATGAAAGTTCCTAAAGTTAACAACCCATTCCCCATCCTCTATTAACCAAGATACTAGCATCCGTAGGAATTTTGTTTCTGGGTGTAGCTAATTCAGATCTTTGAATAAAAGGGGTTGAAATCAGTTCAATTATCGAACCAAGCCATATCTCCTCTCCATCACCCAACCTATGCTTAAAATATGGATATATCAAACCTCTTAAAAACATAAACTTATTATAAAATAAAAATATAATTTGTTACAAAAATCCATAATAAAAATTAAATCAAGTAAACAAATATGAAAATGTACACTTCCAATAAGATTTAAATAAAAACGTTTGTTTGAACACTAACTAAGCTAAAGTTCTTTAATATCATGATCTTTTTTAAATCATCACTTAAAGAAGAATTATCATCTTTTGCTATAATAAACAATTAAAATAGATTTATGTCTTATATATAAAATTACATTAAATATGAATAAAAGATACTTAATCAGTTGTCAAATAAAATAATAAACTTGTTATAAAATAAAAATATAATTTGTTACAAAAATCCATAATAAAAATTATTAAAGTTAACAAATATGAAAATGTACACTTCTAATAAGATTTAAATAAAAATATTTGTTTGAACACTAACGACGCTAAAGTTCTTTTATATCATGATCTTCTTTAAATCACCACTCAAAGAATAGTTATCATCTTTTTCTACGATAAACAATTAAAATAGAATAAGTAATTTAAAAATATAACGTGCTTCTTAATATCATCATCACTCCAAGAAGAATTGTCCTCTTTTGCTATAATAAACAATTAAAGTAGAATAATATATTTAAAAATGTAAAAAAATAAATCATAACTATTTATATGAAACAAATTACCTAGTTTAGGTTGAATATTGACTTCAAATACTCTTTGTAGATAAATTATCAAAAACTCCTACTTTCTTTTACTATTATTTGAACTAGAAAAAGATTTAACATTTTGAGTAATGTTCCATTGGTTTTGGAACACCCAAGCATCATAAGTAATGTCTTCTTCACATGTTTAATAAAATTAGTTGCAGTATAATTTTCATAAAGTATGAAGTAACAAAAGTGAAGATAAACCAATTTATAGCAAGTTTGAAAGCATTATAGTACATGGTAATAAAAAAGAGTACTCTAACCAATATTTGTCAAATTTCTTCTGCATCTCATAGATCATACTACCCATAAATGGAGAAGGGTTTTATATAGCATCTTTTAAATTTTTTTGAATTTCCTATACACCTTTAAAGTATACATTTGGTGTTGAATATTTTAAAGAAAAAATATAGTCATATCACAAAATACTTTCATTTACTTGTGAATAACTTCTATTTTATGCCATTCTTAATTAGTCAGTGTAAAATCAAATAAAAATTTATCCAATTTGCCCTAATGAATCAAAATATACTTGTAATATAAAACACAATCAATCATAATATAGGTAAAAATTTCACCTTACACATACATTAGTCCTTAGTTTCTTTATTATATTCAAATAAAAAGTTTTAGAAAAACAAGCAGTTCCACTTTCTTCTAAGAATCTAAGATACCAAGATTGCCAAGTACTCTTAGAGGCTTATAAGAGAAAAATAAACGCATAGCAGAACAAAGTTTTGTCACAAGTTGGGAGAGTTTAGCTTATCACTTAAGTGCTAAGGAATCTTCATACACATTGGAGCACCTATCTCTTCCTCCTTAAGAACATCAATAAGGAATTGGAAAGATGCATCAAGAATTCTCTACGGCCTAGAAAGGCAAATATCTCCAAAGGAGCAAAAATCAAATGGGAGTAGCTATGCTAGAGAAAGCAAGAGGGAGGATTAAGATTGGTATTAATGCAATTGATTCAATTAATCATAGTGGCTAAGAGAACTTGGAGACTAATTATTGATAAAGAGGAACTATAAACCAAATAGACTAATGAATACTATAACATCCCGTCCCTATATTAAGGGTTAGGACCCGAAATTTCGGTACATGGGAGCTCAAAGAGAGATTAAGGAAATGCATTTTCTTGCTCATGCATAATGTTAGCATATATGCACATAAATATTGAATGTTTGCGCATGAAAAAGTGGTACATGCATTCATTGACAACTTCCAGGTATGATTGTTTTTAAATGTCATTTTATGGAAAATGAGAAGTAGAGGGAGTTGAAAGAGTGATCTTGGTATGAGTTGTGGTAGTGATCTGGAAAATGTTCACTAAGTGTGCTTCGGTTTGCTAGCCATAACTTTTTCTCTAGTTATTCAAACAAGATGATTCTTAATTTGGATTAATCTAGAAACATATGGCTATATTTTTTATGAAGATGTTGAATTTTAATTCTATCTCCAAGAGTCTCAAAATTTCAAGAAGTTAAGAACTAGGTGCAGAACATTGGGAGCTGAATGTAAAAATTCGTGTTCTGATTCAGGAGAAATTCTGGATTAATCTAGATAGATTTTGGCAAAGTTGTCAACTTAAGAGTTGTAGGCCTTTCTTTTATCTTTCCAACGGTATATAGTATAAAAATTTTAGACATATGAGTCAAAAGTTATGATCTTTATAAGTGGAGATGCTTTGAAAGCAAAAGTAAGACAATGCAAATGAAAGAAGGAAGGAAACATTGTCTTAGTTACTGTTCATCTAAGACTAAATTACTGTTCATCCACTTCGTCTTAGTTACTGTTCATCTAAGACGAAGATACTGTTCATCCACTTCATCTTAGTTACTGTTTATCTAAGATGAAGTTACTGTTCATCCACTTCGTCTTAGTTACTGTTCATACCAATCATCTTAATTACTGCTCATCTTCAATCTTCTGTTCCATTTTTGATCCTTCAGGAGATAGAATTTGTCTTCAAGGTCTTCATAAAAATTGTTGATCTCGAAGTCCTCTTTCCAATAGTCCAAAAAAACAAGATCAATCCATCGTTATTTGTGAAAGTTATGGAAATCACGCCAAAATAGGTTTAATTTGATTGAGGTCATAAACATGGTTGCTTCTTTTGGTCATAACTTCGTCTCTAGACCCCTAAATGACTTGGATTCTTGAACCATTGGGTTTGTAAGACACTGCTCTACCTCTTTACCTAAAATCATAGCTATTTAAAATGAATTGAAAAATATGAGTGAAAAACATGGGGCGGGTTCAGTGAGTGTGTTCTTAAATATTATAAACTGGTGTTATTCCACTAAACATACTTCAGTATTTTAATGATTTATGGATCGGTAGAGATCCAAATGAGACCATTTCTGATTTTTGGTAAACTAGAGACATGGAGCTACAAATGGTATGAAGAAATTGGAAGCTAATTCAGTCTCTAAAATGTTTGAATTTCAGATGGAAGTTGTGCATAGTATACTGTTTGGGATAAGAGCAGTCTAAAAATGTTTGAAGTATATCTTTTGAATTACTAAACTAAATTGAATGAATTTTGTGTCAATGGAAACATAAAACATAGGGGAACATGTTTCTAGAAGAAAGTGTTGTAAAATAACTTCAATATTGGGGTCAGAAAGAACATGTAAAGTTGACCCAAAATGATGCTTTATGGAAAAATCTGAAAGTGGATAAGTGGCTAAGAAATGGATAGGTGTTCCATCTTTAAAAGTTGAGTTTTAAATAACCTTGAAAGACAATTTAGTATACTTGCCTTCATTCCTTTCTCTCAAAGTTTCTTCCCTTAGTGTATCTTCAACACAGAGTTTTTCATCAAAAGCTCCACCAAAGCTAAACTATGCTTACCCTTATCTTCTACTATTATCCCTTTGTCATCTGTTTCTTTTGCCTCAAGAAAACCTGACCCAAACCCTCTGTAAGATGAAGTACGTGAGTTGCATGAAAGTTAAGACTTTGTGATGGTTGAAGATTTTGGAGTTTTACTAAGTAAGTATCGTGTTAATCCTTATGAGAAGCCTGAATATGAGATAAAATTGATGGTTTTTCTGACATAAAATAGTCATGGAAAAAGTGGTCATTTTCATGAATACAGTACAAACTAGATAAAGATTCAGATGTGTTGTTTTTATGTATTTGTGGATTCTTATATGATATGATGGTGTAGAGATGATTTTGAGTATAAAGATCATTGGATACATGCAGGAGAAGAGTACAAAAATTTTGAAAGTGATAAAGACGTATATGCTTTATTTTCGCTTTGAATATTTTTCGAAAATTGGGGATGAACAAACGTAAGATTAAAGTTAAGGAAATCATAGAGAGAGAGATGATGTCGTGTTTTCAGTGGGATTAAAATGGAAAGTTACTAGTGTACCAAAGGCATGAGTATATTCAGGGGTAACAATATTCACATGATTAAGTGATTTAATTATGAAATGAAAATGGGCATAAGATATGAAGTTGGTAAAGTAACCGGGATTGTCATTGAGCATGCATTATACATAGTCCATATAACTATTGTGCATGAATGAGTTTTGTAACGTGTGTAAATTGTGTATTACATAAATTGTGATATGCAGGTTAAACATCTGCATATAGGCGTATCCAGAATTTAGAAGCAAATGCTACTGGAGCGTACTGTGAGTAGACCTAGATGGTCTCATTTCATTATTTGTTGTTTGAATTTCTGTATTGATTGACCACTGGATGCTAATATGAATGTGATTTGATGTTTGGCTACTAGATAGAAGGTCCAAGGATGTGATGTTTTGCTGGATCCCATTTCCGGAACCCAACCCTAATGACGAAATACCATTAATCTCAAGCGTGGTTCCTTACTTAACACAATTTCTCATCTCAAATCGATAACCTCACCGAATCATTCAGACAACATTCATTAACATCAAAAGATGAATATTCACGAACCTTAAAGGCATTCTCAACCATATTATAG
>JANZLC010000003.1:16757217-16770368 GCA_026413385.1 Erythroxylum gracilipes
TATAACATGGGTTAGAGTGACTCATATCATCAGATTCCAACAATCCCACATTTTATTTTCAAGTTAATAGTATCATTTGTTGAAGTCCAGGAAAATATTATAGCATGCCAGTTTGTTAGTTGGGAACAATGGTACGACAAAATATAGCAACTTTTTTGAGGCACCAGAGAATAATAGATGTTTCTATTCACCTTTAACACGAGGCACGATAATCCATAGAGCTCCTAATCACGTTTTTCTCTTATGATCATTTAAGCCACGAGCTCCATTTTTTGCTCCCCCAAGGCCAAGGCCTTTAAGTTGCTTGTGCTTAAAGATGTATATTTAAACCCGTGTGCATGTTCATGGGTAAAAAGAAGGAGACGATAAAAGACCAGAGAGTAAAGCACTTGACCCAACTATGAGAAAGATAAATAAATAAGTTGGCTAACATAAACTAGAACAAAAATCATTTAGCCAACCAGCTTTTTTTTTCCACTTTAACACAATAATTGTGTAACCTATTCTTTCTCTTAATTAAGGCTGTACATACCGAAGAAAGATTATGATACGAATTCATAATCTTTTATAGTAGTACAACGAAACCTTTCTACTTGATGAATTGACGCGTTGAGAACAAACTGGATCGGGTGTGAAATTAACTCGGTGAATGGCAAATACCAAGAAGTCCACTTTCATTGTGTCGTCCTTTGATTCTTTTACCTTCCTTACCTACAAGTTTGGTACGGAGAAAGGCACTAGGTCTGTGTTTTTTTTTCACCCACTTGAGGATCAGTCACTAGCCACTGCTGCTTCTGTGGTGTTACTATTTGGTAGAGGAGGGGAATGGTATTGGCTGCACAAGAAAGATGTCTCCTTTAAATAAGTTTCTTTTGGACCGTATGTGGTCACACGCATGGCTTCTTTTGGTCCCCCATTTCTTTTGTACACTTTTCTCTCATCTTTTGTAAACACCCTTTATTGTATGTATGTGGTATTTTATCAGGTACCTATTCAAACATTTGATGATAGCTGCAATCCCACTACCATGAACCCTTCTTTGTGGGGTTTATGATGACATCAATCCCACCCTGTCGTGACGTTTGTTTCTTAACCCTCTTCTTTGGCTCCCTGATTTTCTCTCAATTTAACGTAGAGAAGCAACTTATCTATATGGGTCTCTTCCTTATATGATGAGTGGTGCTTGAATCACCAATTCAAATTTTCCATAGAAAATATCAATTCGTCTCTTATCATATCTTACCAAGTTACCTACCATAACAAAAAGCACTAGCTCTACTTACTCATGAAAGCACCAAGGTTGTGCTGTAATCACAGCTTTGTGCCTGAACTATGATGTATTTGCTTATTAGCTCTTGCGAGAAGTTTCACGTAGTTCAACCTTACCAACTTCTCAAGCTACTTTTTTCTTTCCTCCCACGAATGTGCATAATGAGCTAAATTTGAATTTTTTGACAACCAAATCATCAAGTATTATTGTTTTTAATTAATCTTTCAGTGTCTTAAAAATTTAAGGTGTTCCGTGGCAATTAATAAAATAAAATCAAGATTTCTTTAGGAGTTTTGATTTTTTGTTTGGCTATTAATTTGTGTTAACTCTTAGATGGAATTAGATGGAATAAATATATTAAATTGAACTCTTACTTTTACGGCAATTAATGAGGTGATAAGATTAAATCACATTATATCCTTAATTTGTCTTCTTTAATTTTAATCCCTTTTTAACGTTTCAACACAAAATTTTTAATATTTAGAACTAGGTTTTGGTTTAGTTCCTTTTCTAGAAAAGAACCAACCCTAAAACTAGAGTTGACCAACCTCCTTTGCTGTTGTGACCTTCCTCTTACTCTCCTCTTCTTTCTCTTCAAGTCTAAAGTCAGCTTTATCTACCCATATTCTTCAAATCCCTTAGTGATGAGGATGAGCTATGGTACAAGTTCTATTAGAATGTTTCTATGCTTGAATGAGCACACAACCGGTCTAAGGAGGATATGATATGCCAAGATTTGTTCGGAGGTTAAAAAAACTCTGAGAAGCTACCTAACTCTATCAAAATCAAAAGGCTCTATGAAGAAGGTCTAATGGAAGCAAATATTAAGCTCACTTACCAACAGAAGCCATAGGTGAAAACTATGAGTTAGTGAACCTTAATGCCTTGAATCCTCAGTGCTCTATGGAAAATAAAAAAGCTTATGGTCCAATAAGTGGTTAATCAGAGGCAAATAAAATAACTTACCCCTTTAGAGAATTGTTACAATAAGGTTGTTACTCTTATGAACACGACTGGACTTTTTTTAACACAAACTCTAGTCAAATACATCATAATAAAAGAACATTGTTTAGTTGAATAAATTCTAAAGGAGATACCAACATATTTAATGTCTCAATAGTTTTCTAAAGTTATAGAGGGATAGAATTATGAAAAAGAAATGCTAAAGGAGGCACTAAAAGGAAGTTCTCTAAACTCATCAAGGGATAAGTTTGTAATTTTTATAAGAAGGAAGCCAAGTAACAAAGTAAATTAGAAGGGCACCTAGCCTTAACTTCTGAATAATAATTATTGCTTGGATGAATTTCCCTAAAAAGAAAACAATTCATAACTATTTGAATTTGTAAAGCCTTGTATTGTAGGACTATTGGCGATAAAAATTAAGAAAAATAATATTAACTTTTTTGAATGGATCTTTGAGAAACTTTGGAACGTTCTTTCTAATTATCATCACCACTAAAATGGGAGAATAGTAGTAGGGCTCTACTTAGAATTGGGTAAAGTGCATAAGCGCCTTATGTTTGATCAATTCATTCACTTATTAGCGTAGATTAAGTCCCTAACTTGTCAAAATCATAGTTGTCTATGATTCTACTCATGAGTTTTAAAGGACCTCCTTATGGAATGATTTGGAATCTATAAACTCTTTTGTCTAAACTTCTTATCTTATAGTAGAAGACGTCAATAATATTCTTCTCTCACTAAAAGCTAAAGGTGAAATATTGAATTATAAAGTAAAGAGTAATGATTTCCCCATATGCTTGAATATTTATAGCTTATTTGACTTAAGGTATAATATTTTGTTCACACCTAGAGTAATAAACAAGAGGGAGATCATTTATAGGAAGACGTTAGATAAGACCATATCAAATCTCTTATGTCCCTCGAACTTCAACTATAGCAAAGCTTACTTCAATAGCCCCTATACTCTGATCATAATCCTATTGAGGTTATAATTGATACTAAGTCACTTAAGATTAAATTCCCATTCAGGTTTAATAAATTCCAAACTAAAGTTGAGGACTGTAAGGAGGTTTTGTCAAATGGTATTAAACTTAAAGTTAAAGGTTACTATTCTTTTAAATATACGTAAAAGCTATAAGCAATGAATGGAGAATTAAAGAGGTTATTCCACAAGAAGGTTAAAAAAACACCAACATGTCACTTCCTAAAGCAAAAAAAAAGAGTTATATAACGTGTAAAAGGACCTAAATCTTTTCCTAAGGATTCCGCTTTAAAGGAAAAAGAAAGGAAAACTCTAAACATTCATATTGAGTCTTTGGTGAATCACCATTCCTTAATAAAGTAAAGAGAAAAAGTTACCTGATTTAGTGAGGAAGACGGGAACTCTAAGTTCTTTCACAATGCAATCTTTTGCCATATATACTTAAACAAAATTTGCTCCTTAGTGAATAGCAGAAAAAAAAGGCAATTTAAGGCTAAGAAAAAAAGTAAGAAGCTGGTATCTAATCACTTTAAAAACTTGATTAGTTATGCCAACTATCAACTCTCCCTTATGCAGGAAATCAAGAATTTCATTCCTAACATGTTATATCAAAAGAAAAAGGAAATTTTAATGAAACCATGTGAGGACAGGGACAATAAACTTATTCTCTATAGCCTAAACTCTGGTAAAGTCCTTAGGACTGACAGACTCAATGCTTATTTATTTCAAAAAAGAAACTTAGCACCTAACAGAGGATCTAATCATCAACATAGTTTTTATTTGCCTAGCTTAAGGAGTTGAACAAAAATTTTATCGTTCTTATACCTAAAAAGCCAAAACTAAGCTCCTTAGATGACCATAAACTAGTATAATATTATAATGTGATTTGTGAAATCATATCCATATTATTAGCTTCCAGGCTTAAAGAAGTAATGAAGACCGTAATCAATTTGAACTAAGGATCCTTCATTTAAGGAAGAAGTATGGGTGACAACTTACTCCTAACATAAGAGCTCTTCAAAAGCTACGTTAGTAAGAAGCCTCTGAAAAGTTGCTTACTCAAAATTGACTTCTAAAAACTTTTAATTATATAAACTAGAGCTTTTTTTCTTGATTATTTGAAAGTTTTGTCTTTCCTACCAAGTTTATACTATGGCTAGAGCAAGGTTTCACCATTGCCTCTTATGTTATCCTAATAAATAGAGAGCCTTCCCTTAACTTCAACAATGTTAAACGATTGAGGTAAGGTAATCCCATTTCACCTCATCTTTTTACCAATTATATAGATATTTTGATTAGGATAGTAGCTCATAAGAAAAATCAAGGAGCTGATTTCAAATTCTTTCATAAATATAAGAAAATTAAACTCTATAATATATCTTTTGTTGATAATATTTTACTTTTGAATTTAACTAAGCCTATTTAATGAGAAAATTGATGAGTTGCCCAAAATTTTCTAGTTTGATGTCAGGCTTATATGTTAATAAAATTAATAGTAACCCATATGTATCATCTAATACTTAGGAGTTAATCAATATCTTTACAAGTATCTTTGGACTCAATCATTATGTACTTTTTAAATATTTGGGGATACCTATATCTAATAAGCAAATTAGTTACTCATATTGAAGTCTTATTTTGACTCAATTCTCTCAAGGATTTAGTACTATAATAATAAATTCCTTTTTATATCATCAAATCAATTATAACCAGTCTTCATATTCAATGGATATTTCATTTATATATGCCTTAAAAGATCGTCAAGGATATGGAGAGAATCTTAAGGAATTCCCTATGTCAAGCATCTCAAATATTGCTTTAAAAGCTAAAGTAAGATGGAATTAGGTATGCTCTTCAAAAAAAAAGGAGGAGATTTGGGTATAAATTCCAAAAAAATACACTAATAAGATGCTCATAAAAAAGAAAATTTAGATGATATTTCCCAACAAAGAGTCCATACGAGTTAGATGGGTACATTCATATATCATAAAAGACCATACTTTTTGAGATATCAAGTATAACAACAATAAAGGCTAATATAAAGGATATGTTAATGGAGAAGCTCTAGCTTCTTTATAAATTGAGTGCTTGGTATATTGTTTCTATTTTTTATCTTTGCTCTTTTATGCTCTTCACACCATTGCATCTCCTTTTTTCTGTCTTCATGACTAGTTTTTACCTTCCTAAACTTTTTTATAACCACAACTTGTTGTCGTCTCCTATCCTCCCTTCACATTGCTACATCTCTTCCCCTAACATGCTACTCTCCTAACCTCTACTTCTCTCATTGTTCTTTGCTTCCAAATATCACCGCTCCTCTTGTCTTCATTTCTATTTCTCCTTTTTCTTCTTATTGAGGCACCCCTTAATACAACTTCCTAGCTTCATATCCTTGCTACAAGAACTCATCTCTCATAGTTGGAGGGGTAGTTTGGTTTTTACGAAACTTTCTTCCTACCTAAGTCCCTTTCTACCATTTAGGGTAACTACCATTTGAACTTTTTCTCCAAAAATTGGACTTAATCTATTAAGGTATGTCAGCTAGAAAAATTGTTAAGACCTCTAACTCCTCCTTTAGTGGATCCCCCCTTTGCCCTCCACGTCTTTACCTCACAACCTCCATACCTACTATAAAAATCAACATATTCCTTCTTCTACTCGAAAGAGTTGGAAAGAAGTCCTTGGAGATGGAACAAACCTTTCTTTGTACTATTTTCCTATAGAGAAGATAGAGGGTAGAACTATCATTACTCTTAATATGGAAACTTATAGTTGGAGTTATTGATTTGTAGTCTTGCCTAGTTGGATTCTTTATTGGTTCTCTCCCTCCATTTCCTACAATCTCAAACTAGGCAAGGCATGTATCGTTTAGATAAATAAAAGATTGCAGGATTTTCTCCTCATTAAAGATAATTTGTTAATTTCTTTCTTAGAATGATGAATTAAAAGTGATAGAAGAGGTTCTTTGGAACATAGGAAAACTTCTAATATTTTTGTGAAAATTGTAGCCATATGAATTACATAGTGTTCCATTATAATATTGGATCACAAAAGGTTTGAGCTTATTATTTAGATACATTGGCAAGTCGTTATGCATGGATGAGCACATAGTTAAGAAAATAAGAATTGGATTTGCTAGAGTGTGTGTTAGTGAGGAGTGAAATGGAGCTTCCTAACTCTATTTCTATCATGAGACTAGGCCAAAATAACTCTCTCTATGAGGATATTATCTTAGTTACGTATAGTTGGAATCCTACTTTCAAGATGCAAGAGAAGTAAAAGAAACCTATAAGGAAAACCTTTAAAAAGTGGAATTATTTTAGAATCTTTGTATGCTTAAAATTATCATGATACAATTATTATCCCTAATTTTTTGGAATAGACTATACTCTTTCTTATAAAATATAGTTCCTATCTTTAAGTTGATTATTCGAGATCCCTTTCTTATGAAAACCCTTAAGAATGTATTACTTATTCTATGAATTTCTTTATTAGATTTGACTCTAACCTAGAAGATTTATGTAATTATATATTTAGGAATTTAGGTAATTCTTATTATTCATGCCGTGATTTATTCACACATATGATTCTCATTCTTTATATATGAAATTTGAAACTAAATAAAAATGCTAACAAATTTCAATTCAAACACAAGAATTAATTATGATAAATCATAAGAAAACTTTAGTCTTTCATTGAATAAAAGAATTAATTCAAACAAAAAGCTTTAGGGTTCATCTCATTTAGATATACACTAATTTTGTTCATGTTAAGATAGAGAAAACCAATAAAAATCAAGAAAGAATACAAAATATAAGAATTCATTCTCATGGTCTTAAAATCTTGAAGTTCTTCAATTAAATCTTTATGGAAATCTCTTCCTTTCTCTTTAAAGTTGCTCCTTTTTGTCTTAAAATTCTCTAATTCACTATTTAATTACATGTTATCACATAACGACATTCAACTTTTTATTCTTAAAAAACCCAGAAATTTTATAAAAATCATTGCCACACTATCTTTATTATGTAGAAAACCCTTAAATGTTGAAAACATTACTACTAATACAGATTCCAATACTAGTTGACTTTACGTAAATGTTTAAAACTAAGGGCAGAAACCAAATACAAATTAGAAAATGTTTCATGATCTAAATCATGTTTCAAATCCTTCTTTTAAAGTCATGCCAAAATTACTCCAACTTAACCCTAATTTGTTCGAATTCATTCCTTCTTTATTGAGAAGGTAAAACAATGCCTAAAAACAATATATAAGCCAAATAGAGTATCAAATAATTTAATAACCTTCAAAAAAATAAGCGATTTTTTTAAAAATCATGATAAAAATATAGTATAATTAGCACTTATCAAATTTTCTTACACTTAAGTATTTTCTAGCTCTCAAACAAATTAATTTTTTCATTATTAACTTAAATAGGCGACAACTTCAAGAAAGAATTTAACAAATCAATCAAATCATATAGGACACTTCATTATTCATTCAATTGTAAAGTTCATCAATTTACTAGGTATATAGTTATTTGCATCAAATATATATCTATTCAATTTAACTCCACAATGTTTCAAGCTTTAACTCAATCTACACAATCCAACCTACTATATTAAAGTAAACATATGAGTAAAAAATCATTTTTATAACCTTTATCAATAGAAATAAAAAAACATAACTTTAAATTAAACATGAGTATTTAGAGGCTTGTTTGAAAAGTCATCAAACTTTTCAATACAAATGTATATATCTAGTCATGGATACTCCTGATTACTCAATTAGATCATCGTTTCAAATAGATATCAGCACGACTATTTAACTTCAACCTTTTCTTCTTCTTTTTAATGGGATACTAAGAATGTTTAGAAATAATTTAATTATAACTCAATTAAATATCCAAATTATGCAAAAAGTATTATAGAGCAAATGAATTATGTATTTTAAAAATTAGTGAAGTAAATTAAAATTAACTTAATCATTAACATCGATGATTATTTAGCTAAACAAATCAAATTATAAAACAATCAAAATTATAATGCATTATCTAGATCAATGTTCTTTCAAAGTAAAATTATTTCTATAATTACTCACTATTATGCTAATAATAATAAAATTGATAAGCATAACAAATATTGGCTATAGGTAATTATTCCTATATCCCATACTTGAGTTGAATATTATATTCAATTTACATAATATACAAAAACAAAGAAAATTAAAGATAAAGGAAAAGAAGGAGATTACAATAATTAATACTTTCCTAAAAATAAAAGATATCATTAATCTTTAATTAGTTGTTAGTGACTCCTTAATTATTGGCTCACTCTGCTCTATAGTAGCATTTAGGGGTTTACATGTGAAGAACATAGATACCATAATATAGAGGTATTCTATAATATCGGGTAAACATAGATATGTAATTGATATCGTATTATCTATATAGATTGTAACAATTAAATCTTATCTCAGGTAAAATTGTGATGATGCAATAGTAAAAGACCCTCAAAACCAATTATATAAATGAATTTCAAAATTGATTTTTACTTAAAAAATATGTAACAAATACCAGCATCATGTAAAAATATTTTAAATTCTATTATTAGAGATTCTTAAAGCAACCAAATTAAAGTAAAAACAACCAAATCCTTGGTTACCTCTAAATAAGTTCCTTTTATGAAATTTTTAGTTAGATTTCCTTCTTAAGCAATTAACTCATCATCATGATCATAAAGATTATGGATATCTTTAGTCTCCTTTCATCTTTTAATCTCCTTGAAGTTCTTCTTCCTAATAATAGGCTCATTAACTTCTAAATATGTTACATAGTCCAATATAATAGAGCTATCTAGCTCATATTATCCTCCTTGCATGATATAAGCCTACAATTATAAGTGATTATTTTCCTATATCACAAAAGAAATTTAAGTATCAATCACATATATATATAGAAATAGCTTTTATCTTTATCAAGGGAAAGACTCATGACTTTAGATACCTTAAAAATTATTTCTTTTAACTTTTTCATCCTATTCCCTTAGGGTTAATATCTCATCATGTACATTTATAATAACTTCTGTAGTAGTTAGGAAAGGTCATCCTAAGATCAAGGAAACTTCTACATCACCCTCCATATGTAAAATCACAAAAGTTAATAGGAAAGAAAAAAAATTCAATCTTAAACAAAACATCTTCTTTAATCCCCGTAAGATATTTAATTAACTTATCTGTTAATTGAATGCTCATCCTAATTGACTTAGGCTCACCCAATCCTAATTTTTTAAACATGTTATATCGCATAAAGATAGCATTATCACCTAAGTCTATTAATACCTTTCTAATTGGCAAATTTACAATATTATGAGGAAAAGTAAAATTATTTAGATCTTTAATCTTCTAGGATAATTTGTTTAATAAAATATCATAGTTCTCCAAACTTAAAGTAACCACCAATAACTCCTCGAGTTTCTTCTTGTTAAAAAGGAGATCTTTCAATAACTTGACATATTTTGGCATATGTATAATAGTTTCAATAAAAAAGAATTTTAATATATAATTTTTTTAGAAAGCTCTTAAAATTCTACTAAATTAATCTTCCTTTCTATATTTCTCAAGTCTGTTCAGGTATATAGTTACCAGTTTGTACTTTTTGATAAATTTCTTCTTTATCTCCTCCTCTTTCTCTTTATTTTTCTTCATATGCTTTTTTGTTTCTATTTTTTTAACTTTTAGCTCCTTTCTACTCCTCAAAGTTAATACTTTTACTTGCTTTCTCGAGTTTGGCTCGGTGTTTCTAGGTAAAATAACTTTCTACTTTATAAGTTGAATAAGCTATCCAATATGATTTTTAAAGCTATAGATGTAAATTTTTTAATTTTAAAGTGATGCTTCAAAATTTTAAAAGTAAGCCTCAGATACATTAATAAATTTTATCACGAGCTCCTCAGGACTTGGATTTTTTTGTTGCTCCTACTATTGCTAAATCTAGTTGAGGGCCTTGCCTTTGCTGTCCTTGATTATTCTATGAAAATTTGGGATAATTTTTTACCCTAAAGAATAAGTAATAACGTAAGGATTATTTTGAAGTTGGTTCCTTATAAAATCAACTTGCTATATCAGCTATCCTATGTTATTAGGTGTCTAAATTCATAAATATCATAAATCATCACTTGCTTCCATTAAGCTGCCAAACTTATATTATCAATCTTCTTGTCCAAAGCTTGCAACTTTGCCTCTAATGTTTTCACCATATTAACATTATAAATATCACTTGATTTCGCATTTGTCCTTAAGTTCCTTCACTAGTAATTATTTATAGCTATATTTTCAATTAGATTTTATAATTTCTCAGGAGTTTTAAAGTTGGTAGTCCCATCCAAAGATGCATCAATCAACTATGTGGATGGATAACTCAATCCACTTTGAAATATTTGTATTTGTAACCCTAAATTAAGTTCATAGTGTGAGCGCTTTCTCAATAAGTCCTTCCATCTCTCCTAAGTTTCAACCAATGTCTCACTCTTTAATTATTGGAAACAAAAGATGCCATCCTTGAGTTTTGTCATACGTGTTAGAGGAAAATATGTAACTAAACACTTTTTAGCAAGATTATTCTAAATAGTAACTGATTTAGAAGGGAATAATTTTAACCATGATTTAGCTCTGTACCTAAAGACAAAAGGGAACAAACTCAATCGAATAGCATCCTTCGAAGCTTGATTTATTTTAAAGGTATTACAAATCTCTAAAAAGTTGTTTATGTGCGCATTTGGATCCTAATCTAGTAAGCCATTAAGTTACATAAATTTTTAAACCATCTAATTCAATTTTAGCTTCGTAATGCTAGGCTCTACCCCGTAAGTGTTAGTCTATTATAATCTCCTATAGTACATTATCCTCCATGTACTTCTGTAATATTTGGTAACTGAAACCTCTGAACTTCTAGTTGTCTTAGATTAAGTAATACTCTAAGACTACTTCTAGTCATAAACTTAAGTACCTAAATCCTAAAATTTAGTAAACAAAAATAAGATTAAGAAAAAAAATTATAAAATAAAGAAAGAAAGAAAGAAAGAACATTTATTACATTAATAAAAATAAATTGTTCCTAATACTCTAATCCTTACTAATGATGCAAAAAACTTGATTAAATTTTCACAATCTGAACATTATCAAATATTAACTAGGGTAATGCACCTATTGTTCTTATAATATAGTATGGTGAACACGAGTATCATTCCTACGACGACTAGAAGAACTAATAATAAATATCATTTAATCTAATAAAAAAATGATTCATTTAAAAAAGTGACTAACTAAATTAAAATTACTAATATAAAATAACTAACCAAAGCAATAAACAAGAATGAAACAATCAACAAATAATCAAGATCTAGATGTAGAATTCTCCTATAACCCTTCTATGCTTAATTTTATTTTAATTCAATTACTAACCTTAATTTCTTGGACTGGGATAAATTTTAAAATTCTTTCTCAAGAAATAAAGATCATACCCTTAAGCTGATTAAATGATTTTTTTTAAAATATGACCCTTAAAAATGCTTTAACTTGTTTTATGAATTTCTTTATTAGATTTGAGTCAAGCTCAAAAGATTTATGTAATCCTATCTCTAAGATTTTATGCAACTTTTACTATTCATATCACAATCTATTCATACATATAATTTCTCAATCTCTATATATAAAACCTAAAATTGAAATAAAATACTAGCAAATTTCAATTCAAATAAAAGAAGAAATCTTGCTTAATTCACAAGAATGCTTAGATCGTTTATTTAATTAAAGAATCGATCTAAACAAATAAGTTTAGGGTTATCTCATTTAGATCTACCCCAAATTTAATTATATTGAGATTAAAAACAACAAATATTACTTTCTCTCCAATTTTTGGATCTTGAAATGTTGAAGTTCTTCAATTGAATCTTGATGGAATTCTCTTCCTTTCTCTCCAAAATTACTGCTTTCTATCTCAAGATGATTTAGTTTGACTCTCTAATTGCATTCTCAAAAATCTAGAAATTGGGAAAATGACCACTAACATCATGTTGCACTTCCCCCACTTTTACTATACAAACCCTTAAACTTCATACAAGTCATCCCATTGAAACAAACCACGAATTGGACATGATTTCATGCTCTTTATTGTATTCTAAATCTTGCCTCTAAAATCATGTCAAAACTGCTTTAACTTAATTTTGTCTTCTTCATTGGAGAGTTTAAATAAGATTTGAAAATAATATAAGCCAATTACGTATCAAATCTTATAAAAATCACTAAAGTATTTAAAAAAACACTCTTAAGAAGATACTAAAGTTATAATCTAATCATTACTTATCAAACCACATTAACAAGATACTATAAATAGTTATTCCAAGATAAGTGCATTTCATTTTGTACTATCTTCAAATTGCATTTAATTTTATATTTCACTTTAGAAATCTAATTTTGAATATTGATAGGAAAATTATTATTTTCATGTAGAGAAACTCGATATAAGATTAATAGCCTTTTGACAATCTTAGTTGAAAATAATAATAAATATAACAAGAAAGATGGTTAACAGTTGCAACTAAGTGTAAACGATCTAGAAGGGGGTTGAATAGATCTTTAAACTTTTTCAAGATTTCTACAATAAAATCACGAAATTAATACACACAAAACAATTTAATCAATTTAAATGTAAAGAGTATAGGGAAGAAAGGAAAACGCTATTTTTATAGAGGTTCGGTGCTAATGTAACATCCCGCCCCCCCCACATGATGGCTCATTGGGAGTTTGTTGATCGGTCAACTGTCATTGTAGAGACCGATCGATCAATAGGGGTAGCTCGGTAGTGTGGGAGTTTGTCGATCGGTCAACTGTCATTGTAGAGACCGATCGATCAATAGGGGTAGCTCGGTAGTGTTGGAAATG
>JANZLC010000003.1:16780104-16790290 GCA_026413385.1 Erythroxylum gracilipes
AATTATTGCTAAATACTATGTTTGTAACTATTGTAATATCGTGATGGAAATGTTTTAAAAAGTCATGGGCCCGATTTAATTAGTTATTTTCCACTTTCGTGTATCTTGTTTTTTAAAAAACAAAAGTTTTAAAAATGAAGTTTGACTGATTGTTCGTTCTAGCATGCCATTCTTGCGGGATACGTACTTGGATATCACCATAGATGTCGGGTATGTGTCTTGTGGGAGTGGGATGCTACAGAAGGTGAGGATGAGGGTGGAGAGTGGATTTGAGAAGTGAAGGAGGGTTTCTAATGAGAGTTCAACTTTTCAAGAAATTGAAGAGGGAATGCTACCACGTGGGTACTTAGCAAGGAAAACCGTCGGGGTGTTTAATGTATGATTATCTCATTTCTCTAAGTAGGTATGGTTATGTTTGTCAAGGTGGGTTTTCGTTGGCTAGTGATAATGTGAAAATTTGAGTTTAACAAGACAAGAAGAAGAATAAGAGAAAGACGAGGCTTTTTGTTGTTATTGACTATAAATTAGAGAGTGAGAGCGTAAATAAAGGGAAGAACAACAAGGAAGTCATTGAAAAAGGAGGAGGTTTCTTAGGAGGTTCCATAGGTGGTGTGAAGAAGCATCCTTTAATAATTCAAAGGTTTCTTACATTTCATTAAACATGTTTGACTTGGCTTGCATTTCAGCTTCATTAACGGAGACATTAACGTTAGTCTATATTTGAGAAAAATTGAAAGTTCGAATATTTAATTGCTACTTTCTAAAGTTTAAGCTATAATTGAAAATTTGAAAGAGTATAAGATTTTTTTAGTAATTAACCCTTTATAATTTTACATCAATCATGTCTTTAAAGATTATAATAATGTAAATTTGAAATATCAATAATCTATTTATTTTTATTAATATTACTTTCACATATTTCACTTATAAAAAATAACTACAATTAATATAAAAATATCATTTAATCATCATATAAATATAAAATTAAAGATAAGACAAAGTACTTAAAATGTTACAATTTAATCATATAATAAATAATAATTACATCAAAACATTAAATAAAAAGAATAATAAAGATCTATGATGCTCTAAGTATTACAATTTACAACAAGAGTTCACGTCGAGGAATAACCAATTAAAAGTTAAACTTCAAACAAAAACAGTTACATTAATATTTATATTTCATAATATACATATCAAATATAAGTGAAATTAAAAGAAGAGAAGAAATGAAAACTTGAAACTTCATTCAATCAAATATCTGCTTAAATCGAATTGACCTTAATTCTCAATTAGTACAAAATCATTATCTTTAAGAGTAGCATTATTATCACCATCATTCAAATTCATTGCACCAAATAACATGTCAGTACTTTCCCATATAAGATTATCTTCCAGGTCACTCTCATCTATCAAGCTCAGTTTCTCATAAACCAATTTGTTAAAAGATCGATATGGTCGAGCAAATTGGATTTACAAAATTACTTGTTCTATTAAGAGTCATAGTAGACAAATAAAATTAAATTATTAAGCAATTACAAATTTTTTTTATTAAACTTAATAATGATAATAATATACCTTTTCCAAAACTTTAAGTTATGTCTTTAACGAATAACAATGGACATCCTAAATTCACTAAAAACATCCTTATAAACCTCCATTTATGAGCTTAGGAGATCTTACATGAGCAACAATTGTTGTTATAGTTAATAACATTCACCTATTAACTTTTTTTTTTTTTGAAAATTTTGGTCTAAATTAGACACTAGGATTAAAAAGCGTTCCATTTATAAGTAACAAGGAATAAAGTTGCTTTCTCATCTCTCATTGATCATTACAAGATAAAATATGTACAAAGAAGTCCTATTTTTTTAAAATTGCCCTTGATTGCTTCATTTGCCTTCTCTATGAAATTATAAAAATAACTCATTATTACCCTATCATCACTATCAACTAAACAAAGTTCTCTCACTAAAAGCTCATAAAATTAAATTATAAATTGACACTGGGACCAAAATTCATGATTCTTAAGTATAATTCTAGAAACCTCAACTCTAGCATTAGACTTAGCATACTATAATGCAACCCATTTTATCACTTGTAAATATTTTCTTCACCTCCTTCTTCATAAAAAAAACACTAAAGTAATAAGAAATTAGTCGTAAACTTTATTATAGTAGGATAACACAAATTCCTACTATTGGTGAATCCTTCCTCATCAAATTTATGACACATACACGATTATAAATAAATTTGGTCACTTTTTTGCTTTGTGGATAGTCTCATCAATGATAGGAAAATATATAACATCTCTTATATTTTCCAACATTAGGTCCATTGTTTGGTTATTCTATACCAATAATTAAAATACTACAAATGCATGATGTAGTTGTAGCTAGCACAAATAAGTACGGGTTGATCCCACGAAGATAATAAGTACTACTAATTACCCTTTTTCTATTGTCTGACCTAAGAATCAAATTTGGTTTTTAATTAAAAATAAAGCTAATAAAACTAATATTAGAAGCAATATTGAATGCAAGACAAAGGAAATTACTTAGAGAAATCAGTACCAAATAATAGTGTCTAAGTGATGCATCCCTATAAAAATAATTAAATAATTAACCTTTTATTATGCAAATATATCATTGATTATTAGATTGTGGAAATTCCTATCTTATGTTGATAACTCTCTCGAGACTACTAACAACTAATTCGTTAGTTAATTAACAAAAATATTTTTACTTAAAACCCTTAGGATTGCATTATGATTTATAAATTTCATTATTAGGTTTGACCCTAATCATGAGGATTTATGTCAACCTATCTCTAGGTTTGAATGCATCTCCTTTTAATTATGGTAAATTCATTCATACAAGAGGATTTCTCAATCTCAATTATATGAAATCAAATCATGCACTAATATTTCAGATATATTAGAATTATACTAAAACACATAATTAAATCGCAATAAATCAATCAATATAATTACATTAAATAAAAGATCAACACATATTGTTATCCTAAACTAGGGTTGTTAAGGAAAGTTTTAATCTACTTAAAGCCCTCAAAATATTGCAAGCGCACAGGTCGTGGGTGTAGTATGTGTAACACCCCACTCCCACAAGACCCGAACCTGACATCGATGGTGATATCCGAGTTCGTACCCCGCGAGGTTGGCGTGCTAGAGCACTCATTCAGTCAGAAAGTGGCATATATATATATATGTTAAAATCATAACACAATATATGCTGAAATGATACTCAAATTGGGCCCATATTCATTCAGAAACATTTTCATTTACAAGAGCTATCAACATTTTTCAAATATCAGAATTTCGTTAATCACTAGAGCCCATCCATAATCAAAACATATTACACTTTGATCAATCTCCTTTGCAAAACTTTTTTTTTCCAATTGGAAAGTTATACATAACAAATATATTCAAAAACATAAAATACAATAATTTGCAGAAAATATAACTCAATACGAAAATAAAGAGACACAATGTAGACGCGAACTGATCCCGACCTCTATCTTTCCCTTGCAAAGTAATTGTACTCCCGTTTGCCTAACGAGGTATTATTCTGAATCCTAAAAAATATTTGCAAATTTTGGGTGAGTTTTGCGAACTCAATGAGTGACCATCATCGATGGCTCACCCAGTCACATAACACATAATCGCATTCACAATGTTTCACACTTCACATTCAATAGATATAATCAATCATATTATGTATATACAGTGTACATGAGACTCACTTTCCATTTGTTATTTTGTTATGACCGAGTGCCTAAATTGTCCCATATAGGGCTCATTGATAACTGTCCCATATAGGGCTCATTAAACGTTGAGCACAAGGCTCTGAATCACTTTTAAGCTCAAGGCTCTTTTCCACTCGTTGAGCTTTAAGCTCTAATCGGTGGCTACTCTGGTCACTACTCCCATTATGTTTCATGCATTCATGAAACAGAATGCCTCAACCACATTTGCCTATACTCATGCAATCACATTCACATATCATCGGACCTTAGTCCGGCATTCAACAATAAGTTGAGAATCACATTTTCATTCATATGGAATTACCCATGCAGAACACTTTTATTATTGGACCGTAGCCTAACATTTAACAATCAAAATATGTACACTTATTTCGTCTCATTCACATACAAGTAGCACATACAAGTAGCACTTCAATATCCAAATCATATATCACAAGCATCAAACCTCCTGTCCGGAAACCAACACAGTCAATCACATTCAGTAGTTAATTAATACAAAATGAAACAAGCAAGCAATGAAGTGAGACCATCTCGGTCTACTCATAGTACACTCCAGATTAGCATTTGCTTCCAATTTCTGGAAACGTCTGAATGCGGACTTTATCCTGCACAACCCATTTATGCAATACACACATGGCACACACATTAATAATTTTGCACAATTATAAGCATTCATTTATGCACATGTGTATATATGGAATATGTACGATGCATGTTCATGACAATCTCAGGTATATTATCAATTTTTCCACTTTATCACATTATCATTTTTTCCGTATCGATTATTTTCATAATAACTCATTTCTCGTTCGTTTCCACTAAATACACTTTACTTCTCTTTTTGAATCACAACTTTAATCATATGGACCATTTCATCTCCATTAACACATGTCTTTGGTACATTAATACCAATAATTCACTCATTAATGTTATTCCATCATTACATGATCACACATCATCAAAACTTTCATTTCTTCTTATAAATTCTCCAAAATTCTAAACCTTCGGGTCCACTGTTCACATTCAATTAGAAAGTGAAAATGAGGTAATTTGCTCATACTTTCTTCTAGAAAAGTGTTTCCCTATGTCTTATCTTTCCATTGACACAAAAATCACTTAATTTGGTTCAGTAATTTGGAAGATACGCCTTAAACATTTTCGGACTGTTCTTAATCAAAAACAGTTTACTATATACAACTTCTATCTAGAAATTGAACACATTAGAGACTGAATCAAGATTCGGCTTCTTCATATGATTTATAGAAATATTTCTCTCGTTTACTCCAAATCAACAATCATCTCAATTGGAATCTTACAGATCAAAATATCACTAAAATACTGAAGCATGTTCAGTGAAAATATCTAACTCATACTCTTCCCACTGATCCCCTCACTTAGACTCAATCAATATTTTTCAAATCAAAACCAAAAGCTATAAATTTTTTTTTAGAGATATGAAAATGTGTTAGGAACTAAATGCTTCAAAAATCAGGTCATTTTGAGGTCGGAAGAAAATGTTATGGCCAAAATAGTAAAATATGTTCAGGATTCGGCGAATATCGCGATTTTCGCCCTCTTCCTCCGTTTTCTCTTCTCCAAACCTGTCTTAGTAAAATAGGCATAACTTTTGTTAAAAATATCGGATTAAGGTGATTCAAAAATAATTTTTAATATGATGTCTAGACCTACAATGTTCATGAAGACCTCAAAAATAAATATTGCCTTTAAAAGGGTTTAAAAGTTAGCCCAAGGCAGCTGTCCCGTATGCCCATCCCCTGAAAAAATCACAGACGTCTAAATATCATATCTCTCAACTCCAAAGTCCAAAATTTTCATACTTTATATCAATGGAAAGCTAAAAGAAAGATATACAACTTTTATGAAGATAATTTTATCAAAGTCTATCTAGATTAACAGAGAAAAATTCATGAAAGTTTCAGCTTGAAATTTCAACACCCATACCACATACATAAACATTGCATACCCAAGTCATCACAAGTGCTTCATTTAACAAAAACCCATGATTTTTGACAAGATACTTACTTGATTTAGCTTCCAAATATTCAAAATCACCATTAACCCTAACTCTTTCATCTCCACGATCACCACCATCTTGAGGTTGGAAAGTTTGGATTTTTGGTGAGAATGGAAGAGAAAGCGAGATAAAAGAGTAGCATGAAAGATTGTCGAAAATCAAGAAGAGGAGAGGAAGAAGAGAGCCAAAAAATTGATGGAGGAAAGCCAAATAAAACTCCAATAGCTCTTAATGAGAGAGAGCATCGTGAAAGACAACAAAAAAAGGGGGGAGAGGCTTTTAATTAAAAGAGTAGTGGGCTTAAGGCATTGTTTGGCAAGTGATGTTTATCACTTGCCACATGTCCACTCCTAAAGCATTGATTGGTTCTTTCATTTAACTAATCCCATCAATTTCAATTTCTACTCCAATTGGTCCCCCAAAATTTCAATGGCACTAATTAATAAATCGAAAAATCATTTATCTAAATTTCCATTGCCATTTGACAGTAAATTCTACTACCAGTTAACAATTGTCTTGCCACTTGGCATTTTTCGTAGTCCAAAAATTACCCCGAATTTTTCAGCAAATTTTTTCTGAAATTCTCCAAAAATTCTAAATCAACAATTACACTCTCTAAGACAATTTTCAATACCAATAAACCACAATTCTCAATAACAATCACATTTATTAACAATTATACCCAGAATGTCAATGAATGTATGTACAATTATTGTTATGTGCAAAGATTCACTATTCATGTGCTTGTGCACCTTATGTAATGCATGAGCATGAGCTGTGTTTTCTTAATTTCTCTGATTGATCTCACATATACCAAATTTTTTGGGTTCTAACCCTTTGTATGGAAACGGGATGTTACAAAATTACATTAAATTAAGAACTAAATCACAATGTTCACCCAACCTAGGGTTCATCCTACCTAGGCATTAGACAAACCTAGTTCATAAAAAAAGAAAATAAGACCAAATTTCAAAAAAGGAATTAAAAATTGAAAATCCATTATATATCCACTTTTCTGTAATATAATCCCCCAAAACTTTGGTGGAAGAGTGCACTCTATGAGATCTTTAATCAATCTCTGCTTTTATGTCGTCTCAAGGTTCAGAATTGTGCTCAGAACTCCAAATTTAGCTCAAAAACTCTGACTTTGATTAATTTTTATTATTGCCTTTATACTTCATAATTTTAAATTTTGGGGTAGACACAAGCACTCACACAACCGTGTTCCTCAATCCCCTTTAAAAATCACATATTGACATATTCCAAAAATCTTACATAGGTAGTGGACACGGCCATGTACATAATTTTCATAGGCATGTCGACTTTCACATAAGTGAAAAAATATGTTTAAAGTAGTACATGCTCACAGAGATATACACAGTTCCTCACGTGGATATGTATACAACTTACATGAGCAAGTCCTTCATTAGTATGGGCGTAGCCCTCCAAAATAACTCTAATTCTTTAATTTTTTGTTCCAGTTTCATCCTAATTCTTCTCCTTTTGATCCATGAAGGAAATTGAGACCTAATAACATATTATAAACAAAATAATACAAAAATCTCAATTAATCATGCAAAATACTCTAAACATAGGAAGTCCTAATTACACGAGAAGTCCTATGAGGATTCAAATTCTAGGTACCATTGTCTTCTTTGAATGTTTCTTAGTTTAGTCTTTATTTTAGTTAATCAATTCTATTGAATTATTTTAGTTTATTATTTTAATTTTGAATTTGATTAATAACCATCACCACAATTTGTAAAATTGATCAACCCATGCTTACAGTGCTAACTACAGCTACATTATGCACTTATGGTTAAAACAATTCAATCAATAAGGTAGAAAGAGAATCTATAATCTTATCCATCATTCAATTAGATTGAAACATTTATCAAATAAGTCATTCATTAATAGAGAAAAACATTTAGACAATTATGAAGGAAAATTGCCAAAAAAATCATAATAACAAATGGTCCAATATATATTTACAAATATTATGCCTTAGACAGACAAGTAAAAAAAAATAATATGAAATGTAAATTAATCAAGATATATTTTAAGACAAACATATGAAAATTTAGGATTTAACACTTTATTCCTTAACTATTAGGAAAACAAATTGGCATACTCTCTATCACTATCAAATACATTAATATTTAGTGAAGCCATCTTCTAAGTAGATGGGGTTGCCTACACAAATATGTCATTTCATTAAGGAAATATATTCCTCATTACTTTTACACAATTCATCTTCTTATATTTAGCCTCTTTTAAGACTCTTTTTCCAACCTCCTTTTTTTTTGTTTGAACCTTATTCATAATGTTAGTTCAGCTTCAAAACTCCATTAAACAATTCAATAAGCTAGTTATGAGTGACTCAATTTTTATCCTCTGACTTCCTATAAATTTCATCTATTGAATGATCATATTTATAGTGGACAAAAGGTCAATTCTTTCATCGATGATCTTTCAGCTAGATGTTAACCACTTTTGATGATTGGTATGGACTATAATGCACATCTTCAACTGATTCATTATATAACATAAAAACATTTTTAGGGACTAGGAGAACATAGTTAATATGTATAATGAAAAGTTGATCATCAATAAAGTATTTGATTCTTTTTTGCGATTATGAAGAAATTGTTCCTATATTGTGAATCCACAGTCTTCCTAATAAAATGATGTAGGAAAAATGGACTTTCATCACCTACATGGTTCCTATAAAGCTAGTTGGCCTTATTTGTAATTCAACACTGATATGTCTCATAATATCCTTCTTAACCCCATTAAAAGCTTTGATAATAACTTAATTCAATCTAATGGAAGCAAATTCTAATTCTAACTGCTCAATCATCCTGGGAAGAACATTAATGGTTTAACCATTATTAAGAAAAAATCAACAAAATATGTTCCTCCTATGGTTGAGTTATACGAAGGGTATTGACATACCCCTACTCTTAGGATCTAACTCATCTTTAATGAAAGACATGGCCTTTCTGTTGTTTTTCTTTCCTACTATTTTCTACATACCTTTTGGGTATCATGTTAGAAGTCATATATACATTATTTAATACTTTTTAGAGTGCATGCATATATGGTTTTAAGCTCATAATTATTTTATAAATTGAAAATTTAGACAGAATATTGTTTAACTAATCCAATATTGAATACTCACTTCGTTTTAATAGGATATTTACTCTTCTTCTTCAAACCCTCTTTGCCAAATTTTGTTATCCTCTTCCTTTCTCTTTCAACTTCTTTAAAGGTAAATACCCTTCCATTCCTTGTCATGTCTATAGCATTATTACATTAATGATACTAGGCTTTTAATCTTCATATTATTAGAGAGAAATTACCATTGTCGCCACTTTTGGTTTCCTTTCAATCATATGCATTAAAAGAGTGTAATTTTAGGGTAGATGATGCAAGTTTTAGTTCTTTATATACATTGGTACCTTGATGACTATTAAAGATCACAAGAGTTTGACTTAACCGAATGTGATGGGCATTTGATTATTATAGGCTCATTGTTTTCATTGTCTATAACATTAACATTTAAATTTTCTATAAGCTCTTTTCCAATTCTTAAATTTCTCAAATTAAATATTGAATACTAATAATTTAAACTTGTTATAATTTTCTATATCATGATTATGTTGTTGATTGAATAAGTATAGGTTTATAATTTTTCCTTCTTCTGATTTTGATTGAGTTTAATAACCTTTTTCCTATAACAATTTAAATGATAGTCTCATGGGAACTTTGAGCTTTGCTAATAGAAAGGACTTATTCTTCATCCCATCTACCTTATTTACATTTTTTCTTTTATATAAGAGTAAGTGATTGGTGTTGACATTATATTATGAACCTTTATTGAAACTTTAAATACCACTTTGTATTCACTTATAAACCAAAATTTTCAAAAAAAATTACACTTTTTAATTGAATGAACGATTACATTCTGATCAAACCATGTTAGATGAGGTGGATTGGGTTACAAAGTCAAAATCAAATTATCCAATTATTTCTTAAGCATAACTTTGATATTCTCCTAAAGTCATGAGTAATGGTGGAAACAAAATTTGGGATTATAATTTCTTATAGATCCTCTTATATTTTCTCTTTAGTTTTAGTTGCCCTATTGCTCCTATAAAGGTGATGTTTGGTAGGCTTATTAATTTTTGTAGTTAGGTGGTTGTTGGTAATGTTGCGTAGGTGGTTTTATAGGTAGATAAGGAACTTAAACTCTTAATATAGGTTAGGATTAAACATATGACACTTAAGGGTTTGGATATGGTAGTGGTGGTAAGAAGTTTTAGGTAGTAGAATAGTTGGTCTTAAGAACATTTTTATTAGATTTAG
>JANZLC010000003.1:16790390-16815065 GCA_026413385.1 Erythroxylum gracilipes
TTGTATTTTTAATATTATTAATATTATATATAATTAAATATAATTATTGCATAATTATGACGTCACACCGGTTCGACTGGTGATCGAACCGGTTGAACCGGTCAAACTGGTGATCAGTAAGGCCTCCGGTTCGATGACCGGTCCGGGTTTCAAAACACTGCCTACAGAAATTGTGTCTAATGCTTTTGTTATAAATGAGGTTAATGATAATGAATTTTTGACTAAGCTTGGATTATGAAAATGGAAGAGATGATGAGCTATAAGTTGTCATGGCAAAATACATCAAAAGAAAGTACAAAAAAAGAATTAAATAAAGATGGGGATGAGGTTGTGATTGATGATATTATATACCATGAAAGTGAAAAAGGAGATGAAGATGAATAAGAAGGTTTTTATTCTGGAAAAAGAGTGAGCATATTAAGAGTGGTAACTTAAGTTAGTACTGCACAAGTTTAGATGAGGATACTAATAGTGTAATGAGAAGTAAGAGCAAAAACCTTATTTATGATAAATAATCTAATATTCTAGCTTGGACTATAGGTTTGAAGTTTAAAAAGTTGAGGTAAATTAAGCATTTATTAAATATTCTATTATAGAGAGTTTGAACCTTCACACAATTATACAACAACTAACATTAACAAGATCATTGATAAGATGTGATTTGTTTATATTAATTAGATTCATCTCTTTTTATTTGCATTGATTTTAGTGCTTAATTGGTAAAATTAATACTAATTTTATTTTAGGAGGAGATAAGTGGAGATTAGAGTATTATTTCTCAAAGCCATGAATTTTTAAAAGATAAAGTCAAAGATGATAAATTGTTAAAGCGCATAACGTGAGATTGAGCCAGATTCACTCTAAGAAGTTTAGTTCAATTAAAAGATTTATTCCTAGCCCTATTATGTAGGGAGTTTGATTTATTTAAAAGATTATCTCTAGAATATTGAAAAAGGCTAGTTTTTGAGTAGGAGAAAGAAGAGAAAAACATAACACCCTCCTTTATTATTATTTCCTTTATTATTTTCTTTTCTTCATTCATCTATCTTTGGTATGGAACCATAGTCATATGTGGCTAAATTTGAATCTTTTGATTGAAGAAGAATCGAAACTCTAGTTATAGCATTGTCTAAACCTAGATCTTATTTTAATTCAATTAGTTCTTGCTTCCTGTTGTAATATTTCATGAGTAATTAATATTGATTGATCTAATAAACTAATTCAATGTTGATTATTCTATTATTATCCATAAGTTTAATGGTTCATAATTGTAATGAATAATCAGTACAAGTAGCAAGTAGATTATTTATGCTTTTGCATATTTAACTTATGAGAAATGAGAGAATTAAATTAAATAGTTGTAATTATCTCAATTATTTAATTTAGGCTTTAAACTTTTTGATGAAGGTTATTGCTATCATTTAATTGAAATGAAATGCTACCATACCCAATCAACTAATGATAAGTTTTGATTTGAATACTAGGTTTGAATTAATTAATTTAAAAAATTGAGACTTATTATGACTATGCTAAAGGTTTCAAACTAACTGCTTGAGTTATGAATATTGATTTCTTTTCGACCAATTATCAAAGTTACAGTTAAATGTGATCATTCCCTTGAATCAAATTAAGAAAAATTAAATATCTCGCATTTACACTCAATCGATTTATTTTGATCCTTATTAATTTTAGGAAATTAGTTAATTAATCCTAAAACCTCCATTATATTTTCCATGACTACTATAAAAGTTAGTGAATCAGTGATTAATTTTGTGGGTTTCAACACCTTGTTCAAACTTTTGGTGTTGTTACTAAGGATCTATTTTAATTTCTTAATTTCTTAGATTTATTTTACAATTTATAGCTAATCTCTTATCTTATATGACTCGTTCTTCTCAACCAGATGCATTGCAATATAATCTAGAGATTGAGAAGGTGACTTATAGTTTAAGAAAAGAGACTAAGGAAAAAGTCATTTACCTTCAAAAGTGAAAGTAAAGATAGATATAAAAATTGATGAAGATTCTAATTTCCAAGAATTAAGTTGAAGAAAAGATAGCAAATCCAAACAATAGAACATCAAAAGAAGTTGGTTATACCAAATTTGAATCAGTAGCCCTTATGCATAAGTTTTCTAGATATTGAGGTACATTTTAACTTGAAATCTAGTTTGATTCACTTGCTCCTTGTCTTTCGTGGTCTTACAAGTGAAGACCTGTAAAAACACTAAAAATAATTCCATGTTATTTGCTCTGGAATGAATCTACAAAGAGAAATAAAAGAGCAAATTAATCATAGAGCCATTTGGTTCTTATTGAAAGATAAGGCAATGGCTTTCTTACCTTCTCTCTAACTCAATGACAATACGGAATGAAATGAAAGGTTGTTCTTAGAGAAGTTCTTTCCTACATTGTAAGCTGCCAATATAACAAAAGAAGATATATGGCATAAGATAATTCACTAGAGAGATATTGTAAGGATATTGAGAGAGGTTTAAGGAATTATATACTAGCTGGCTACACCAACAGATTACTGTGCAACTTTTAATTTCATATTTTTATGAAGGGTTACTACTAATAGATAAGACTATGGTGGATGACGCTCAAAACAAAATGCTAGAAGCAGCCAAGCAATTGATTTCAAACATGGCTGAAAATTTTCAACAATTCTGGACAAGGATGGATAGAGTTATTAAGCACATGAATGAGGTCAGTACTACTAACTTTAAGGATAAAATTTTAGATTTAACTGCTCTAGTTCGTTAAATGACTATAGGTCAATTTCAATTGGCATGAGTGTGTAGAATATGCTCATTCTATGGGAATCTTATGTGCCCTACATTATAATAAGACTCCATTCAAGAAGCTAAAGCAATAGGGGATTCACAAATTTCCTAGTCAAACTTAATGGAAATATGACCCTTATTTAAATTAGTATAATCTTAAATGGAAGGATCACTCAAATTTTAGCTATGGAAATCAAGGAGAGGAATAGAAAAACTAACCTACAAATTTTAGTAGATAACCTTAAGCAACTATATATACTCAATCTTAACCTTCAAATTTAAGTATATCTTTAAATCAAATTCTTAAGGCGCTTGTTACTAATTCTCAACAACTTTTTACTAATTCTCAACAATTTCAACGAGAAATAAGGGCAAGCCTTAGAATTTAGGAAATCAAGTCATTCAATTGGCCACCTTTGTTAGTAAATTGGAAGAAGCATAAGGAAAATTACCTTTACAAATGGTGGTGAATCCTAAGAAGAATGTGAGTGTCATAACATTAGGAAGTGGGAAGGAAATTCAATTTAGATGTTCTTTACCAATGGAGGTAGAAAAATATAAAGGAGGAGAGAAGAAAGATGTAACTAAAGTAAAAATATGATTTTTTTTCCTACTATCTAATGCACGTGTACCTTCTTTCATTTATAGATTAGCTAAATCAAAAGAAGAGGAATATGAAAGAGAGGTCTTAAAAACCTTCAAAAAAAGGTAGAAATTAATATATCACTTCTATAATCCATCAAGCAAATTTTAAAGAATGTAAAGTGCTTGAAGGAATTTGTATAAATAAAATAAAATTAAAGGATAAAGTGATAATAAATTTAGCAATGAATGTATCAATTGTGTTAAATAGGAAATTACCAGAATGATGCAAAAATCCAGATATTTTTACATTTCCTTGTGTCATTGGTGAAACAATGGTCACATTACTAAACTAGAAGACATTTGGTGATACAAATAGATCATCACAATTTAAAATACTTGATGGATCAGAAAATCACAACTCCTTTCTAATAGAATTGGCTGTCAAAGTTGTTGGGTTTTGATTTTTCTATTAAGTACAAAAAAGTAGTAGATAATTTTGTTGTAGACTCATTATCTAGGGTGAATAGTTCTGAGCTCTTCACCTTAACCATTTCGTATGTAAGCAAAGGGTTGCTCTTGGAAATTAAAGAAAGTTGGCAATAAGATACAACTCTTCAAAAAATGATTCAGCAAGGTGAGTATAAAGGGACAATTTATACTAAGGTTAATGTTATTTTACGATGGAAAGGGTGTTCGGTGGTTAGTAATTCAATACCTCTTCCTCTCAAGCTAATTGATCTATCACATGCATCCGCTCAAAGAGGACATTCTGGTTGGTTAGGAATGTATAAAATATTGAGTGCATATTTTTTCTAGAGGAGCTTACAACGAGATGTTAGAGAGTTTGTAAGTAAATGCAAAATTTGTCAAAGAAATAAAAATGAATACTGCTTCACCTGGGTTGCTTAAACCTTTACCTATTCTTTAACACTTATGGACTGATATTAGCATGGATTTCATGAAAGGTTTACCATTTTTAGAAAGGTACTAGGTGATTTTTCAGTTACTGATAAGATGAGTAAATATGCTCATTTTCTTCCCCTGCATCATCCTTATACTACGAAATTAATTGTTAAAATCTTTACGGATCACATTTTTAAGCTATATGGTATACCATAGATGATTGTTAGTGATAGAGATGCCATTTTCACGAGTGTTTTTCTGGAAAGAGTTATTTCGTCTTCAAGATTTTAAGCTACAAGTTTCCATTGCTTACCATCCTCAATCGGATGGATAAACAAAGGTTCTCAATTGCATACTCGAAACATACCTTCGTTGTATGTCTTCCGATTGATCAACAAATTGGAGTAGATGGTTATCCTTGGCAGAATGGTGGTATAACACTACCCTTCATTCGGATATTAACGTTACTCCATTTCAAGATGTATATGGATTTCCACCTCCAGTGCATACTTCATGTTTAGCAGGTGACTCATTTATTTTAACAGTGGATCGATTTTTGTTAGATAAGAAAGTTATGATCAATATTTTGTGCTTCCATTTACAACGAGCACAAAATCGTATGAAGCAAATTGTTGATCGCCATCAAAAGGAGAGAACATTTGTTGTGGGAGATTACATTTATTTGAAGTTACAACCTTACCGTCAACAGAGTGTTAAGAGTTGTCAATCGTAAAAGTTGGCTGCTTTGTTTTATAGTCCCTTTAAGATCATTCGTAAGATAAAACATGTGGCATATAAGCTTGATTTACCAGCAGATAGTAGGATTCATCTTACTTTTCACATTTTGTAGCTGAAACGACGAGTCTCTAATTTTACAATATCTTTGCCAGTATTGCCCCCATCTTTATATTCAACACTTCGTATACAAAATTGTTATTATTGATGAAGATTGGTTAATCGTAATAATCAACCATCAGTATAGATATCGGTGCAATGGTCTTCTTTAAAGGATAATGATGTCTCTTAGGAATTTTTGCAAAGTTTATCAAATGTAATCCTCGTGGACAAGGTTATTAAGGAAAGGAGAAATGATAGGAGTTCGTTAGCTAAAGAGTGAAGTAGGAATTGATGATTGTAAACGATGTAGTATTGAAATAATACGTAAATATTAAAAAATATGTCATCTATGTTAAACACTTATTGCGCAATGATTGGCAGCCACCAATAGTTATTATAGTCATAAATATAATCATTGGGGTGAAAAAGAGAACAACAAATAACTAATAACTAATTTTCTCTCTCTATACTTTTCTATCTCTATTGTTTGTTCTGTTTCTTTCTTTTCGATATTTCTCCTCGTTCCTTGTTCTCAATCTCTAAATTCTCAAATTAGCTTCGCCACAAATATTTGTAACATAAATTGGTATCAGAGTCAAGATACTAGACTATACCAGTCTTCACACATCATAAACTCGACCCCCATAATTAAACCTCTGTTGTCGAATGTTGAATGCAAGGTACACTTATGCTAATTGGAGATAAGGTGGAATAGAAATGATCTAAGGTTTTAATTCTGAAGGATAGTTAAGGTAACCTTTGTTTTTAATTTCAAGGATCAATTGAAGATTTATTATAATACCCTAATGAGATAAGGTGTAATACATATTTTAACGTTAATTGTAAATATGATGGTGTAAATAATAATATAATTGAGACTTTTAATAGTTAGATCTTAAAGGCTAGGGTGAAGCCTATTTTAACATGTTAGAACATTTTAGAAAGAGATTTATGAAGAGGATGCATACAAAAAGGAGTTTACGGGAAAATAGGATAATAATATAACACCAAGAGTTCTTACTGTTATAAGAGAATAAGAGAAAAAGCTTTAATTATTTTGCTGAGTGAAATATTGTTGATGAGTATGAGGTTGAGAACATAAATTAGACAAGTTTTGTGTGAGAATTAGTAATCATACTTATACTTGTAGATATTTTGGAAACAGTCTCTTTATTAGTTAGGAGCGAGGTTGAGTTGTTAAGTCAAAATGACTTTACGATTAATGATTTTGATGAAAAACAAACAATAAAGCAAAATAAAGAAAGCAGACGGAAGGAAGCTTGAATAAAAAGTAGACGGAAGCTAAAAGCAAAAGCAGACGGAAGCTATACGCAAAAGCAGACGGAAACTAAAAGCAAAAGTAGACGTAAGCAAAAGCAGACGGAAGCTAAAAGCAAAAGCAGCCAGAAGCAAAAAAACAGACATAAGAAAAAGCAAACGGAAGCTTAAGTGAAAAGCAGACGGAAGAAAAGCAGACGCTAGACACGAAAGAGAAAAGCAGACGGAAGAATCAAGAAGACACATCAGCTTGAATTAATTACAGAACTCAACTGAATAACCAATTCTTGAAAGATCAAGAAGCAGTTGAAGACGAAAGTTATAAATACGAGTCGTGTCAAAGAGATTGATATGAAGCGAAATTAAAAAGCCTAGCAATTCTTGAGAGATATTGTGCGAACAAACTAGAGCTATTATTTCTATAACAAAGCTCGAAACACCTTTCAGATTGAAAGTAGTGCAGATAGCCTGAAGAGGCTAAGAGTGGAAGAATACTGTTTGTAAGAGACCTGAAGAGGCTCAGAAATAAAGAATACTTGTAAAGTTTGAGAGATAGTGAAATCTCAGAAAGACATCTGAGGACTGGACATAGCCCACAGTTTGGGGTGAACCAGTATAAAATTGCCGTGTCGAAATCTCTCAACTCTCAATCTCTCTCTTAACTCTAAACTTTCGATTTTGTTGTTATTATACAAGTTTTTGAAAATACTGTACAACTTTGTTTTTCAATAAGTTTTGTGAAAAGAACGAAGTTCTTTGAACGAACGAATTTTCAAAAAGGGGATTATCGAAAAGAATACACAATTCAACCCCCCCTTCTTGTGCATTTGTATCTCATTATTAAGCTTTGTATTAACGTGTGATTCACTTCATGAATGTGGTAAATTTCTAAAGTGAACGAACTAACATCATATCCTAATTAACATGCATATTTAACCAAAACAACCTAGAACACTAATTTCACAAGCTAATAAATCTTTTCTACCTAATAGACTATATTCAAAGCTAAATCGATTCCATGAAGTCCTAGCCATTGACACATTCACACAAATCACATCATGCAATCCTAAATAAAACTAACATACAGTAAAATTAACATTCAAACAAAAACATATAATACACACAACCCTCCCTACACTTAGACAACACATTGTCCTCAATGTGAGAAGAACAAACAAAAAAATACATAAGGTGGGAGCAAGAATTATGAAACAAAAGAAACATAACAACAATTGAAAATAATATAAAATAAAATAAAAGACAAGGGTTAGAGTATAGAACCATAATGGTGATTGAGGTAGTGATGGTACCGGAGGTGGAATCTCATCTTCATATCGAAATTATTTTCCTATCTTATAATTGACTAACAAAGACTAAGAGAATTAGTAAGCCAACCCAATCCAAATCATTAAGGCTTATTTATGGAATTTAAAACAAATCTAACTGCACAAAAATTTAAATCTAACTATAAAACGTGCTTAGTTATGGTCATTAGCTTGACCTTGTGTCCTTATAGGCATGTTCAAATTTTCGAAAGGAAAGAGATTACTTCTTTTTCCTTCGAAATCACTCCACCACAATACGGTTTGCAGTGATACCCATTCACCTTAAGGTTTCTTTGTTTATGTTTAACAATTCTAGGGCTCTATGATCAAAAACTTGGATGATAGTAAAAGGTCCACTCCATTGCGATTTCAACTTTCCTAGAAATAGTCTCAACCTCGAATTGTATAGCAAAACTATATATGCTACCTTGAATTCTTTCTGCTTAATATGAAAGTTATGCCATCTCTTCAACTTCTCCTTCTAAAGTTTTGCATTTTTATATGCATTGGAATGAAACACTTCGATTTCATTTAGTTGCAACAGTCTTTTTCACTCGCTTGCTTCCTATCGAAGTTTAAAGCTCTCATCGCCTAATATGCTCAATGCTCTAGCTCTACAGGCAAATGACAAGCCTTACCATATACAAGTATAAAGGGAGTCATTCTAATAGGTTTTTTAAACGAAGTCCTATAAGCCCATAAAGTGTCATCTAACCTTAACGCCCAGTCCTTCCTAGAACTATTCACCATATTTTCTAGAATTTATTTTAGCTCTTGATTAACGACTTCCACTTATCCACTCATTTGCGGGTGATAAGGAGTAGCAACTCGATGGTGGACTCTGTATCTTTTTAAGAGGGCATCAAAAGATCTATTGTAGAAATATGCTCCTCCATCACTTATTATAGTCCTTGGCACTCCAAACCGGTTAAATATCCTTTTAATAAACTTCTAGATAACTTTCCCCTCATTAGTTGGAGATGCCATGGCTTCGGCCCAACGAGATACATAATCCACCCCTACTAGAATATACGTGTTCCCCATGAAAGATGGAAAAGGCCTCATAAAGTTAATGCCCCATACATCAAAGACTTCAACTTCTAAATGTTAGATAAAGGCATCTCATCTCTTTGGAGATGTTGCATACTTGTTAACAGCTATCGCACTATGCCATGAAAACTTGAGAGTCTTTAAAAAAATTTGGCCAATAAAATCAACACTCCAGTACTCGAACTGCTATTTTGTTTGCTCCATAATAGCTAGTGTATTGAGCTTTATGACACTGTGTTAATATATCCAACATTTCTTCATCTGGAACACATCGTCTTATTAAACCATCAGCACATGTTCAATAAAAGATTGGTTCATCCAATAGATATCAGGTGCATTCATGCAAGAACTATTTTCGCTGTTGATATGATAGATCAGAGGGAATTTTACCACAGGCAACATAATTTGCGATATCAACAAACCATGGTGTCTTCAAGTTGTTAAGTAATATCAGGGTTTCATTAGGGAAGTTCTCATTAATATCCACTTTACTCAAATTCCCCTTCTTCCAGACGTGATAAATGGTCTGCAACTACATTTTCTACTCCTCCCTTATCTTGTATTTCTATATCAAACTCTTTCAATAGTAGCACCCACCGAATAATTCTCAGTTTTGCGTCTTTTTTTTCAAAAAGATATTTTAAAATAGCATGGTAGTTGAATACGATCACTTTAGACCCTAAGAGGTACGATCGAAACTTATCACATGCATACACCACTGCGAGTAATTCTTTTTCTATGGTGGTGTAATTAAGTTGAGGTCCTGTAAGGATCTTTCTTGCATAGTATATCGCATGTAACCTTTTGTCTCTTCTTTGACCCAATACGCAACCTATAGCCTGGTCGCTCGCATCGTACGTGACCTCAAATGGGAATGTCCACTTAAGTGGCATTAATATTGGGGTTGATGTTAGTACCTTCTTTAATTGATTAAATGTGGATAAACAATTTTCATCAAAAAGGAAAGGCACATCCTTGAACAAATTTGTCAAAGGTCTTGCAATTTACAAGGAATCTCTAATAAAACAATAGTAGAACCCAACATGGCCTAAGAATCCTCGCACACCCTTGACATTGATTGGAGTTGAGAGTTTCTCTATAACTTCCATTTTCTCTCTATCCACTTCAAATCCTTAGTGCAAAATCTTATGCCCGAGCACTATCCTCTTTTGCACCATAAAGTGGCACTTCTCCCAATTCAACACTAAATGTGATTCTTCACATCTTTAGATTACCTTGTCCAAATTGGTCAGACACATCTTAAAAGAGTCTCCAAAAACTGAAAAATCATCCATGAAAACTTCATTTATATCCTCAATCATATTTGCAAAGACAGACATTATACATCTTTGAAATATAGCTGGGGCATTGCATAATCCGAAAGGCATCCGTCTATATGCAAGGGACCATAAGGACGTATGAACGTAGCCTTTTCTTGATCCTCAAGGTATATGAATTTTTGATTGTATCCCAAGTAACCATCCTAGAAGTAGTATAATGAGTGACCAGCTACTCATTCTATCATTTGGTATATGAATAGGAGAGGGAAATGGTTTGTTTTAGTCACCTTGTTGAGCTTGCAATAGTCTATGCACAATCTCCATCCCGTGACTGTTCTTGTTGAAATTAATTCTCTATTTTTCCTCTTCTTTACAGTCATTCCACCTTTCTTTGGTACACATTGTACTGGGCTAACCCATTCATTATCAGATATGGGATAGATTATCCCCGCATCTAAGAGTTTTACTACTTTTTTATTAACCACTTCTTTCATATTGGGGTTTAACCTACGTTGACGTTTCCGCACCGCCCTACATCCTTCTTTGAGCTTTCTTTGTTGCATACAAACATTTCAGCTTATACCTCGAATATCATACATGGTATGAATTTCATCCGCTTCCTAAAGTAACTACCACCTTACTCTATTGTTTCTTATCCAGTTGCTTAGAAATTATTATGGGTAAAGTTTTACCTTCAATTAAAAATGTATATCTGAGATATGTAGGCAAAGGTTTAAGCTCTAAAGAGGGTGGTTTCTCTGTGAAGGGTGTTATAAGTGCTTCAATTCGGACAAATATGTCTTAATGAGTTTAAACATCTGACTCCTCCATCTCATTGGCTGCTTCAAACTCATCCTTGTTCTCCTTTTCTACTGCATAGTCTGTCTTCACTTCTATTGATTTCACCTTTGCAATGTAACGCTCTATTTGTTCTTATAAGCTTTTATACATAATGTCAAATTTCATATATACGCTGCTTTCCTTTGGATTCTTTAAAGCCTTGTTCATATTAAATTCCACTTGATTTCCACCAATCTGAAGTGTCAGTTTTCTTTTATGAACATCGATTAATGTTTTTCCTGTGTTCATGAAAGGTCGTCCAAGAATCAATCGACAGTTCTTATACTCCTTAAAGTATAGAACCACAAAGTCCACAAGAATAATGAACTTGTCCACTTGCATTAGAACGTCTTCCACCACTCCAAACGGTCTTTTAATAGATTGATTAGCTAACTGAATTAGCATTGACATTGGCTTGACCTTACTGAGCCCCGATTTTTGGAAAATCAAAAAGGGCATAAGATTGATACTTAACCCTAAATCGCAAAGGCACTTTGTGAATTCAAATTTACCAACTACACAGGGTATTATGAGAGTCCCTAGATCTTTCAGCCTAGATGGCATTTGGCTAGTTACTATTTAACTATAAGTGCCTATTAAAGCTGCCATTTGGTTATCTTCCCAAGTATGCTTCTTCGATAACATGTCCTTCAAAAACTTAGCATATTTGAGCATGTGTTCTAAAGCCTCGACAAATGAAAGATTTATTTGCAACGTCTTTAATTTCTTCACAAATTTTGCAAATTGTGTACGTAGTTCAGTGTTTTACAATCGTGGACATGGAACTTTGGGTGGATATGACGGAGGAGTAATGTAAGGAGGGTATTCGCTCATGTCCATATCTTTCTCTTTTTCTTGGTATTTCTCAACAAGAGGAGGGTTTGCAACTTTTTTCTTTGTGGGTTGTTCAAGTTCCTTCATACTTTGAAGTGTGATAACTTTTAGTTAGTCCCTCGATGTTAAGGCAGAACTGCTTGGGAGACTTCTTGCACTTTGTGTAGACAAAGAATTTGACAATTGGCTTAATTGAACCTCTAAATTATAGATGGATGAAACATGGTTCTTTGTTACTTGTTTGGATCTACCTTTTAAATTCTTTTGAGCATCATCTAAGTTTCTAAGCTTCTCCAAGATTTTATCCAATTTAGCTTATGTGGAATTTGGTTTCTCCTGTTGGAAACCAGGTAGCCCTTAAGGTCAGAATTGACCTCTAGCATTGTTTGACTAAAATAAGTTTGGATGATTTTTCCACCCAGGATTGTATGTGTTCGAATTGGTTATTCCCTTCACCACGTACAAATTGTACTTTTATGTGCTTAATTTTCTCTGTTTCATTACCTTGCATTACGAAGCATTTGATGGAATCATGATTATCTTGGCCCCATAGCTCACATCTGTGTTGAATGGCCTTAACAGGGCTGAAAAAGCTTTCATGTTGTTCAGCTATCGAATTAAGTTATCGATCTTAGCTTGCAATTATGTAATTGGATCAATAACTAAAGCTCCTATTTGCTCATAGAGGGTTATGGGTTGTCTACTCCTATCATTCGTCCACAAGCAATTGTTACTGGCCATTTCAAGCAAATCCTCCTCATCATCAATAGTCTTTCATATAAATTCGCATAATGCTATATCTATAGACCCTCTCGTGGGTGGATTAACTCCATTGTAGAAGGTTTGCAAAAGAAATTATTTTGGTAGGTTATGATGTGGACACCTTTTTTGCAAATCCTTATATCTCTCCCACGACTCGTAAAGTGATTCCCCATCATTTTGTTGGAAGTTGGTGATTTCTTTTATGATCATTGTAGTTCTATTGAGGGGAAAATACTTGTCCAGGAATGCTCGTACCAATTACTCCCATGTTGTGAAATTTGAGGGACTGAGAGAGTGATACCAAGCTTTGGCTTTATCAAATAACGTAAAGGGAAAAAGCCTCATCCTAAAAGCGTCTTCTGACATCCCATGATATCTGAAGGTATCACATATTTCAAGGAAGTTTATTATATTTGCATAAGGATCCTCATTGGTTAGTCTATAGAATTACACATTTGTTTGTAACATATTGAGTAAGGCTTGTTTAATTTCGAATGAAGGTGCTTGAATAGGAGATCTAACAACAACTTGATTGGTTGCATTGAATGCACTCAAGTGTTTATGGTCAAAAGTGTCAACTCTCAAATCAATGCATTGTAGAATTCTTACCATAGGCTTGTATTATTATCATATCTCCCTCACTTATATGTAAATTAGAAACAAAAATCAAAAGAACTTTTTCATGTTGTAATGGGGCTTAGGTAAGGTATGATTGATGTAATAAAAAGGTGAAAACTTTTAAAGGAAATTTACGAAGAAAAATATTGCAAGAAAATTGTTCACAATATGCAAGTCCCTTCATTATATATCCATTGGTACTATCCTTGTTTTTTTTCTATACTCGTGAAGGTTTTTTTCAATCATTCCTTATGTATCCTAATTAAAAAATATTATACTTTTCAAATTTTTAAGTTTCAAACATTTAAGTAATATAAATAATCTTTAGGGTTTAAAACAATAAAAAGGCTTCAAGAAAAGATAGTGTAAAGGTTACCATTTGGGTTATAATCAATGAAAAAGGTTAAGGCTCAACTTGGTTGTTCCTATAAGATATGGTAAGGTAATTATCAAAGAAATAAGCTAAACTATTGTTGAATCTAAGTGTCTTTATCATTTCAATGCTTCTAATTTAACAAAATATGATCTCAATATTTATAATAAAGGCAAGTTCTAAAATAGTTCAACTATGCATAATAACACACCTAAAAGAAATAAAAGAGCTTAAATTTTTTTAAATTTTGTTTTAATCTCAAAAGGTCACATAAAAATGGTTATATATATGTAAATAATATGCAGTTTGCAACCAACTTGACTATCTCAATAACTACTAATAATATGACTTATAAAAGACAATTCAATTCTAACTATCATCCTTTTGCATACTAATTCAAATCACTAATCAACAATGAAATAAAGTATTTATGGACTGATTTCAACTAATTAAGTTATTAGTTAATAAATTTTAATAACAAAGATCATAATAAGCTAAAAAAATCGTTAACCCCTTCCCCACACTTAAGATTGTACATTGTCTTTGATGTACATAATATAAGCATATCTGAAAAGTGAGAAAGTGGAATGTGGTACTTCCTTGAGTCATATAAGTTTGGGAATATCCAGCCAATATGATAAACTAATATCCTTGCAAATATAAAGAAAAAGGGTAAAATAATAAAAGAAAATGAAAATAATGAAAATGAAAATAAATAAGAAATATGTAGGTAAAAATAACTTAACGAAAATAAATCCTAATTCTTAGGTTGCCTCTTAAGTAGTGGTTGGTTAACGTATGTAGCTCAACGCCCTTTTATGCTTAAGGTGGCTTAGTTAAATTAATATTTTTGGTTTTATTATCAAGCTCACCTCTAAGATATAACTTCACTCGATGGCCATAACTTTAAAATTTCCCTTATGCGGATGACTTACCTAAATTATGCTATAGAAATACATTTTCCATAATGAAAGGTCCAGACCATCTTGATTTAAGCTTGCCAGGAAACAATCTTAGACAGGAATTATCTTAGAGAACTTGATCTCCCTCTTTAAAATGTCATGATTGCTTAATCATCCAGTCATGATAATTTTTGGCTCTCTCCTTGTAGATTTTGGAATTCTTATAAGCCATCAATCGTCATTCATCTAGTTCACTAATTTGGAAGTCTCACTTTTCACCTGCACGTTGAAGATCAAAATTCATGAGTTTAATAGCCCAGTATGCCTTATGTTCCTATTTAACAAGAAGGTGGTATGCTTTTCCATAGATCAACCTATAGGGTGCAGTGCTAATTGATGTCTTATAAGTTGTTCTATAAGTCCATAGAGCATCATCTAACTTAATTGACCAATTTTTTCTCTGATGCTTTTTAGTCTTCTCCAAAATTCATTGTAACTCTCTATTAAATACCTCAACTTGGCCACTAGTTTGACGGTGGTATGGGGTGGCAATCCTATGAGTGATTCCATACTTTTTAAGAACCTTTTTGTGCATTGCAAAAATTCGTACCCCTTTCACTAATAATTGCCCTAAGTTGTGCCGAAAGAAGAAAATAAACTTTTAAGGAATTTTACAATAACCCTAGCATCATTTGTGGGTAATGTTTATGCTTCCACCCATTTGGAAACACAATCAATAGTTACTAGTATGTATCTATTACCAAAAGAAGTGGGGAACATACCCATAAAATCAATACACCCAAATATCAAACACTTCACAAACAAGAATAAAATTTTGAGGCAGTTTAATCTAATGAGAGACATTACCTGATTATTCGCATCTATCACATAAAGCTACATACCTTTGGACATCTTTAAAAGTTAACAACCAATAAAAACCAAACTCAAGGATCTTCTATGTCATCCCATTTGCACTATGGTGCCCTCTAATAGGTCTAGCATGATAGTGTTGTAAGATCTTCCATCCCTCAGAGTAAGGTACACATCTTCTCACTATTTGGTCTACACAGATATGAAAAAATATGGATCTTCCCAAAAATAGTCCCTCAAATCAGTAAAAAATTTATTCTTTTACTGATAAGATAGACCTTTCGATAAGATCTTAACTGCTAAATAATTTGCAATATCTCCAAACCAAGGGTTTTCTACCTCACTTGCCTCCTCCAAATTATAAAGGTGCTCTTTCGAGAATGAGTATTCAATGGCTTCTTCATTCAAATCTTTTGAATTTGAATTTTCCAAGCAAGATAGATGGTCCACTGCCAAGTTTTTAGCCCCCTTCTTATCCTTAATCTCTAAATCAAATTCCTACAACAACAAAATCCATCTAATTAATTGATGTTTGGCATCTAATTTTTTAGCAAATATTTCAATGTAGAATGGCAAGTATAAACAACTTTATAAAAAACTAAATAAGATCTATTTTTTTAAAAAAAACAAACCACTACTAATAACTTCTTCTTTGTCATCGTGTAATTTTCCTAAGCATCTGTCGAAGTCTTGCTAGCGTAGTAAATTGGTTGAAAGTGTTTTTCCTTTTATTATGTAAGTACCGCACTTACTACAAAATCACTTGTATCACATATTAGTTAAAATGGTAAATTCCAATCAGGTGTAACCATAATTAGGGCCTTAGTCAATTTTTTTTATGAATGTTAAAAGGTTCTAAACATTCTTAAGTAAATATAAAAAGCATATCTTTCTCTAATAACTAAGTCAAAGGCTTAGCAATATTAGAAAAATCTTTAATGAATGTTCTATAAAAGCCTGTATGTCCTAAAAAACTTCTTATCGTCTTAACCAAAGAAGGGGGTGGTAGTTACTCAATAACTTCAATTTTAGTTTTATCTACCCTAATACCCCTATGAGAAATTTTATGGCCTAGAACTATACCTTCTTGTGCCATAAAGTGACACTTTTCCCAGTTCAACACTAGATTCGTCTTCTCACATCTTTTTAATGCTTTTTCTAAATTATGGAGACATAAATCAAATGAATCAATGAAAATAGAAAATTTTTCCATAAATACCTCCATTATGTCTTCAACTAGATAATCAAAGATGACCGTCATGCACCTCTAAGATGTAGCAGGTGCATAGCACAACTATAGGGACATGTGAAGGTCTATTTTCTCTTGACCCTCCTGAGCAATTGGGATTTATAAGTAGTCCTAAAGTCTGTCCAAAAAGCAGTAGTACATATGTCTTATTAGTTATTCCAACATTTGATCTATGAAGGGCAAAGGGAAGTGGTCTTTCCTTGTTACATCATTTAGCTTTTTGTAGTTGATGCATACTCTCCATTTAGTGACTGTTCTCATAGGAATCAGTTTTTTCTTCTCATTGAATATTAGTACTAACATCAATAATGGCTCTAGCTATAGCTAGGAAGGGATATCCTAGAATCAAAGTTACTTTTATATCTTCATCCATAGCAAGTATAGCAAAGTCAACTGTGAAGATGAACTTGTCAAATTTTCCCAATATATCCCCAATGATACCCCTAAGATATTTAACAGATCTATCAGCCAATTAAATGCTCATCTTAGTAGTTTTAGGTTCCCCTAAATCTAGCTTCTTAAATAATTTATAAGGAATTAAATTAGAACTAGCCCCCAAATTAACTAAAACTTTCTCTACTGACAAATCACTAATAAAACAAGGGATAGTAAAACTCCCTAGATCTTTAAGCTTCTCTGGTAACTTGTTTTGTAAGATCACTGAGCATTCCTTACTTAGTCTTACTATAGCCAACTCCTCCAACTTCTTCTTGTTACATAATAGTTGATTTAAAAATTTTACGTACTTAGGCATCTGTGCAAGAACTTCAACAAGAGGTAAGTTAATATGAAGTTGTTTAAATAGTTCAAGGAATTTACCAAACTGCTTGTCCATATGTTCCTTCTTCAACTTTGTTGGATATGGTATGGTGGGTTGAAATTTTGTAACTTTTGGAGGATGCCTTATATCTTTAGTCTTCTCTTGACTCTTTTTGTGGTCCTCCTCTTCAATTCGGGTTTTATTGTCTGCTTGTAATTCCCTTTTGCTTCTAAGGGTGAATGTCTTCATATGTTCATTATGATTTGGTTTGACGATACCAAACAAATTTCCCCTTTTCCTTTCATCTTATATCTTTTTCAATTGGTCAATATGAATCTCTAAGTTACATATGGAAGCATCCTTTCTCTGATTTTTTACATTAGAAACCCAAAAATTTCCAACATCGTCTCTTCCAAACAAATTTCCCCTTTTCCTTTCAGCTTATATCTTTTCCAATTAGTCAATATAAATCTCCAAGTTACATATGGAAGCATCCTTTCTCTGATTTTTTACATTAGAAGCCCAAAAAGATTCTAACATCATCTCTTCCAAACTAGGCTTCTTAGGTTGAGGTGCTTGCTATTAGAATCTAGGTGGAGCGTTTTTCCTTACTTAGCTCTGATTCCCTAAGAGAATTTAGGGTGGTTCCTCTATCCTGGATTATACATGTTGCTATATGGATTATTTGGGGTCTTTGAGCATTCTCTAAATAGTCCACATGCTTAGGCTGAGCTGATTGACAATCTTGTTCTTGGTGATCTAGCCTCCACACCTCTCATTTCATAACTTGACCTTATAGAGCCATCATAAGTTTATCGATCTTTTTTACTCAAGGCTTCCACGTGGCTCATCAACTATGCCACTACGTCCACTTCATAAACCCCCATTGGCTTATTGATTTCTGCTTTAGACGAGCACCACTGAAAGTTTTTCATTGCCATATCTTCTATCAAGTCTTGGGTTGCCTCTGGTGTATTGTTGTTAAGCCTACCCTTAGCTACTGCATCAATTGACTGTTTGGTGTTTTAATTAAGCCCATTGTAACAAATTTGGATTTGCATCCAAAGTGGTAAACTGTAGTGTGAGCATCTTCTCAACATCTCCTTAAACCTTTCCCATGAATCGTATAATGATTCAGTTTTGACTTGAGAGTATAAGGAGATGTCGTTCCTTAATTATGTAGTCTTTACTAGTGGGAAATATTTCAATAAGAACTTTTCTTCTACTTGTTCCTATATTGTCAATAAAGATTGTGGCATCGAATTCAACTTTGTTTGGCCTTCCCCCTTGAAGAAAATGGGAATAACCACATTCTGATGGCATCATCATTAGCTCTACTGATTTTAAAAGTATCACAAATTTCTAGGAAATTAGAAATATAAGCATTTAAGTCTTCGTCTTTGAGTCCATCAAATTTGATTGACTGTTGCACCATCTGGATGATGCTTTGTTTTATCTCGAAATTTTTGGCACTAACAATCGTTCTCATGATTCTAGACTCTGCTCCAGTCAAATATGGTCTAACATAGAATTTAACCTATACATCAGATATTACAACTTACAATAAATATTCTTACAATCAAATCATCAAATAAAAAGAACAATAAATATTCTTAACTCTCTAACTATTACAACTTACAACAAGATTTTGTGATGAGGAAACCATCGACTAGAACTGAAACCTAAAAAAATTTACAGTTTCATTTCATATATAGAATTTAACATATATATCAAATATAAGTAAAATTAAAAGAAGAGGATAAATGAAAACCTGGAACTTCATTTAATCATCTATGGGAGAATACTTGTTGTAACTACATTGATCCCAATTCTCATTTGGTACAAACTTCTCATTAGTGAGAGGAGCCTCATCATCACCATCATTGAAATTCATTGTATCAAATAACATGTCAATGCTTTCCTATCCAAGATTATCTTCCAAGTCACTCTCCATTTATAAGCTTAGGAGATCTTGCATCATCTTATGGGCAACAACGGTTGTAATAGTTAATATTATTCCCCTATTAATTTCATCTTTCTTTGTAAAACCTAGTCTGAAATAAATACTAGGATTCCAAAATTCCCCATCTATAAACCATGGAGAGTAAAGTTGCCTTTCCCATCTCTCATTGATGACTACAAGATATGGTTTGTATAAAGAAGCTCTATTTTTTAAATTGACCTTAATTGCTTCCTTTACCCTCTCTATGGCATCATAAAAATAACTCATCGTTGCCTTTTTATCACTATCAACCAAATGAAGCACTTTTACCAAAGGCTCAAAAAACTCAACAAAAAATTGGCATTGGGACCAAAATTTAGTATCTTTAAGTATAATTTTGAAAACCTCCAATCTAGCATTGAACCTAGCTTGCTAAGATGCAACCCACTTATCACTTGTAAACATCTATCTCAACTTTTTCTTTATCATAATAAAACATTGAAGTGATAGGAAATTTGTTGCAACTCTTGTAATAACAAGAAGACACAAATTCCTACCATTGGTAAAATCCTTTCTCATTAAATTCAAGACCCATGCATGATTATAGATGAATTTGGTCACCTTTCTTGCTTTTGCACAATCTCATCAATAATAGGAAAATACCTAGCATTCCCTATTTTTCAGTATTAAGTCAATACAATGCGTAGTATAAGGAGTCTAAAAAAAGAATCATACTTGCATTGTAATCTTCTTCCAAATGCTTTATATGCGAACACATTGTCAGTAATGAACTAAAAAATATTTTCTGGCCTTACTTCATTCACAACTTCATCGAATATTTTAAATAAAGTATCAGCATTCCTAAGAAGGCTATATGCATCAATAGACTTCAAAAACATTGAGGCCTTTATAAAATAAACCAAAAAATTAATAATAGCCTCATGTCTCCTATTTGTCCAACCATCACATATAATTGAACACCCATAAGTATCCCAATATATTCTTCTTTCGTCCAAATAACTTTTAATTTTATAAATTGATCTACTCAAAAGTTTACATTTGTAATTATCAATAGAAGGAGCATTGTATCCCAAACTGTAAAAGGTTATAGCATCCATTATAGGTTGGTAATAATAAGATTAGGAATCACTGAATGATATACCTGAATCATACCACCACCTAGCCATTGCCATATCTGCATTGTGAGTCGCTTATCATAATGCATGGAACTACGAATTGAAGGCTGAGCTCCAAGAGTTGGTTGTGGTGCAAAAAAATTAAACGCCTGCCTTCTTCTTTTCCTAACATCAGGTCCAAATGCAACATTCACTTTTTGTTGGGAAGGAACACTACCTCTTTCAACATTTCCATTATCATTATGAATACTAGGAAATGAACTTCTACTACTAATTTCATAATTCATTCCCTCCCTTCTATCTTTCTCGTGATGATACTCTTCAAACAAAGTTTTCATTTGCCACTTAACATTATGACTTATTTTTTACAAGGTTCCACATCTCCTTTAACCCCAACTAAATGCTTCTTTAATCTGGTGATTTCTCTACCTTTCAAATGCTTATTATAAAACAAACAAATGGTATAGTTCTTCATATCAGGGACCAATGCAGCATGAGCCCAAGTTGGATCATTGTATCTTTCTGAAGCGGTTGAATGATCATGAGCACCTGAACTTCCTTCCCTTTATCTGTAAAAATAAATGAAGGCATATATCAAAATAAAGAATACATAATTTCATTATCACAAAATATGTATTGTTTAACTCCAAATTCCAATCTAACCCAATTTACCAATAAGTCAAAAACCATCAATTCAAGTATTCAATATACACAATTACAAAATACATATATACATCTTATATAATATAATTCTTTTTCTATGATTACATCAGTCAACCATAAACTGAAGACATACACTCACAACTATAACATATTCAACTTCAACCATAACTCAAAACTATAAGTTTACAACTTACTTTATGTAATCTCTTAATTTAATTAGTTAACTATAAACTAATATATTTTGTTTACAATTCATTATGTAATGCTTATAATTATTTGTTTTCTTAACTAATTTTAATCAACATTGTTACTAAAATCCTAATTCCCAACTTTAATTTAATAATCTTTCATTAACTGATTTTAGTCAACATTATTAGTTTCTTACTCAAGTTAACTCCATTATAAAGAGTAAACATACACTACAAAATTCAATTTCATTCAACACAATTCACCAATAAGTCAAAAAGCAACAATTTAAGTATTCAATCTAGATAATTACACAATATACAACATACACAATTACATCATTGAACCATAAACTAAAGAAATACACTCACAACTATAACCGATTCACTTTTAACCATAACTCATAACTATAAGTTTATAACCTATTTTTGTAATCACATAATTCAACTAATAAATTAATATATTTTCTTATATAATTCAATTTGTAATTATTATCAATATTTTGTTTTCTTAAATAATTTTAATCAACATGTTATTGAAATTCTAATTTTTAACTTGAATTTAACAATCTTTATTCTTTCATTCTCTTATTTAATCAACATTCAAGATACAAATTACAACATAACACAAAGTCACAAATACACAATTCAATATTCAACTTAACAATAAATTGATCAAGTGATCAACACAATTCTACAATTCCAAAATTCCATAATCAACTTCACATTCCCACAAAATCATAACTTCATAATTCCACAAAATTTTTAACTTCACAATTCCATAAATTTACAACTTCACAATTCCACAATATTTTTTTCAATTTTTGCCACCTTCATTGAGCTAAATCCCTAGGTTGGTACAGGTTAACTAGTGGGTAGATCATTTTGGGCCAGGTTGGGTTTGAATTTGAATTTGCAAAATTCCATATCTTATTTGAATATCACTTATAGGATTATTTGGTTCTCTTCATGTCTGATTTGTGGTTAGACTGCTAGAGGTGCAGGGCAGTAGGAACCGATGACTAGGAGGCAGTTCACGATTAGGTAGCAAGTGTGACCTCATGAGCAATGGCGATTCGTGATAGTATACCTGATAGGAGAAATAGAGACGATTGCTCATGGAGTAGCACTGTAGCGGTGCTATGGTGGTCGAAGCCAGAGGGAGATGTGGCTGGGATGGTCGGTGTTAGTGACTAGGAAAGGAGAGACAGACAAAGAGTAAGCAGATGTTAGGGGTTGTTTTTTTAAAAAAATTTACTAAATAGTCCAACTATTTTTCAAAGTTTACGATATTGGTTGATTGTTGGGGGTGATATGGATTCATGCATCACATGCATGACTAAGCAGTGGAAGTGTCGGAATCTAAATTCCGACCCCCATGACATCCTAAAAAGTCAAAATCTCAAATTCATGCATAAATAGATTATATGAACATGATATAACAATAGATGTACCCTTTTTATTCTCCTCCTTTCTTGATTCTTCTCCTTGTTTGGGTTGTTGCAAACACCAAATCCTTCCTTGATCAATCAAGAACACCTAAAGATAAAGAAGAAACAATGTGTAAGGGTGGTTAGATCACCAAATTAGATGAGTTCAAGTAGATACTCTAATGGAGAGTTTGATCAAGAATGGGTTGTATGTAATTAAATTCATACAACAATTGCATAAATTTCATGAACAACCTCAAGATCACTTCTCTCTAACCCTAGAACTCTTCTTGACCCTCTATGCTCTCAATTGAGTGTTTTATTTTGACTGAAAGACCTTATATACATATGTGAAGAATACACTTATATATCATCTGTTGTTCCTTCAGCACTTAAATTAACTCTTAATTAAAGCAAATCATGAAGGGTTTCATGATGCCAATTTACCAGAATATAAGTGCATTAACAACGAACTCTTCGATAGTTAATTATCTGAGTTACAAACCTTTTCGTAGACAATTAACGTGCAATTTTTCCTTTCACTATACTATACCCCACTTGGTTCGGAGTATGAGTTATGTGCCAACTCACACTAGACTGAATATGTCACATTTAGTCCAAGTGATGTTAGTTCTTGTCCTGAGAATCTTATTACTCTAAGTGTCATTGAAGACCCTCTTCATGACATATAACTACTCTAGCTAAAGACTCCCAAGTAATGACCCCAACAATAGGTCGTAGGTATCATCTCCTTCTATCAGGAGTGTGGAATCCTTTATTGCTACCTAATTACCTTCAAATATCAATAGTTGTACCAAATCACTACCCTATAAGCGACCTCGTCTTGAGGCAACAAGGAATCATGTCAAAGCACATGATTAGTATCCAAGATATCCTTGAGTACCTCAAGTCTAAGGATATTTGTATCATTTCCATGATGAGATTAATTATTGACATTTGATAGATCATCCATATGATAATTTCATAGTCGGTCATTCGATATACTTACTACTCATAGTAAGCATCCATATGTTAACTCTAAATATCTCATGCTAACAGTTTGTGAGATCTACTGCTTGATCAAATCAAGGAGTATAACATATGCTAGTCTATCTGGATTAATAATGTCTTGTCTTATTAATCCTATGACTAGGGATTATTTAGATACTAACATAATTGCACATGATAGGAATCTTATTATTATGATTTCGTTCATGCTATGTTTTGTATCATGGACTTCATTAATTCGATTTAAGATCGACGTCAATTCATATATAAACGAACATCAAATTAATAAAAAATGACCTTTCGCTTTATTAATCAAAATAAAGTTTGAACGAAAGAGCTAAACGTGATTGCCTTTAGAGCACTACTCTAACAATCTCCCACTTGCACTAAAGTCAATCGCCTTTTTATCTAATAACATAGGCAAGTACACTATAATCAAATTTCATTTAAGGAAGGGGCTTAGTCAAAGGATCAACTATGGGCACTCTCTTTATCTTCACATCACCTCTTTCAATTATCTCCCTGATCAGGTGATATCTCCTGAGTACGTGCTTGTACCTCTGATGAGGCCTTGGTTCCTTGGCTTAAGCAATAGCCCCATTGTTGTCACAGTATAATAGTATTGGGTCTACAATTCTCGGAACCACTCCAAGTTCCATAACGAACTTCTTGATCTAAACAACTTATTTCATCGCTTCCATAGCTACAATGTACTCTGACTCGGTCATTAAATCTACAGTCATTTTTTGTTTGGAACTCTTCCAACTGACTACTTCGCCATTTAGTATGAAAACATAAGCTGACTGAGATTTGGAGTCATCCTGATCAGATTGAAAACTAGCATCCGTATGTCCACTCACTCACTACGAGATCTCCATTTCCATATATTAAGAATACATCTTTAGTCCTTCTCAAGTACTTTAGGGTATTATTGACAGCCACCCATGTTGGAGTTATGTAAATATAATGCCCTGGAAAGCAAGTGTATTTATATGTAACTTTATCTTCTTCAGTTACAGTTTTGTAATGAAAATATTTATTATTAATAAAACAAAAGAGT
>JANZLC010000003.1:16815165-16836708 GCA_026413385.1 Erythroxylum gracilipes
TGACAATATACCGACGGTTTACTACCGTCGGTATATAATAGCGTCAGCCTATTTACCGACGGTTAGCCATGTCGTCCTGTCCGTCGGTAATGATAATCACCGACGGAAATTTCCAATTGACCGACGGAATATTCCGTCGGTAATGGACAATTTTCTTGTAGTGATATTGGAAGTGTTTCAATGAATGTGAATGAGCAAGGAGTAAGTGATTCTCAACATAACTGTTGAATGTCAGACTTAGGTCTGATGGAAAGTGAAAGTAAATGTGTAAAGTGAAATAAAGTGACTGATTGATCTTTTTTGATTTGTTGCATTTCATTACACGAATGCATAAATGGATAATGATAGTTGTGATCAGAATAGCCACCAAAAAAGAGCTTGAAGCTCATAATGTGATTAAGAGTCAAAGGCTTGTTATGTGTAATGAGCCCAATATCCCCAACGAACACGAGACAGTAAGCTTGGAATCCATAATCGATATGGGATAGTTATAGGCACTCGATCACAATAACGTAATAATTGAAAGTGAGTCTCATGAGCATTGCATATACAAATGATATGTATGTTTAAATGACTGAATTGTACTGTTTGAGTTGTTCTAAATGTGATATATGAAGTAAGTGAATAAAGTGTAATTGATGCCATATGATGAATTAATGAAGTGATGTGTTATGTGTGTTGATATTTATCTACAAATTGAATATGAATTGTGAACTATTTGTGTTATGTGATATGAGTGAGCTATCGAGGATGGTCCGCTCACTGAGTTTGTAAAAGTTACCCAAAACTTGCAACATTGTCTTTCAGGTTCAGGGGATACCTAGTTAGACTCATTGGAGTCTAACCACTGCATTTGAATAAGAGTTAGAGGTCAGGATCAGTTGGCGTCTGCATATGTTTTCTATTATTTTTAGTATTAAACATTGTATTTTGAAGCATTATTTATTGTGTAAATGAATTTTGCTTGCAATAGCAGTTTAATGAAACACATTTTGTATTTTTATTGGACCTAGATGATCCCTGCAATATATGATGATGTGTTTATGGGTTGTGACATTTATAACTTAGATTGTTATGAGTAAAATGGTTTGAAAGTTCAATTATCGATTTTCTGGATATGCGTAAGATATTTTAAAAAATAAAAGTTTGAATTGAGTAGGATCGACTGACTGCCGTAGCATGTCACCTCGTAGAGTATGTTCTCAAATTACCAATGGTTTATTTGGGAATATGCCCTATAAGGGTAGGGTGCTACATTTACAATTTTTAAACCTACCCAAACCTCTCCTCAGCATTTTAATCTAGAAATTGTCCCTTTGAGCTTCCCCTTTAATACTCAAGACATCAACAAAATAGGAAAAAAAATAGTCTATCTAAATTTACCAATCCAAAAACAAATTCTGACCTTTTAACTTCTCCTTCTTCTGAATTTCAAAACCCAGACTTCAATGAAGCAAGTACAATGGAGATAAGGCAGGCTGAAAAGCTTAAACATGAACTAAGAAAAAAAAGAATTGAGTGTTATGTGAAACTCATGGAGAAAATCCACCAAAAATAAAAATGTAAGGGACCGATAAGCCTTTTAACATTATGATTATGGCCTGTAATACAAAGGGCTCGAATTGCCCCAAAAAAAGCAAGTAATGAAAGATTATATAAAAGAGAAAATTTCTTCTTTAATAGGCTTACTGGGAATATAAATTAAGGAACTAATACTGAATAAAAGTTTATGGTTCTTAGGGGATTAGTTGAGAAAAATTTCTAATCATACTCATTATAGGTTAGGAAGAATTATACTAGCCTACAAAACAAAAGAAATTTAGCTAGTTAATACAAATAGTCATATCAATTTATGTTTGTGGAAGTGTATTTATTTTTCCCAGACCTTGCACTTCAGCGAGACTTTTACTGGTTGGTGATTTTGTTGTTACCGTGGAAATGTATGTATTTTTATTTCAAGAGAAGATTCAAGTCACCTTTATCTTTATTGCTAATTATGATTTTCAAAGATATAGACTATGGAAAGATATAGAAAAGTTAGAAAAAAGCTTCAAAGGTTAATAGAATGTATTAGGAGACCAATTGTATCCTTCATCCTTTATGAATTTTAAGGACTAGGAAATAATGTAGGTAGATAAGGAACTTAGGGATTGCCTAAGTAAATTTGGGCTAATGGATCAGACATATAGAGGAAACTTGTTTACATAAACTAATAAATAAGAGGGTCACTTCCATATAAGAAAAAAGCTAGACAGGGGACCACTAAACTCGATTGTATAGATAAATTTCAGAATTTAGTTTCTTGGTTTAACAATCTTGGGATTTCATATCATTCCCTAACAGAGATCAGAATGGATCAACATGTAGGAATATAATAACCCCATTGGGGTTCTTTAACTTTCTAACTGAATTAGAAGCATATAAGAACTTCACCAATCAAGGTCTAACTATTCAGTTAAGGGATGTGACTTATTCAAACTAGTTTATAGATTGAAGATCATTAAAAATGAACTAAAGAAGTTTTACCAACAAAACGTCTAAAATGATACTGTCAAGAAAGTGGATAAATTCAAAACTAAGCTAAATGATATACATACCTAATTATACAATGATCTAGGGAATCAGGATTTGAGAAAGATAGAGAAAGCAAAGTTGAATTCCTATCTCTTTTTATTGGAAGACTTTAATACCCTCCTAAAGAAAAGAATCAAGAATCAATTGGATGAAAGAGGGGTACTCAAACTTAACATACTTTGAGAAATCTCAAGAAAATCTTGACCCAAAAAGGAACCCTTTTTTGACCAAGACAAATTAATAGAGCTAGCATACACTCATTTAAAAGCTTTGTTAAGTTTTTATTCATCTACCACAAGGTCAATCTCTCAACTTTCAAAGTCCATTTCTCCCTCACCAAGCTATACCTAGACTCATTACTGTTATAACTAACTCTGAAATCAAATATTCTCTTTCGTTTCAACCCTAATAAGTCTTTTAGGACTAGATGATTTCCATGTATATTTATTCCAAAGGTCCTAAAAGAATTATTTAATTTGGGATCCCTTTTAAAAAATTTAAACAAGACCTTCTTATGCCTAGTCCCCAAAGTGTCCATCCCTTTTTCTTTTCAAGACTTTAGGATAATATTCTATTATGATCTCCTTTAAAAATTAGTTCCAAGATCCTTACCTAAAGAATTAAGCCCTTGAAGAAATCTCTAATCAATTTATCAATCTAGTTATATTGCAGGAAGTAATATTGGTGATAATTTATTAGTTGCTCAAGAAATTTTCAAGTAATATCATATGAACAAATCTATTAAGAGTTGCTCCTTAAAGATAAACTCTAACAAAGCTTTTGATTTACTCAACTAGACATTCTTGCTTCACAGAGTTCAAATTTTTGGATTTCCCTCTAGGTTAATAAAGAGATCCTCTATCTCCTTATATTGTTTGCTCAAGTAGTAGAGGTTCTCACAAGAATGAAAGATCACACTTTAACTCAAAAGAGATACTTTACATATCACTATAAACACTTCAGTTATCACTTTTGATATGTTTTCATAACATCCCATGATTGTCCAATACTCTAATAGGATAGTACGAAAACATGTCCAAAGTGGTATTGTTCTTAGGGAGGTTTTGTCAAGACTCATACGTGGACTCCATTTTTTCAAAAGCATTGGAAGCACTGGCTTTCCTTTCCAATGCCATGGACCTGATCCCATCACCATTATCATTTCATCTATATCCCTGAATTTGAGTAATTGGTGATATTAACCCAAGTCTCCTTATCCAAATCATTCTAACACAAAAAATCCACCACAATATATACAAAGAGTTAATATTAATTTTGTTTATTCTTTATTCTACTCTCTGGTCTTAATCCTTACCTTTCAGTTTTGCCATCTATTTTTTTAATGTAGGAATTGCTGCTCTAGGTCCTTGAATTCTTATTTTGGCTCCCTTATTATAACTTGATATTAGGATTTAATTTTCCTCTAACCTAATTTATCTTTAACTCTTTAATATAATTTATTCTAATCCAAAAAATGTTAACCTTAATTTTTCCATAAAATTTTGAATGGAAAAATAAATACTATGTAATATTATACTATCAAAATTCAAGGGTTTTTATTTATTATTTTTATTGAAGAGAAGAGGTAAAATAATAAGTCCAAAAAATATTTATGCATAAAATAAAAAATTTGAATAAAAAATTCAAAGACTAACTTATAGATAAAATCGTTATAATGATGATGATGAAACCATTAACAAAAGGATTATCATTATATAAAATAGTTGTAATGATAATGATGAAAATACTAACAAAAGATGATTAACTTTAGTTATTATTTTCTCCCTACCTATTTTTTATTGCGTGTGTTGGTTCAAGGATGATAAATAAGGAATGGTAAATTATGTGTATATGAATTTGAATTCTTTTGCAAATTAATGAAGGACTTATTTAAATTAAATAATGAATGTAACAATTAATCAAATGACAATCACATTGACTATAAATATAATAAAAAGACAAGAGTAAGAGAGTACAAACATATATTTAAAGTAGTTTAGTTAAACAACTCTTGATCTACATTCATTCTTTATGGTCTACCAGGGAATCTATCTCTTTTTGTTCAAAGGGTAAAGAGGAACAATTAATCATCCATCCATATTATACTTGAGTGAAAATAAACTCTTATGTATCTTCCTTTCCAAGGATAAAAATGAATTATTTACACATCTTCTTTATCATGAATGAAGAGGAACCTTATATAACTTAACTGCTCTCTTGTTGATCATAATAACTCAATTATTATTCAAGAACACATTTTTATTATTCAAGGTACTAAAGGCTCATATCATGCTATATATTATTATAACATATTAACCATCTTTTTTATCATTAGAGATAACATATTCAAAAGTATCTAATCTTTTAAGATTTTTTTAATTTAGTATCAAACTTTTTAAAATTTTCAATTCAGTAACAAATCTTTTAAAATCTGTATAAATCAAGTCAAAAAGTTATTTTTGATAATGTGACGACTATATAAAATGTCAAGTGGATCTCTATCTATTAGCCAAATCAGAAAAAAAAATTAACATTTTGAACTGAATTGTTAAGGTTTTAAAAGGGTGGTCATTCAATTGAAAATTTTAAAACTTTTTGGCACTAAACTGAAAAAAAATCCCAAAAGGTTGAGCACTTTGTCATTCATTATCCCTTTATCTTTATTATTATACAATAAACTAAAATTTTAATAAAACATTGAGTTTACTATCATTTTAAATAGATTAATTTATTAATAATAATTAATAAAATAAGATAAATTAATATATTGTTAGTTATTAATAAAATAAGTTTATATGTCACATAAATTTTTATTCATATTTTAATATAAATAATGAAATATAAATATGATAATTAATAAAATAATAAGAATTCCTATAATTTTATTTATTAATAGTAAAATTAATAAAATTTATTATTAATATTATGTATAGAAATAGGCTATAAATAAAAATAATAAATTATTTATAATTCTTACTAGTTTTTTCAATTGAGAGTCGACAAAGTTTTAGATTTTTTTTATTTTTAATTTTAAATTAAGTTTGGAGTCGAGCTCCATAGTCTAACCTACCCACATCTTAACTTTTTATATAGATAACAAACCTTACCCACATCTTAACTTTTTATATATATAACAAACCTTAACTTTCACTTGTTTAGTTCTTCTCTATCTATTATCTCTGTTGATTGTCACAACATCACTTTCATCATCTTTCTTCTATTATCTTTCAAAGGTTCCTTCTTCTGCTGCTTTCGTCGTCTTTCTTCTCTTTTTTGTTCCTCTTCCACGAACGAGGTTATGTTGTTTGAAATGGAAGGTAGTGTTTGTAAGAGATACAAGCCTATTACATGTTAAAGCAAATACAAGCCCAAGACCAGATCCAGTCCACATGATCAACTCCCTCACAATAACAGATACTCCTGCAACATAGACAATACAAGCTCCCATTCTGTTGTAACAAATTTGTAGCTGTACATATACCAGATCATTCCAATACAGTGTATATATATTCCATTCATTCAATGAAATAAAAAGTGAGGCAATATTACATCATACACTCTTTCTTTATTATTATTACAGTGTTGTTATGATACTAGAGATCATCTTTTGTCTTTACAATTAAAGGTGATGTTCTTGATGTGGTACTGATGACAATTTACAGGTGTTAGTGCCTCGATCAAATTTTTTTATTGAAGAGGATGATGATAAGCATCAACCAAAGGTTTAAGGATGAGGCATCGAAACTTTAGGTCAAGTTGGAGCCTGGGTGATTTGAGTTTTAGGTGAGCTTCAAGCCACTCCGATTTTAATCAAATTTGTATTTGAATGGTATCAATCAAGTCTGACCGTGATTCAGATCAAATTTACGCAGCCCATAAGAAACATCAAAGTGGATTCAAATAGTCTCAGAATTGACTTGACCCATTATTAAATTTAGACTTTAATATAATATATATGAATCAAGTAGTCTGAAAGCGACTATAATTAATCTTTCAGTCAAAGAAACTTTTTTTCTCTCCACCGCCGTAAGCCAATGTCACTTGTAGCCCCACTTTTCCTCCCCTGTTCAACAGATATAATTATTTGTCCTTCTGTTTCTCATCTCTACCTTAGTAGGTCTCGTAGAGAGGTGTCCATCGCGACTATTGTCTGGCCCTACTAGGGCTAACCCTATTTCAATTGTTGCTATTTAATTTCGTTTTCATACGTAGCTATCCCTTCTTATCTACATCACCTTGCCATACATATGGCTATGGTCTTAAGTTTTCACCCTCTCTTTCTCCTTATCTTTGTATGGCAAGTTACAGATGTGATTCGACTTACAAATTAAAAAAATAATTCTTTTATTATATATTTATTAAATAAATACACTTTTATTATTTTTAATTAATTTTCAACCACGAATTAATTATGTCAAAACTTTTAAATAAACATAAAAAAGATTAACAAAAGAGTTGTATATACTTATTTAATAAATATTTTTTAAAAAAACAATATTAAATTACTAGTTCATTAAAATAACACCGAGGGTATGTGTCTTTTCTCTACAAAAGATTCACAGTAATAACTAAATTTAATAAGATATATATGTTTTGGGATAACTCTCAGGAATAACTAGTTCTTGGGTTAATTCTCTTCTGTTCTTCTTACCCCCTTTAGGATTGACCATTCATAGGCTAGCTAGCCCTTTAACAAGAAGGCTTATTTAATAGTGCATAATTGTACTGCCCTACCCATGTTTTCACATGCAACAACTTCGGTCCTTTTCTTCACGCTAACCATACAATGAGTGGAAGCTCTCTCACTACTGGTGCGCTTAATCCCACCCCTGCAGATCATCCTTCACCGTTCTTGGAGTTCTCATCTTTCTTTTTAAATGGATATGATCCACTTGTTAGCGAGTTTATTTCCCAACAACAACAACGTCAACAAGCCTTTGGGTACAAAGATGATTCGGTAGTTGAGTCTATCAATCCTGAAGATTCAAGGGAAGGACCAAGTATTGACAATAAGAAGAGAAATAAAGTTAATGCCGTAAAGAAGCCAAGAAGAACAGGTAAAAAGGATAGGCATAGCAAAATCTACACGGCTCAAGGGCCAAGAGATAGGAGAATGCGGTTGTCACTCCAGATTGCTCGGAAGTTCTTCGATCTTCAGGACGCGTTGGGCTTTGATAAAGCAAGCAAAACAATAGACTGGCTGTTCATGAAGTCCAAGTCTGCAATCAAAGAACTCACAGATAATCTTCCTAGAGTGAAAAGAAGTAATCGTCTTACTGACAACTGCGTTTCTTCTACTTCAGAGAGTGAAGTTGTGTCAGATATGAAGCTGACAGAGCAAATTGAAGATAAGAGATCAGTGGCTGTAGTGGATGCTAACTCGCATTTGAGCAATCCCATAGAGCAAAAGAGCAAAAAGCCGCATAAATCAGCCTTGAATCCTCTTGCCAGGGAGTCTAGGGACAAGGCAAGAGCGAGGGCAAGGGAAAGAACAAGAGAGAGAATGAAGATCAAAGCTCTTGCGAAAGCAAAACCATTTTCTCAAGCAAACCCTAATAATTTGAAGCAGAGAGAGCCTAACAGGCCCAAAGCGAACGATCAAAATTTGAGTATAGGCAGCCAAGAACTTAACTCTTTCAAGGATGTTGTTGGTGAAGAAGTACCAATCACTAACTTGCTACAACATCAGATGGATTCTGTGAGCATCATTAACAAAATTACAGGAGTTATTAGAGAACCAAGATCATCTTTGATTTTCGATTTCTCTCATAGCATTGCAGCTACGGGTGCTCCTAACATCGAGGAAATTACAGGGTTTCCTGTCAATTGGGACGTCAACATTGGTAGAATGTATCACGGACAATGTGCAATGCGAAACAGGAACATGTCAACAGGTAGTGTCTATTTACTAAACCCTAACTCCATTTTCACTGGTTCAAGCCGCTTGGTCCCTCCAAACACCCAAGAGCAAAACCTCACTTCCATTTTCATGAGCTCCCAAGACCAATACTGCAATTCAGATTCCTTAGCGAATACCATTGAACAAAACCGTAACTCAATTCTCATCCCCTCGAGCTCAAACACTAGAGGTCTCCACTCTCACTTCATCGACAATCAATGGTCTCGAGGTCCTTTTTTTATCAAGTATGGCAGATGATTTCATAATATCTAAGGCTCTAAACCCTTCTTTCCCCATTTCCCAACCTCTCTTGTCTCTTATCTCTATCTCACTAATTGAGCTTGGCTTGATTTATTGTAAAGTATGATAGTGCGATTAAAAGAGTTTTTCTTTTTGTCTTAAACTGAGAAGGGTTTATTCAGAAATGATGTTGTTGTCAAGTTGTTACCATTTGTATTGGTTTTAATGTTAAACGAATAGATCATGCATGTGACGAGGTACGAACGCCACTCATAAGCTTCAAAAGTTGTGCGCCTTTTAGAAGTTATTATGTTCTCAGCGACGCGGACTTTAAACTAAACCATCTTTATGCTGCGATCAAATATATAACTAAGAAATGTTCCTAAGCATAATCCGGATATTGATTTTCCTTTAATTGGTTAAGAAATATTCCTAAGCATAATCGGGATATTGATTTTCCTACAAGCTCACAGAAATCAACATGTATGGGTATGGCTGGAGGTGAGTGTGCCAGGAAAAACTCTATGTTCCATTTGGTTGGAAGCATTTGGCTGTTTGCATCTCTTGCACATCTTACACTTAATATGAGACAAACAATCAAGTCATAATTATGAAATTGAAGTTTTAGCCCAGTGCTGTAGTTTTGATGATTGGAGAATAGTTAGCCTGCATTTACTGCAATCGATACAATTAATTCGCAATGGCAGCCCAATTTTTAATAGAACTTTTCTCGCTTAATATATATGCGTGAGATATGTTATTCTCCATAAAATCATCTTTTCATTGTTGAACGCATTTTATATGGTTTGAATCTGTATACAGTGGAGTTTTGTGATTGGGAAAATTTTTGGGAACACGGTTCTTCACGTTGGTTTATTAAATTGCACCATTTAATTGGATAGCACATGGTACAGAAGTAGGGAATAGATTCATATCACAAAAATTTGTTAGAAGTTTTCCCATTTGGTAGACAACAATTAATTTTATTTTAAAAGTTGTAATAATTTATCAGATAAATTACGTAAATTGGATACAGATAAAGATAATAAAGTGGCCCGATAAAGGATTTGAGTTAATGAGCCAAAATTTTGAAGAAAATGAATCCTAATCAGTGTAGATGGACCTATATTGAGCCCATAATAGGGAGACTCGATATGGACATTAAATATAGAAGGTTGAGGTCTTCTGTAGCTACTGTAGCAAATCTTGAACATAGTATACTTTGGCCTATTCAAAGGTTCATGTATACAGAAAGGCTTTAATGCGTTATGATGAGCAACTCTCATGAAGGTCTCGGTGGATTCGTGCTCGTTACGACTTTGGAAAGCTCCTCCGAAAGTTATGGAACCGAAATTAGGTATTTTCGTATTTCTTCGTTATTTTCCTTTCATGCTCGATCCGGGATATATAACTAAGGCTTCCGTTATGTGTTACATGTGGTATCAGAGCAGTTACGTGATCGGGTAGTTAAAAATGAAGTTTTTTGGTTTTTCTCCATAAGAGTTTTAAAGAATAACAATCCTTTTTTAGTTTTTTCTTGCGTATGATTGCTTGAAATTGTGCTACATGTGGTTAGCCTTGAAAAACGGGTTGAGAACGAGCTTCGGAGTATGAAAAATTGGCCCTTGTCGTTGACCACGTGCACCTGAAGCATGCACAGTGCACGCGGGAGGGTGGTCGTGTTGGCACGTGTTTGAGACAGATGGTCGACACGTGGCTCAACTGTTGGAGGATCCGTATGGTGTGTGTGCCACATTGGGCACGATAACAAAAAGGTGGCGCCAGAACAGACATGTGCATCATATGCGCCAGCCAACAGTCCTGACGCATGACACGCATGGATGTGGATGCGTGTTTGGCGCGTGTGATGCACGTGTTAGACAGGTCTGGCCTGTCTGAGAGTAAGGCACGTTCGTCACACGTGCCAACAATGGTTTAGACGTGTCGAGCAAGTTCAGCACATGCACCTGACGCATCTGGAGCTGCGTTAACCATTCAGACACACGCACTCGATATCATCATGATGTCATACTAACGTCAGCACTATAGTACTACTAATGTCAGCGCATAGTAACTACTGACGTCAGCTCCAAAAAAACTAAAAAAATTTTGAATTCTTATAAGGATGCCCTGGGTCTTTTTGAGTTAGTTTCTGGGTCTGAGCAACTCATAAAATGAATTTTTAATTTTTCTAGATTAATTACATTGGTAATTTCACTCCAGAAAAAGAAAAAAGACATTCTAAAGTCATTTTTGAGTGAATTTTTATACTACGGGGTTTGTACCTGTATTATAGGAAACATTTTATATACCGTCTTTCTCACAGAATCTGCTATATGTATCAGTGTTAGACAAAAAGGGTTATCATTTTGTCATTGATACTTCTGTTGTACAATTATTTTTTAATCCAAAACATATTGATATTGGCTTCTTATCATATGGATTAAATAGAAAGTTTCCTACCCCTCATGAGATGTATGCTTCTTCATATATTGCAGAACATGTTACTTGAAAGAGGCCTTTAATTAAGGAAAAGTCATACATGTGGAATAAATGCTTAGGCCACATTTTCAAAGATAAAGTTGAGAGATTGATAAAGGAAAACATTCTCCCACCTCTATATTTTGATGATCTGGAAACAAGTGTTGACTGTTGCAGAGGCACGTTGACCAAAATAAAGAAAAAAGAGGTCAATTCGAGATTCTGACTTATTGGATTTCATACATACGGATATCAATGGACCTTATACAGCTACATTGTGCAATTCTAGATATTTTATAACATTTATTGATGATTATTCCCGTTATGGTTATGTGTTCTAGCTTAAGGAAAAATCTGAAGTTCTTGAGAAATTCAAGATCTTCAAGGTTGAAGTGGAGAACCAATTGAGAAAATCTATCAAGATTGTCCTATCTGACCAAGGGGGAGAGTATTATGGCAAACATGATGTTTCAGGGCAAGAAAAGATCCATTTGTTAGGTATGTGGAATCTTATGGAATAGTGACTCGGTTCACTATACCATGTGGTTTTGAGAAAAATGGTGTGGTTGAAAGGCATAATTGCACCCTTATAAAAGCAAATTTCATGCTCATTTTACTCGTTGCTATTTAGTCAGATATCCCGACCATTTTAAAGGCTAAAAATTTTACTGTAGAGAAGGGGGCTAGATTAGTTGAATCACAAATAACTAAGTTTTTGGAAAATGGTGTCTTTGATGAAGGTGGGCCTTCTCACCCTTTAGAAGATAACAAGATGGATAATATAGTTATACCATATATGCCACTCATACAGTCAGGTCTCATGGATCAAGGTCTTAATACCATGCATGTGCAGGAACAGAAACTCATACCTATACAAACAGAGGTTCCTGGGATATAAGAACCAAAGTAATTGCTTAGGTCCACTAGAGTGAGATGACATGTTATCTCATTTGATTACATAGTCTATTTAAGTGAACCTCTGTTGCAGATCTAGTTATTTTTTAAAAGCTATTTCTGGACCCAATGTAGATTTATGGTGGGATGTAATAAAGGACAAGATGCAATCTATGAAGCATAACAAGATATGAGAGCTAGTTGATTTATTTCAACATTGCAAAGTCGTCAGTTGTAAATGGTTGTTTAAGACCAAGAAAGATACTCATGATAAAGTTGAGGAGTTTAATGCTTGGTTGGTTGCCATAAGATTCACTCAGAGATAAGGGGATGACTTTAATGTTACTTTTCTACCAATGCAGATTTAGAGTGATTATAGAAATAGTAGCTAATTATGATATAGAGCTACATCAGATAGATGTCAAGATCGTTTTCCTAAATGAAGAGCTTTATAAAACCTGAAGGATTTCAGGATCAAAGAGGGACTGATCAGGTTTTTAAATTGAGAAAATCAATGTACAGTTTGAAACAAGCTTCCAGACAGTGGTACCTAAAGTTTAATGAGGTTTTGACCTCTTTCGACTTCGTGGAGAACAAAGTTGAAAGATACTTATACTACAAGGTTAAGGGGAGCAAAATTATCTTCCTATTGTTGTACGTGGATGATATATTGCTCACATCAAATGACTTGACTATATTGCATAATGTTAAGCAGCTTTTGGCCAAGCATTTTAACATGAAGGATCTTAGTGAAACATCTTTTTTTCCTAGGTATTTAGATTCACTAGGACAGATCTCAACATTTTTTAACCCTATCACAGAGTGTATACATTTATCATGTGTTACAAAGGTTTGATATGACTGCTTGTAAACTTGTCATAACACTTATCTCTTATAATGAGAGATTATCTTTAGCGCAGTGTCCAAAGAATGAAATCGAGAGAGAGGCTATAAAGAATGTTCTATATTCTAGTGCATTTGGTATCCTGATATATGCCCAGGTGTACACTAGACTGGACATTATATTTGCTATTGGATTGTTGGGTAGATATCTAGCTAACCCAAGTATAAACCACTACAATGTAGTTAATTAAGTGTTGAGATACTTAAAGGGAACTAAGGATTATATGTTGATATATAGAAGGGTCAATAATCTGAACCTCATGGGGTATATAGATTCAAAGTTTGCTATGGGTCATAATGATAGAAAGTTCATTTCACGTTACGTTTTTGTGTTAGCAGATGGTACAGTATCGTGGAAGAGTGTCAAACATACACTGATGACTTCCTCAACCATGCATGCAAAGTTTGTTGCATGTATGGGGATTCTTCACAAGCAGTTTGGCTAAAAACATTGATTTCTAAGTTGTTTGTGGTTGATTCAGTAGCTAGACTCATTCGGTTGTATTGTGATAGTCTTTCTGTTGTGTTATCTAGTAACAACAATTAGAATATTACAGGGTATAAGAATTTAGAGGTTAAATACTTGACCATAAAGGAGTTGATACAAAAAGGTGACATTAAGGTGGAGCATTTACAGACTAAGGAGATATTAGCTAATTCTTTAACTAAAGGACTTCACCCACTTATGTTTGAAAGACATGTATATAATATAGGTGTATTAAAGTCCTTTGACACTATTATTTAGGGATCGTTATGTTTGCTCCGTGTATGTTTATACATTTTGATGTATTATGACAATATGGTTATTATTAACAAAGATGATCATTGTTTATCCTCAGTCATACTTATTATTATACATTTTCATAATACATGTAAAAGTCTTTAGGTTTGTGTCAATTTTAAACATGTTAAAGGTCATTAGGTATATATACAAATTGACCTTGAGCCTATGTCATTAGGACACATCCATTTTAATATGTATATCTATGGATTTTAACGTGACATACGGGGATATAAATGTTTAATCCCATAAAGGTGTTCGCTAATGCAATTTAGCATTTAGTAAGAGAACATAAAAGTTTTCTACAATGTAGTTTAGTATTTGGTGAGATAAAATAATAATTCTCTTATGCAATTTAGCATAAAGTTTAGATAAATTAAGACCTACAAACAAAAAGATGATACATATCAGATCATACAGCTATCATCCGAGTTTGTCACACTTCATTTTCTCATTCATATTAGTGAGGTTTTAGATATGCGTGATTATATTGGACCTATGTCACACATGACACATTTGTTTTTTTTAAATATCGAAAGCTTTGCGAGACGAAATGATGGACTTTAATTATCTTTGGATCAAATGTTTTGTTTTAAACTTGGTGCCAATTCGATAACATGGCTTAATTGTATTTTCAAACTGGTTTTAAACTTGAGTCAATAACGCAATTGATTATTGTCCAAAGGGGAGAATGTTAGAAATTTTCTTAATTGGTGGATAACAATTAATTATATTTTAATAGTTTTAATAAGTTATCAGTTAAGTTACATAAATTTGATCCAAATAAAGATAATAAGTGGCCCAATAAAGGATCTGAGTTAATGAGTCGAAGTCCAGGAGAACAATGAATCACGATCAGTATGGATCAGACTCATATTGAGCCCGTGATGAGGAGGCCTGATATGGATGTTATATATAGAAGGTTAAGGTTTCTTGTAGCTACTATAACAAATCGTGAACGAACAGATACTTTGACCAATTCAGAGGTTCACATATACAGAAAGCACAGAAAGGCTTTAATGCATTGCAGTGTGCAACTCTCGTGAAGGTCTCGGTGGATTTACAGTGGTTACGACTTCAAAAAGCTCTCCAAAAGTTTTGAAACCTAAATAAGGTATTTTCGCATTTCTTCGTTATTTTCCTTTCACATTTAATTCGAGATATGTAACCAAGGCTTTTATTACGTGTTACAATATTTACGAAGTTGCAACTTTTCTTAAGAGAAATCTATTTTAGACAAGTAAATGTATAAGGCAAATGGATGACAAGCATGCTGATGAAGATCAATCCATGCAATTGGATATATTTAGTGATTAAATTGTAATTCCATAAGTGATTTGAATTTTAGAAAGGTGGAGAAGGCTTTAAATTTGAGTTTTAGCGGGTAAAACCAAGTCAATCTAGTATATACATCAATAAAAATAATGTAAGATCTATGTCCTTCTGTTGATAGAGTTGGGGAAGGACCCCATATGTCTGAATATACAATTTCAAAAGGCTTAGTAACATTAATTAAGTGATTTTGAAAGAGAAGTTGATGTAACTTTCCAAGTTTACAAGCATCACATAATTTAAGAGTGTGCATATCAACATGAAGATTCATAGATTTGGCAATCTTTGATAGGATAGATGGAGAAGGATGACCCATTGTATCACGTAGCATATTGGCATCAACTATGGTAACATAGGCATTAGGGGAAGCAGAACTAAAGGAGGAAGGTGCAGCAGATTTAGCATGAGAGGATTTAGATGTTGTCTTAAGGTGATGCAGCCCATCCTGAAGAGTTCCCTGTAGAAGAGTGGCCCCTGAAAGCTTGTCCTTAAAAAAACAACCATTATCAAAAAATTCAACAACAATATCATTATCTTTAGTAAGCTTAGAAATGCTTAAAAGAGTACGAGTTATGGAAGGTACATGTAAAATGTTTGTGAGCTGTAATGGTGTAGATGAAGTATTGAATTGAAATGAGGATGAACCAGTGTGTGTGATAGGTAAAAGATTACCATTTCCTACGGTTAAATGATCATTTCCAGTGTAGGGAGAGCTGATACTTAGGTTCTGAATGTCAGGAGTGACATGATTGGTTGCACCACTGTCAACAAACCAAGTAGTCTCAGTTGATGGTTCAGATGATGTAACTGGCTGTTGGGGAACCATGTAGTGGTTAGGGGAACCATAGTGCACATAATTTGCTTGAGGTGTGGTATTATATCCAGTGTATGTTTGCACAGGTTGAGAAGAGGATTGCCAGGGCTGATGAAGCTGTAGAGGACCTTGCCAGTTTTGATTAAATCGTTTATTGCACTGCAGAGCTGAATGGTTTGGTTTTTGACAAAGTTGACAGAATATTCGAGAACTAGATCTACCTCCTCTTCATCTTGCTCCTCAGCCACGTCCCCAATGTCTACCACCAGAAAAGGTAGGTGAATGAGTGTGACTCGCAAGGTTTGCAGATGGTGTTGAAATCTGAGATACAACATTCTGTTGATCCAGACGAGTTTCATGCATGAGGAGAGAGCTTTGAACATCCTGAAATGAAGAAAATGCCATAGTATCCGATAACAAACAAAAAATAGGATCATAATCTCATCCAAAGCCAGTAAGAGCACTAAGGATTAGCTCAGATTCAGAGACTGGATGACCAGCCAAAAGGAGGGAGTCACCAATAATTTTTATTTTTTGCATATATGCACTGATAGTGTTAGATCCCTTTTTGATAGATGATAGTTGTTTTAATTGCAGGACTTTAACCATGCTTTTTTTAGAAAATAGCTTCTTAAGAGTAACCCAAACTTTAACAGAAGATTGAGATTAAGTAACAAGGCTAACAATGTCATCATCAACAGTTGATAATAGCCAACAAAGAAGAAGCTGGTCAAATCTACGCCATAAGCGATACTCAGGGTTAAGCTGAGATGAATTGTCATTGGAAGGAGTAAAGGCAGTAGGGATGACAGAGGAAGAAGAGATGAATTTTTCTAGCTCCAGGACGTGAATTGCAGCAAGAACCGAAGGCTCTCCAAGTGATGTAATTTGATCGGGTAAGCTTGGTAATGGTAAAGTTTAGAGATTTAGCAAGAGAAGGAAAGTTGAGAAGTTGATCAGATGATGAATCAACAGTAGCAGTAGAAGAAGAAGGAGAAGCAACCATAGATGTTGGTTTAGCAAAGCTCTGATACCATGAAATAATTATAATTTGTATGAAAAGTCGAGAGAGAGATTATATACAATTGTTCTAACAATACTACAGCTGTAAAATCTTTACGGTTACAACAGAGAGAATATATAGATATGATGTTCCTTCTAGAATGTTTATTATTCCTCAGGTAATGGGCCTGTATCTTTATGGGTTGATGGACTGTGAGATGTAGTTGTTGAAAATTGATCTATGGTGTAACACGTAATAAAAGCCTTGGTTATATATCTCGAATTAAATGTGAAAGGGAAATAATGAAGAAATGTGGAAATACCTTATTTAGGTTTCATAACTTTTAGAGGAGGTTTCTGAAGTCGTAACGAGCTTAAATCCACCGGGACCTTCACGAGAGTTGCTCACTACAATTAGTTAAAGCCTTTCTGTGCTTTCTATATATGTGAACCTCTGAATTAGTCAAAATATATGTATGTTCACGATTTGTTATAGTAGCTACAGGAAACCTTAACCTTTTATATATAACATCCATATCAAGCCTCCTCATCACGGGCTCAATATGAGTCTAATCCATACTGATCGTGATCTATTTTTTCCTGGACTTTTGCTCATTAACCCAAATCCTTTATTGGGCCACTTATTATCTTTATTTGGATCAAATTTATAAGTTATCAGTTAAGTTGTAAATTTGATCCAAATAAAGATAATAAGTGGCCCAATAAGGGATCTGGGTTAATGAGCCGAAGTCTAAGAGAAAAATGGATCACGATCAGTATGGATCAGACTCATATTGAGCTCGTGATAAGGAGGCCTGATATGGATGTTATATATAGAAGGTTAAGGTTTCCTGTAGCTACTATAACAAATCGTGAACATACAGATACTTTGACCAATTAAGAGGTTCACATATACAGAAAGCACAGAAAGGCTTTAACACGTTGCAGTGAGCAACTCTCGTGAAGGTCTCGGTGGATTTACGTTTGTTACGACTTCAGAAAGCTCCTCCGAAAGTTATGAAACCTAAATCAGGTATTTCCACATTTCTTCGTTATTTCCCTTTCACGTTTAATTCGAGATATGTAACCAAGGCTTTTATTACGTGTTACAATATTTACTTAGTTGCAACTTTTCATAAGAGAAATCTATTTGAGACAAGTAAATGTACAAGGCAAACGGATGAAAAGCATGTTGATGAAGATCGATCCGTGCAATTGGATATATATGTATAGAGAGAGAGAGATTCCCATTTACTTGAATTCTACTAGTTCTCCTTTAATATCACCACTTTTACTGGATCAGTATTGAAATGGTGTTGACTTGTTAGAATGCAACTGTTATTTAATTTTTTGTTAATTAATTACTTTGTAATGTTGAATAACAGAGTTATCTTCGTTTCATTATCAATAATCTTTGAATGTAAACTAGTTGGTCGATCTCTATTATATATAAGCCAATCGGTCTGTACGAGTAAAGCATGCTAGTTTGTATGAATTGACCATCCATCCATATTTATAACCTTGTTATACCATATGAATAAATCTGTTGAATTTATGTAAACAGGCTCAATAATGCTATTTGGTTTTGATAGCTTATGTTGTCACAGGCATAACCTAAATGACAACTGATGCTATCAAACAAGTCTTACTTCCATTCAGACATCTATGTAATTCTATCACCAATAATAACTCTCTCTCTCTCTCTCTCTCTCTCTCTCTCTCTAAATATATGTTCTATATTTATCTTTTCCTAAGCTAATTAATGAACTATAAAGCACTCCTCAATAAATAAATAAGTGGCGCAAAAAAAATATGTTGTCGACTCTACATCCACAAAGGGGGTGACATGCTAAAGTTCTCTGTTGAATACTAATCTAGGAAAGAGTCTTTAGTTTGACTTGATCAGAAAATCTTTTCTTGCCATCAAACAGAAAACATTATCATCAGAAAGGGCAAGGTCCTGGATTTTACAAGCTGTCAGTTTTGCACGTTTTAATTAGACTGCGATAGTATTAACAAAGAGTCTATCTAGTTCCCACCTCACATCAACTAGCCAATCTGATAATACAGAAATTAGCTATCAAGTAGTCCCTAAGTTTGATCAATAAACTTTATTGTTCGTTTCCAGCTCTCATCCGCCTATATTTGTTGTGGAGGTGAAAAGAAATGCACTGAGAATTTATCATGCAGTTGGTGAAATCTATAAATTGGAGTTTTAAGTACCATTACTCCAAAACTTAAGCCCCCAATATATTTGTGGACAAAAGGAAGTGTTAAAATCATAATAGCTCTGTATTTCAATGTTACAGGAAAAGGTTTCCCTGTACGATTATCTCGATTCAATTATTCCTGGAGTTTTTTTAGGTACAAACGTACAACTTTGCCAAAATAAGAAAATGTGGGCAGCTCCGCCTCATTCATTTTTAGTGCAGGTAGAACTGGGAGAAAGACCCTGTAATATAAGCAATTTTCTTTTCCAGTTTTAATGAATAGATAAGAAATAAGCAGGCGATTGGTGCAGTATATACTGAAATTTTCCGTAGCACGCACCAGATTGGCGTTAAAGTTAGCACATCCTTCAGCTCTCAACTTCGTGATGTGATAAAATAACGTTCTTATTAATCTACGGTCTTCTTCAGTACAATCATTACTTGTTCTGTCATATTTTTATTTTAGCTAGATAACAAATGCAATGAGTGCACTTTCCTGGTAATTAATAACTAGAAATGTGATGGAAGTGAACAGAATCTCAAAGTATTGGAAGCCTAGTCTATGTATTGTACTCGAGCCCCTATTCCCACTGTATTGTCATTTTCTTTCATAAAAATGAAAGCCTTAATGGTGACTGTGTCATGATAAATTGTCGTGGTGAAATCTGGTCTCTTTTACCTCTGAAGAAAAAGAAGCTGGGATGGCTACGTGGAGTAAGTATACCGTCATTCTTGACAGGGATTAGTGAAAAACAGAAAAAGGGAAGTATACTTGCAGATGTTGGAAACCAACCTTATTGAATCACGGGACACAACAAAAAATAAAATTATTAAGATTTTTGATAGGATCACAATAATTAAATAATTTTAAGAGTAGAACTCATAAAATAAAAAATTCGGACCTCAATTAAAATTCCTACTAAAATCTTTTCTGAAATCTTATCCATATATCAACTCTAAGTTGTTGATGCTTTCAGCTTTTAATGGTATCCCCGAATTACTAAAAAAGAAACTCAACTCCTTGAGAGGAAAGTCAACAAGAATGTTAACTCCCTTATGCTTGTTTCTATAAATAAAAAATGCATTACAGTTTTAGATTTTATTAAAATTAATGTTTCAATTATAATTAAAGTCAAGCTCTAATTATAATTTAATTTAATTTTAATAATATTAAATTTCTCATATTTGATTCTTAAAATTTTTCAAACTTTATTATTAAATCCAACTTAATTGAAATTATTTTTTTCTTTTAAATTATTCTATATGTGTAACCTATTAGATTCCCAATATATTGGCAATAATTATAAATTCTAAATATAATTTATAATTAGAATTAGAATTAGATAAATTAAAACTTTTTTAATTTATCTTTAATTTGTCAATTAAATAATTTATGATCATAGATCAAAATTGACATCTAGTAACGTATTATGACTACCGAAATATTAGGAATGTCAAAGTAGTTGACTTAACCTATCCATATATGGTTATGATGTATAATTTAATCATTTTGTCATCCAATGTTCCAATTAGATTGAGTATAATTTAGTCCTTTTAAATCTAATCATGTTTGTTCTTGTTGATTAATAATTAATTTATAATTGATATTTTAAAACACTTTTCATGTATCAACTCACTCTAGCCAAAGACTTCCTTAAATCAATACTAATCAAGAACAACAATACATTTTTTCTAATTACTTTAGAGTGGATAATCTTTTATTGACTTTCGTAGTTATATCCATATAGCTGATATTGTATCCAAGTACTATGACTAAACTATCCTAAGTAGGACAAGTCATAAGCAACATCAACACATAGCAATTCTCACATGAGATACTTTAGTAATCTCAAGTTCGGTGATCAATTATACAACCGTTATAATGAGAAAATCTATTGACACATAAGTAATATTTCATTTAGGATCTTCATAATCAGGTTAATTTAGTAAACTTATTCTCTAGTAACTATTCATACATTTGTTTACATAACTCTATTCTTTAATTTATGGGATCACTTACTTTCTTCATAAAAAAGAAACATAACATGTGCTAGTTTTACCATTTCATCAACATCCCGTCTTGAGGAAACTACAAATAGAAACAATTTGGGAATAATATATATATGCAAATTGAATCTAATAATTATAAACTCATCATACTTTCAATTACACAGTAATTATTCTAAATATTTTACCTTTAGTACTAAAACATTAAATATAATTAAAATAATACATAAAGATAATGAATGCCTTTATTAATTAAAATAATAATTTTGTTCATAAGATTATAACAACCGATTGACTGCGAATACAACAACCGATTGACTACGAGGGTAAAAACTAGCAATCTCCTATCTACACTAAAGTCAATCGCCTATATATATATATATATATATATATATATATATATATA
>JANZLC010000003.1:16836808-16851475 GCA_026413385.1 Erythroxylum gracilipes
CCAAATCTTCTAACTGAATGTTTCTCTCCTTATTGTGGTCATTGTGTGTTCGGTTGGGCCTTCTATGCTGTATGGGTCCGAATGTTGGGCCTCAGAGACGGGGTCCAACAATAAAATTGATGTTGAATAAGAAGGGTGGAAGCAAGCCACTCATAATTGATCCAGACTGAGCTTCAAATGATGGAAGGTCAAGTTAATGACCCTAAATTAGGACATTTAGTAGTTAGATTTAAATTGTTGAGTAGTTAGGTTTGTTTTAAATTCTAAAATAAGTTTTGAATGAGTTGGAATGGTTTGGATTGCTAATTCTTTTGCTCTCTTGAATCACTTATAAGATAGGGAAACACTCTCGATATCAAGCTGATTTGGTCTCAGCACTATTGCCATCACCACCTCCATCACCATAAACAGCTTTGTGTTATAACCCTTTTCTTTTCATTTTTGTTAGTATTTTTTTCTTATGTTTTTCATATATTAGGTTTTATTTCCCCTGGTGTGTTTGTGCTTCTCACATTAAGCACAATGTATTGTTCAAGTGTGGGAAGGGTTATGTGATTTTACCTTGAGTGTAAATTTTGTATATTGTATGATAGTTTGTTTAGGTTGCATGAATTGAATTGTGTGAATGCATCAATGGCTAGTACTTAATAAGATAGAGTTGGCCTTGAATATAGTCTTTTAGGTTGTGAAGAATTATTAGCTTGGGAAATTAGTGGCCTAAGTAACTTAGGGCTAAATATGCTAGTTAATTAGGATACGATGTTAGTCCATTCACCCTTGGAATTTGCCATATTAATTTATAATTTTAGGTCAATCAAATAAGTGGCATTATTAGTACATTTTCATGAAAATGATTAGTTAAAGCAATATGGTAGGCAAAATTTTGTGTTAAAAAAAGAAGGTTGCATAATTTTAACTAAAATAATTATTCCGCTAGCCTTTGAGTTACGAATAAAGCTAGTAGCCAGTTGAGAATGTGATGCAGCTGAGTAACTGGATTGACACGAATCACAAATGTGTGCCTTCGTGTAAAAAGGCTATAATGGCATTTTAACGAAGCAGACTAATAATAACATGACTTAGTTGAGTAACCGGATCGACATTCATCACAAATGTTTGCCTCTATATAAAAGACTAGGTTCATGTCCTTAAAGACAAATCAACAAAAAGAATGTTTTCCAAAAAAAACTACCAGACTTGTTAGTAGTTTGATTTTTCATGAAAACCCACTGAGAAATAGCTATACTTTTGTTTTGACTAAATGATTATCAATGTTTGTATGCAAGTGATAGGGATGAACAGACTCAACATTAAAATTTTGATTAGTTGTATATTGAGTCCAAGGTGTTTAGACACATATTTTGCATGTTAATAATTTGGAGCAACTTTAATGGTTGTGTTTAGAGTCAAATTATTTCATGAAGTTGAAGTCATTAACTCGTTTGTTGCATTGTATGTTTTGTGCTTTATGTTGTTTGTTGTTTGTTGTTTTGTTTGCTTAAGGACAAGTAGACGTTTAAGTGTGGTGATGTTGATAGATGTGAAATGCATCGTATTTAGGGTATAGTTTGATATATGTTTAGCCATTTATTCAATTGTTTAGTATGTGTTTAGGGTAGAATTGTGTTAGTTTGTGATTTATTTGTGTTTAAGTGTTTTATGGGTCAGAACAATCCGTTGAGCTTAAATATGATGTTTTTGAGGTACCTTGATGTGTTTATTAGTGTTTCAGGATAAAGATCAAAGAACGGAGGAGTTTCGGAACAAATTGGGGCCAACTATATAGCCTAAGTCACAATTATGATAGGAAGGCCTAACATAAGCCACGATTGTGGCCTACGTTGAGCAAATGCACAGCCACTTCCAAACTTCACATTTTGAGGGATTTTTTGACCTTTTAAACCTTAGAAAACCTAGTTTAACCCTAAACACAAAAGAACATAAATAAAACAACAAGAACAAAAAGAAGGAGCTTTTGCATCAGCCACTTTAGGAGAGAAATCCTAAAGAGAATTGTTGAGAGAGTGAGAAAAAGAAGAAGGAAAAGAGAAGTGGAGAAAAAGCCGACATCATTGTACTTCCCGAATCAGGAGTTTCTGACATCGTCACCTCCCGTCTCCATCCAAAATTGTATTTTATGTTATTTTCTATTTTTATTATTGTATAGAATTGAGAATAGCAGTTTGATGATAAGATTTGTGAATGTTGGGATGTTCTAAACTCACCTTCGGGTTTTTTTAATCTTTGATTTAATGAAATATGATTTTTTATGTTTATTAAATTCATTGTGATTGATTTCTATGATTGCATAATTCGATAATAAACTGAGAGAGTGAATCGAATGAAAATTTATTAAATTGGGCTAACGAGAGTTAGGCTATTTAATAAGAACGAGAAATTAATCAAATCGGTAATTTTATGAAGAGAAATCTCGCATAGGTTCCCGATAGTTTATTGGACAACTTCATATCTAATTAGGGTTTTGGATAAATTGTTAATTGAGAAATTGCAATTTTCCATAATTTGATTAGGGTTTATAATTTAGGGTTAATGGTTATAACTTGAGAAAGAGTAATCAACCTTAGGATCGTCTAGAACCAATAATCCAGTAAGTCATAATCGATTAGGTTAGCGTTAAATATAGGTAAATCCTTCTTTCTCTCAATTGATAGTTTTTTTAGGTTAGTTCTTGAGTGTGCTGCAATAGCTAAATTGTTAATATTTTCGTAATTGATTATTGGATTGAATTAAATTCTTGCTTTAGTTTGCTATCTTGTGAATTTCTGAGAATTGTGTTGGGCTTAGATTTTAGGACTAGATTATCCCTCCTCGTGGGATCGACACCTTAGGTACTATGCAAACAACCTGTGCGCTTGCGGATTATCGAGGTTAACTAATTAAAATTTACATACATCGAAAAACCACGATCAAAGACAGTTCCGATATGTCTTGTATTAATAGAAATATTTATAACCAAAGTATCAAATACAAAATGATAACTCTCTTTATCCAAAACTGATACAGGAATCAAGTTCCGTCTAAAAGACGATATATAAAAGGTGTCTCGTAACACCAATACAAACTCTGTATTGAGGTTCAAGCCTACATCTCCTACAAACAAAACATCCACCTCTTCATTATTGCGAACCATCAGCTTCTCCTGGATTTGAACCCCTGCATGTGGAAGCAACATGATTAGAAGCTTCACTATCTAACTACCAAGAATTTGATGTGGTTATAGTTACATTATATTCATGAATCATATAGGCCGAGGAGTTACCTGATAGTTCCTGCTTAACCTTCCACAACTTATACTTGGGGCAATCGGCCTTTCTATGCCCCTTCTTCTTATAGAAGAAGTACCTCATGCTCCTTATATCATGTGGGCCCTTAGTAATGCTGGACTGTGTAGTCTGAAATTGTGGAGAGGGTTTGGGTTTCTTACCCTTACCTTTAGGCTGTTGGGACTTGGCCTTCCCTTACTTTTGATAGCTGCATACAGAGTTGTATGAGGAGAACTCTTAATCTTCTCCTCAGCTTCAGTAGACTGGGAAATCAGGGCATTGATGTGCCAAGCCTCATCCTGAGATATGTAGGACGTTGCCAACATCTCAAACTCTCGTGGGAGAGTATTTAGTGCTTGATGTACTATAAGTGTGTCAGGAATTGGTACATCAAGTACCTTCAACTTACTCTGAAGGTGAAAATGTACTCTCTAATGCCTCCTTCTCCTGTATACCTTATAGAGAACAATATGAGAAGACACTTTTTATCTCTAGGAAATGCTATCTATAAACTCCCTTCCTATGATCATATCTAGTAATCCACCTAACAAATGATCTGAGATCGACCTCTTAATGGTGAAATAACACATTCTATCTAACTGCTCTCAGATTGCCATAACTGCTTTATCAGCTTCTGAGCTAATATCAGTAAGTAGAGAAGGCCTCTTGATATGCATCTCCATGTTGACGTCGGCCATCTCCAGGGCAAACTCAATATCCTTCTTCCACTTCTTGAAATTGAAACCATTTAAGGTCTCAATCGTGACAACATTGTTGTTTATAGAAAAGGTGACTGTAAAATAGAAAAGACAATGTAAAGATCAGTATAAATGCAGGATGACAACGATATTTAAAGCATTAAAGCAGTATCTATACTGAGAATCCAATCGCACATATTATGAAACACGTGTGGGCTGAATACATAATATATGCAATTAGACCTCTACATAAAAGCAATCAGAGTACAAACTATCAACTCTCATGACACTACTAATTGTGGGTGAGTAGATCATTCAAGCAACAACTTTCCTCCATTCAATGCATTTATGTACATCTCAAAATCTCATATAAGGTCAACACTTATGAGCAAAATAACCAAACATAATATCAAAGACATCGCCCAACATGTAAGCAATATAATCCAAATACTGACTTAAAAGGCCACTGTGGTAACTGCAATCTCACCAGTACCTAAAAAGACCGCAAACACAAGGGATACATCGTTATGTTATCCTCATATTCTATATGGGCATAATGTATGTGAAAATAAGTCATAAATGCAAAAAATCAAATGCATAGCCAAATAATCACATGCTGGTACTAAAAACATTATCTTTAAACTTTATTTAAGACTTTTATTTAAAAAAAAACTCAATGAAAGTAACTATCATACTTTCCCAAATACCAAACCTACCACACGAGATACGAAACCTTAAGTGTCTCCCTTATATGTAATTCGGAGTACGAAAATTCACTCAAAATTAGTTTTAAAAAGCTTTAAAACCTTTTTTTGGAATCCAATTATCAACGTAATAAATCCAAAAAATTGGAAAAATACTTTAAAAAATTCCCTCAACTTGGAAACTAACCCAAAAGGACCCGGGGCAACTTTATTAGAATTATAAAATTTTTCCTTTTTAAAAAAATTTCTAGTGTTGTGTTGTTGATGTCAGCAGGCGTCAGCAACACTGTAGTGCTAACGTCAGCAGGTGTCAGGCCTGCGTGTAGCAAGGCACGCCCGCCCCAAATGCGTCTAGCACGTGCTTCGTAGGCACCCCTATGTGCTTGATGATGCAATCACCTCTGATGGGGAAGGCGATTTTCGATGATCCCGAGACCCTTTTTCGCACTATTTGGCTCGTTTTCGACTAGTTTTTTATAGCTAGCCTTATATATACCACTTTTACGTAATCATATATGAGAAAACTATAATAAATGAAAACCAAAAAACTTTTGTTTCTAGCAACCTGATCATGTAATTGCTCTAATACTTACGTGTAACACATATCATAAACCTTATTACGTGTTTCGGATCATTCAGGAAAAGATTAAAAACGAAGGAAATGCGGAATACCTAATTTTGGTTCCATCATGACTTCCAAAGCGATTTTTGTGGTCAAAACGAGCTTCAATCTCTCGAGACCTTTACGGAAAACGTTTATCGATACGTTATTAACGTCTTTATACAATTTTCTCAATACGTAAGCGCTCTTAACAGGTTAGAAGATTCGTATGCTTACGAATGATATGAGAAAATGTAGGAGACCTTAACTTTTATATATAACTTTTGTATCGGGCTTCTGTATCATAAGCTCGATATGGATCTAGTCCACACTAATTGGGATCTTTTTTTTCCTAGACTTCGACCTATTAATTTAGATCATTTATTAGGTCACTTTGTTATCTTTATCTGAATCAAATTACGTAACTTAACTGATAAATTATTGAAAAATCACAAAAATACAATTAATAAGTATCTAACATAATAAGAAAGGAGAAAATTGTCCAAACTCAGTATTCTTCATTTCAATACTACCAATTGTTGATACGGAGAACTCGATAGATTAAAGGCCGGCCATCTCAAAGACCCAACTGGAAGCTCTAACCGATATATGGCTGTGAAGTCGTGGAGTGTTTGGGTCTCTACTTTAGTCGCGAACGAGAAGCTTGTTTTGAATGAACTTGGTTCTTGTCCTCACATCATTAGGAGTTTCATCACACCTAGTGGTAGCTAAGCCAATCAAGTCACCGATGTTAGCTTGTCGGAATCAGATGTTAAACAGTGCACAAGAGCAATACTAATGGGTCTGTCTTACATTAACATTAAAGGGTTTTTCACTATGACATAAAGGTTCATAATTTGTTACTGTTCAACGAGGTAAAGTGAAGACTGCAAAATTTGGGTTGACGAAGAGAATAGGACGGAAACAAAGTAAAGAAAAACGGAGGAGGCTTAAAATTCGAGGAACATCGTTATACATGTCACCGTAATTAGTTAAAAGAAAATGAGTACGACGAGACGCTAAGAGATATTTGGGCACCTGGTGCTCTGTGGTCGAAATTATCACTGGAAAACAAGCGTGGAGTTGTAAGCTGGAGACAAACATGGCGCGTTGCTAATCCGTATCAAAGTCAAAGACGAATTACTGACAATCACACAAGGAATGTCTAACCATGGAAAGGATTTCTTGTTCAAGTGTTTTGCTCAGGATCCTAGGCAGAGATGGATGGCCGAAATGTTATTGGATCCTCTCTGTATAAAATTGCCTGGAGACTAATTAGCGAAAACAAAGCTTGGAGAGAGAGATCATCTGGGACCCGCATTTTCTCCTTTTTCTTTGCCACATAAAATATACATATAATATGGGATCCATAAAAATTATTAAATTAATATGTTCCTTAACAGTTTAAATTAAATTTTAGTTAAAACCTTAGGCCTAAAGTAATAGCAACCCTAAAGGGTAGGGAGGGTCTACTTGAATGGAGAAAGACAAGGATGTCGTCCTTTATCAAAAACATAGGCTAATAAGTAGCCATAAATTGATACTTATTGAAAACTGGATAAAATACTTTAAATAGAAATGAGAAAATGCAGGATAAGCGTTACAAAACAGAAAACAAAAAAGCAAATTGGTTAATATTTACATGCATAACCAAACAAACCTTTCCCCACATACATAAGGTACAATATTATCTCACTATATAGAATAGTTACAAACTCAAATCGATTATAAAGACAAACTAGTTGATTAAAATCGTCCAGCAGTCGAGGAATTTTGCTTAGGCCTTGCTGCAGAAATTGCACTTGTTGACCAAGATGATGGCTTGAAACCCCCCGTCAGTAAATTAGAAGCTGCAACAGCACTAATTTTCCTTCTCTTTGATTCTAGCTCCAAACGTTTCTTATTAGACATAGAAGATGCAGATGACTCGGGAAAGATCGAAGAGGCATTGATTAATGCTCGCTTATCCTTCCTATTCCTTTCAAATTTCGAAGAAAATCTCGCTTCTGCTGCACGCGCAACATCTTCTTCAGTTGTTGGAAGCAGTCTCATGGCAAGCCCCATTTTCCTGGAAGCATCTTCTTCTTCTGCAACTCTTTTCTTTTGATTTCTGAGTCTGGCACGCAAACTCTTGTTAAGGGAATAGTCGTCTGAATGCCTGGCATCGGATACACGTTGAAGCCGTACTAGCACTGGCTCAGCTTCTTTCTTTTTCTGCATATCCTCTTCCTGATGTTCAAGACGATAAAATGGATCTGCAAGCTTCCCTTTCTCTGCAAAACAACAAAATAAGGTAAGATGTGCTTAAAATTAAGTCCAAATTGAATAGGCGTTTGCATCGCAAAGAAAAATAACAGTTGCTGCATTCATCTACTTACAATAAAACTAAAGGCTAAAATACATTAAAGATTCTCACGCACTTTCACCTACCATCATCTGCAGGTAGTGCAAATGTTTCTGCATCCTCAACATCAAACTCCTCAGTCTTTTTCTGCGCACCACTGATTATTACATATTCACAATTTTTTGGATCTGTCTGAATGACAATCACATTTTTGCAGCATGCAGATTTCATGGTAAAGCTCCATATCTGAAAGAAGCTAGAAGGGTATTATATCAAAATGAGAAAATAATGAACTAAAGAAATGAAAAGATGGCTGAACTTTTTGCTCGTCCAATTAACCAGGAAATAGCAGGATTTTAAATAAATTAGCTGTAAAGTGTAATCAAATCATCTATAAGCACAACAAACAGTCATAGAACTCTGCTATTCCTTAGAAGCAGAACTGTATCTCTTATTCCTATGATGCTGGGTAGCCTACCCCATTGCAGGTACTAAATTCAATATGATAACATCTTTTACGATTAAATAAAAATAGCTTATTATAATTTCGAGCAAGCCGTTATGGTGAAATCAGTAGACACGCTGCTCTTAGGAAGCAGTGCTAGAGCATCTCGGTTCGAGTCCGAGTTGCGGCATAAGCGTCTTTTAATTTTCGAAATGACACAATTAGTCCGTATGAAGTGAAAGCAGAAATATCAATCAGAGCACAATACTTTCTACACTAAACTACTAGTACATCTGCAATCTGCAAGTAAACGTTACCTTTGTTGAATAATAATTTCCCACTTGCTTTTTCTCTGCATTAAACCGAACCCCCTTAGCAATCATAGAATTGCAACCACCACACCATATATTGAATGGCATCTCAAACCTGTAAACAATGAAATTATAAAGGGAAGTTGTTAAAAAAACAGAGGATGCAGAACATTGAACAGCTTTGGGTTCCTTACTCCCAACATACACAGCCACAGAGCCTCAAAACAAAGACAAACCCTCATAATCATTTATTGATGTGTAGTTTCTCTTTTAATTTAGAGCGTATGACAGAGGAAGAGCATTCACACAAGATAGTAATCGTCGTTATATAAGAATTTGACGAACAATTCTAAGCCTAAACAATTAGGTTATGCAACATATACAGAGAGATGAATCCATTGAACCGAAAGTTGAAAGGGTAAAGAGTAAATTTGCACCTTACAATCAAGATCCCTTGATCTATTTTCCTTGCCCTCTCTCTCAAAGCATGTTGACCGTGAAACTTGTTTAACCCACCCTGCAACAAAGAAAATCCATGATCAGAAAATAATATTAAGTTTCGCCCACATAAAATACCCCAAAACAAACGAAAATTCAAGCTGTTTTACATACCTTCTTCGGACTCCATTCCGGTGGGTAATAAAAATTGTCAGCCCTAGCAGCTGCAAGCGAAGACTGCAACAAAACCCAGAATCAGAAAAGAAAATCTCAAAAACCAAACAAGAACACATTGCAATCATCAAAACCCTAATAGAGATGCAGTAATCGCCCACTGAAGCACGAGGAATTGGGAACGCTTACCATTGTCGGCGTTCGCTTCGCGAATTGATATCGGTCTTATGATTAACGAAATAAACGTAACGTTGTACCAGAGTATTGTTAAGATTTTGATCAAAGTTCGTAGACGGGTCGGTAAACGTTTTATATAGGGTGCGGGTCCACCCTACCCAATATTTCTGAAATCTATCTATATGATATATAAATCCGTAATTGGGTCGGATAGAATGACAAAAAATATAAACGGAGGTCGAGTCTGGTTAGCCTATTAGCTAGAAATCGTATGGGTTTTATATCTGCTGGAAGTAACGTATCCACCAAAAAAGGTACAAAACTGTATTCAAAGGTACTAGTTATCACTTACCAAAAAAAAAAAAAGTACTAGTTATCAATATTAGTCACTACCGACAATTTAGCATAGGACTACATGATATCATAAACTTAAAAAAAAAAAAGGAGATTATTTAGCAAAATTTTTTAAAAAACAATCCCACCCCATTGGCACCCTGCGCCCTTCTTTTTTTTCCAAGTAACTTTTTAGTTCAATTTTCATTGTAATTTTTTATTTTTAAAATAAAATAAATATTATTATTATTATTATTAATTATACATTAAATAATACTTAAAAAATTATTTAAATTTATTTCAGTTGTTTATATAATATTTATTAATAAAGTATTAATAAAAAGTATTTATTTTTTAAATGAATAATTTAGAAATTATTATTTATCAACTAATATTTATTTTTTAATAAATTATATTTATTAAATCAAATTTATTTGAAATTTATATATTTGAAATTTAATTATATTTATTAATAATTATTAAATTAATTTTATAAATTAAACAAAATTTTAAATAAATTAAGTTATTTATAATTTTAGTAATAATTAATTTTAATTAATTAAATATAATTTTAAATTCTTATTATTAATATATTAAATAATTAAGTAATATATATTTAATTGATAGTAAATTAAATAATATATGTTTCTGTTTCAGGTTTCACTTCTAGTTGGTTGTTTCCTCATCACAAATTTTTATTGTAAATTGTAATAGTTAGAGAGTTAAGGATCTTTATTGTTCTTTTTATTCGATATTTTGATATAATTATTATTTAATATATAATAAAATTGTAATATTTTAAATACTTTATATTGTTCTTAATTTTATATTTGTATGATCATTAAAAGATCTTTTTTCATATTAACTACGGTTATTATTTATATGTGAAATATGTTAAAATTAATATTAATAAAAATAAATAAATTGTTGCTATTTTAAATATTTATTATTATAATTTTTGGAGATATGGAGTAAAATTATAAAGTATACAATATAATATACTAATGGACTATTTTGCAAAATTTAAAAAATTCAAAAATTATTTCATAAATTTAAAATATATCATAAATGGTACCCGATATTGACGGTACTATAAAACCATACCATAATCAAATCCGATACCTATATCAGTACAGTACAGTGGTCATAACATTGTTAGTTAGCGCTTGACTTGTATTTCAATTTGTCATTTTTATGAATTTCAAGCCATCAAATTCTTATTATCTCCCCTTAAGTTTTGTAACTTGGATAATTTTCCTATTAGTTTTGGTTATCTTCTGAAAAGTGCCTATTATATTTATAAGAAATAACCATAATATAAATAATTAAAAATAAAACTAAATAAACAAGTTATAAGCAAGATGAATTCTGAGTAAAGAATCTTGAAAAACATTTAAGTTTTAACCTTATATAAAGAATAATTTAATACTTAAAAGAAGTTATTTCATAGTTATATAAGATCAACAAACATAAATTAATAGAAAATTCATTAATTGAATTAGAAGAGAAATTTAGATTATACAAAACCTAAATGTTGTGAATATAAGTCAACAGAATGATACAATTCTTTTTATAAATAAAGTCAGAGAGGCAGGAATGTTTCAATTCAATTTGGGTGCACTATATGTTGGTTGGCCAAATATTTTGGCTCATTCCATAATCCCACATCAAAAATGTGTGGGAATGGTGGAGGTTTCACCATAAAAGAAGCCTCCTCTCCTTAGTTAAATCATCCTAAAAATTGTCTTTCATAAAATAAATTTCTTCTCTCCTTTTGTAGTATTTCACTTGTATTATTTTCAAAAAACAATAGTGGAATATCAATTTAGTAGTGTCCAAGGAAGTAGGCATAATTGGCTGAACCTCGTTAAATTATGGTGTTCTTTATTTGTCTATTTAATGGCTATTGTCAGGTATAATTGTAATGAATTATTGTGCTATTAAATTACATGTCTAGGAAAATTCTGTCTAGGAGATTGGAATTTAAGATGGATCGTCTGTGACCCTACAGTCTTTCCTGGGGATTTACCTGGTGTGATTTTTCAGTACAATTGTTCACACTCTATTCACCTAGGCAATAGTGGTCAAGGTGAATTCATCATTATTGAAGGAAATTAACCCGAAGTTTCATAACAATTGGTATCGGAGCCAAGGTTTTTTCTTAGTATGCTCTGTGGTTGCAGCATGGTCTGATCTTCCACAACAGAAAAGATTTTTCTTTGGGTTATTGGCATTCCGCATTGACAACTATTAAATAGAAATTGTAGCAGAGATGACAGAAATCAAAGATACAACTACAGTAACCACGTCAACAACTTCTACCTCGTCTATTCTAGCAAAGACTGCTGTGACAAATGCAAGATTTGTCGTGGAGAGTTTTGATGATACGGGACATTTCGGTATGTGGTAAAGTGAAGTTCAAGTCGCTCTTTTTCAGCAAGGTCTTGACATCGCCATTGAGGAAAAGAAACCAGATGATGTTGAGGAGAAAGATTGGAAGACTATAAATCATTTGGCATATGGTACAATTCGATCATGTCTTTCTAGAGACCAAAAGTATGCTTTCTTGAAAGAAACTTCTGCATCTAAATTTTGGAACACGTTGGAAGAGAAATTCCTAAAGAAAAGCAGTCAAAATAAGCTTCAAATGAAGAAGAGACTGTTTTGTTTCTCTTATATTCTAGGTACTATTATAAATGATCACTTTACAAGTTTTAATCAGTTAGTTACTGCTTTAATGAATTTGGATGTGACATTTGAAGATGAAGATCTAACTTTGATGTTGTTGGGATCCCTTCCTGAGGAGTTCGAGTTTTTTGAAACTACTTTACATCATGGGAAAGTAGATGTGTCTCTTAGTGAAGTTATAGCTGCTTTGTACAGTCATGAATTGAGAAGGAAGACGAAGGAAGAATGTACAAGTGAAGCAGCAGAAGCTTTAGTAGTCAGAGGCCGTTCGCAGAGCCAGATTAAAGTAAAGAAAGGGAGATCGAAGTCGAGGCTTAAATTGAGCAAAGATAAATGTGCTTTTTTTTTGGGAAAAGGGGCACTGGAAAAAGGATTGTCCAAAGCTAAAGAATAAAAACAAACCTGATAAGGGAAAGATTGTTGCAAATTCGAATGTTACTGAGTGTGAAGATGTAGACTCGGATCTTTCATTGGTTGTTACATCCTTAAAAAGCCTTTCTAGTCCATGGTTGCTTGATTCAGGCTATAGCCATCATATGTATTCTAATCAGGATTGGTTCTCTGATTTTAGAAATCTAGAAGGAGGAGTTGTTTACACAACAAATGACAATCCTTACACAACAAGTGGGATTTGTTCAATTTGCTTAAGGAATCATGATGGAACAACCAGGACTCTGACAGATGTTAGATACGTGCCAAGTTTAACGAAGAATCTCATTTATGTGGGAGTCCTAGAATCAAAGGGCTACACTATAAATGCAACAAATGGAGTAATGAAAGTCATCTCTGGTGCACTTGTGGTAATGAAAGGAATTCAAAGAAATAATAATCTGTATTATTATCAGGGTAATGCAGTTATTGGAACAACAGTAATAGCTTTTAATGATGATCAAGAGCTAGAAGCAGCTAGGTTGTGGCATATGCGCTTGGGACATATAGGTGAAAAATCCTTGAAGATGTTAGTAAATCAAGAATTGTTGAAACGATTTCGGGCCTGCAATTTAGACTTTTGTGAACATTGTGTCAAAGAGAAGCAGATAAGAGTGAAATTCAACACTGCAATCTATGATACGGAGGGTATTTTGGACTATGTTCACTCTGATGTGTAAGGACCTTCCAAAACAGCTTCTTTAGGAGGAAAACACTATTATGTGACCTTTGTTGATGATTTTTCTTAAAGAGTATGGGTGTATACTATAAAGAATAAGGATGAAGTGCTAAGAGTTTTCCTCAAATGGAAGAAGATGGTGGAAACTCAAACAGGCAGAAGGATCAAGCGTCTCCGTACAGATAATGGCAGAGAGTACAGGAATGATCCATTTTTAAAAGTCTGTAAAGATGAAGGTATTGTCAGACACTTCACAATCAGGAATATACCACAACAAAATAGGGTGGCAGAACGTATGAACCAGACATTGCTGGAGAAAGTTCAGTGTATGCTGTCTAATGCTAGGTTGGCTAGAGAATTTTAGGCTAAGGCTGTTACATACACTTGTCATCTCATCAATCGCCTTCTGTCAACTGCTATTGGTGGTAAAACACCATTGAAAAAATGGTTTTGGAAAATTTGCTACAGATTATAATTTCTTAAGTGTGTTTAGTTCCACTACATATTATCATGTTAAAGAGTCAAAGTTGGATCCACGTGTAAAGAAAGCAATTTTCATGGGGATCACCTCTGGTGTGAAAGCATATCGTCTTTGCTGCCCAGAGTCAAAGAAAATAATTTTTAGCAGGGATGTTACCTTTGACGAATCTACCATGTTAAGACAGGTGACAATTGAAAATGTTAAGCAGACAGATGGTACTCCAAAACAGGTGGAGTTTGAAGGAAGAATTGTTACCCCAGCAAATGATGAAACAAATGTAGAAACTCCTATGGTAGAAGAGGAGCCAGATGAAGAAGAGGTTCCAACCCAAGAACCTCCACAGCAACAATTACCAATTGCATTAAGCCAAAAAGGAATATTCAAGTACCTGCTCATTATGTTAATATGGTGGCTTATGCATCTCCAATTGAATTGATGACATTCCTACCACTTATAAGGAAGCAGTCCAATGTTCAGAAGAAGATAAGTGGAGGATAGCTATGAATGAAGAAATAAATTCCTTCATAAGAATCAGACATGGAAGCTAGCTAGTCTCCCAAAGGGAAAGAAGGCAATTGGAAGTAAATGGGTATATGTAAAGAAAGTTAGATTTCCTGAAAAGAATAATTGATTATACAGAGGGAATTGATTATAATGAAGTTTTCCCTCCAGTTGTAAAACATTCCTTCATTTGAATTTTGTTGGCTTTGTTAGCATAGTTTGACATGGAACTAGTTCAATTGGATGTAAAAACTGCGTTTTTACATGGAGACTTTGTTGGACCCCGAACTTTTCTTGATGAAATAAGCATGATCTCAATTATTTTTGAGGTTCTGAATGATTAATTATTTTGGTTAGATTTTGATTAAGTATGATTGAAA
>JANZLC010000003.1:16851575-16884695 GCA_026413385.1 Erythroxylum gracilipes
TTAGGCTTTCGAGATTTGCACCTTGTTAATAATGCTTTTGGCATGAAGGTTTGCTGGGAATTATTCACGAAACCTAATAGCCTTTGGGTTCGAGTATTGGCCAGCAAGTATAATTTTGATAGTGAGGCTGGTTTGAATCCGATTCAACCTAACTCAAGTTCACCCTTATGGCGCCTTGTGTGCAAGAATTGGGATGACATGATGATTAACGTGGCGTGGATTGTTGAGAATGGATAGCATGTGTACTTTTGGGAGCATGGATGGGTGCCGGGACTCGATTTGCAGTTCATTGAACTGGTGGTATCACATGTTCCGGATTCGATGAGATTTCGCGTGGCAGGCTCTTTTGTGACTGCCTCAGGGGAATGGGACTGGCAGGCCTTTGAATACCTCCTCCCGTCTAATGCCATCCAGCTCATTGCTACTATTTTGCACCCGATGAAAGTATGGATAATGATCGACCTTTTTGGTGCCCCTCATCCTCGGGTTGTTTTACTTTGAGGATTGCCTATTTGAGCTTATATGGACAAAGCGACGTTATACCGAGAGCTCCCTGGCATCAGATTTGGAAGTGGGTTGGACCACAGCAAATTAAAGCATTCATGTGGCTATGTTTAAGCAATAGGGTGCTAACAAATGCCAAAAGGTGCCGGAGGCATTTGTCTACATCGAACACTTGTGAGGTATGCTTTGAATCCATTGAGAATACTATGCATATAATTTGAGATTGTCGATTTGCTAGAGATGTATGGAATAGGCTGCTGATTTATAAGCAAAGAGCATAGTTTTTTGACTCGAAATTGAGCTTGGATATATGGTTATTTCGCAACATTGCCGACATGCAATGCTATCAAACTGATGAGAGTTGGAGTGTGGTGTTTGGGGTTGTTATTTGGCTACTTTGGAAGCGTCGAAACAGGGCTATCTTGGGGGATGATTCACAGCCTATAGCCCTCACTGTTGAAGCTGTTTGTTGCGTTGGTATACAGCAGGCAGTGCAAATTGTAGCTGTTATGCGTGTCGAGCAAGGGCGACCAGGGACAAGACGAGAGGAGTGGCTGGTGCATTAGTCGACACCGCCGGCAGGAGTATTCAAGCTGAATACAAACGTCTTGCTAGCGGCTGATGGCATGGCAGCGTATGGCGGAGGGGTCGTGCGTGACAGCCATGGTAATTAGGTAGGCGACTTTGTGGTTAACATTGGTCAATATCCGATTCTGAATGCGGAAGTGTGGTTTGTCCTCCATGGACTTGAATATGTTGCGTTTTAATTTGAGGCATATTTAAGTTGAATGTGATAATTTGTTAGCCGTTAACATGTTTAATGGAGAGTATGAGGTTAATGCTTTAGTTGCCACTTTGATTTTCCGAATACGCAAGCGAATGGAGTCTTTCGAGAGGATTTCGGTTACACATATACATCGAGAGGGAAATTTCGTTGCCGATGCTTTATCCCATCATGCTTATGACTTTAGTCCGGGTTTTCATCCCTTAGCTAGCCCACCAGATGCGATGAATTCGTGGCTTTTTTATGTTCGTTAGTTAAAGACTTTTTTTCGAGCTTCGCCCGCTTTACTTACCAAAAAAAAAGGTGCTTTTAAGCCTCAAAGTTTACCGTATACCTTTAACCACTTAATTTGAAGCGTTAAAATTTAAATTATAATATTTTCAAAATGTTCAGTATTGACAAAAACTTTGTCAGGATTAACTTATCATGAGTTAAATGTTATGCTATATTTTTAAATAAAAAATAGGCTTATTATCACATAATTAATTTTTTAAAATTAATTAATTAGGTTCTACTGTCACGTTACAGTAAAGTCCACTATTATACATTTCAAAGAGTAGATCTCGCTGAAATGAGTCTCTTCAACTTTGTTATTAAATGCATGTGTTCATCGTAGTGCTATTGCCCTCTGACTCTAACTTACATGTCACGATTTCCACCTTGTCGATCACTTTGAAAGGGCCATATAACAAGGGTGCTAGAATGAGGTTGTAGTTGACAAAATTTGATTGCCAATATGGACTTCTTTGTCCCTTCTCCTCTTTTTTGGCTTATTTCTTTAAGTCTCTTACAAAGCACATGTATAAGAGGACATGCCCAGAAGGGGTAGAATTGAGAGCTTGAGTGGTATTGTACCACCATTTATTCAGCTGCAGCTATTGATGCCAAAGGTTGAGAAATTCTTTACTCATGCATATTAAATAAGTTTCATGTCCTGTTAAGAACCTCAATCTGACCATCTCTTTAAGGGTAGTATGCTAAAGACAAGTGTAATCTATAACTTGTAGAATTCTTGTCAAAAATTGCTTAAAGATATTGTATCCTTATAACTAATGATAGACTTAGGCATCCTATACAGCTTGAATATGTTAGTTAACTATGTATGTGCCACTCTTTCAGCTATACAAGGGTGTTTAAGAACCACAAAACGTGGGTTACTGAATCGATCCATAACTACCATTGTCATGGAAAAAGGTTAGACAATGGTAATCCCTCTGTGAAGTCTATATGAACATCAGTCCAAGATTGTTCAGATATAGGGAGAGATTGTAACATATGTGGAGGTGCTTTAGTTTTGCACTTGTTTCTTAAGCAAACTTAACAATGTGTAAAGTAATTCTTCACATCCTTTAAATGGCCTTTCTAATGAAAGAGTGGTTGTAATTTCTTGGAATTACTTGAATCCCATAATGGCCCATTGTTGATCCTTCATAAGTTAGATCAATTAGTTTGGTTCTAAGCTATTTATCCCTCCCCACCACTAGTCTTCCTTCTATACGAGTATCTATTATAGCATTGGATGTTTATCTTGCATGAGTATTGCTCCTAGCCTATTCCCTGACAATCTCTTTCAATAGTCAAAGGCTTAAAGTAGTTTGGAAGAGCCAAAATAGGAGCAGAGCTAGTTTAATTGTTTGGAATGCCCTTTCTACGTTTTAATTCAAATTAAAAACATCTTCCTTCAGCAAATCAATAGCTATAGGATGTTCATCTTACATGAGTATTGCTCATAGCCCAATCCCTGACAATTTATTTCAACAGTAAAGGGCTTAGAGTAGTTTGGAAGAGACAAAATAAGAGCTAAAGTGAGGCCAGTTTAAGTGTTTGGAATACCCTTTCTACCTTTTATTTCCAATTAAAAACATCTTCCTTAAGCAAATTAGTCAAAGGTATGCTTATGCTGCCAAGGTGTTTAATGAATCTTTTATAGTACTATGCTACCCTAAGAAACCTCTTACGTTATTGGGGACAAATTTCCAGGCGATCGTCTCCATCTTTCTTGGATCAGTTGCCACCCCTTCCCAGAGGTAATATGTCTTAACTATTCAATATTGTTTATCATAAAAATACATGTGTTTTCTTAGCTGGAAATTGATTAGTTGATGGTATTCTTGAGGTGTTATAAGTGATCCTCAAATGTCGAGTTGTAAATCAAAATATCATCAAAGAACACTAAGAGAAATATCCTTATGTGAGTTATAAACATGTCATTAATCAGGTTTTGAAAAGTGGAAGGGCATTGGTAAACCTAAATGGCATCACTAGGAGTTTGTAATTCTCATTATGTGTTCTAAAGGCTATCTTTGGGATATTAGGGGGAAGCATATGAATTTGGTGATACCCTAACCTTAAATCAAGCTTTAAGAACTAGGTATCACCTTAAAGCTTGTATAAGCGTTCATCAATCACATGAAAGAGAAACTTATCTTTCATTGTATACTTGTTAGTTCCTTATAATTAACACACAGGCACCAAAAACAGTCATTCTTCTAAACCAATTCCACCAAGGATGCAAAGGGCTTGTTGCATTATTGAATTACTCCTTGCCTCAACATATTTGGGACCATTTCTTCAATTTTGTATTTTTATAAGCTACCATATTGATATAGTCATACACTGAAAGGTTTTGTCCCTTTCTGGAGTTCAATTCTATAGCCTTTATGCCTGTGTAGTGGTAAGCCTTTTGTTTAACAAATATAAAAGCATATTCATCTAATAGAGTCTTGAACTTTACCTATTGTTGCTCCTCCATATTGACACCATTGACAGTCAATTTATGGAAGTGTTGTTCTAATGATTGATGAAGTTTTAGGATGCACCATTGACTAGTGCTATGTGGTTTGGCCAGTAATCTCTTTAACCTTTTGCCTTTGATAAACTTAGGGTATCTAGGGATTTCCCCCTTTTAGGAATACTTATTTCTCCTTCTGATTAAATTGCATGGTTTGTCTCCCAAAGTTGGATAAAACCTCATTAAAGGTAGCTTACCATTAAACTCCTAGGAACATGTCACAACCACCTAGTGGCAATATTAAAGCATGAGTGACAAAAGATATATCTTGTAGTTTCCATAATTAAGCACCTCCTCTTACTGTCAATTTGACATTATCAACAAATGAAAGCTAGTAAGTTCCCTTTTGCATCACTTTGACATTTACAAATTATAAGTGCTATTGTTACCTATTAAGATTTGGATTTTCCTTCCCTTATGTATCCCCACCATTATCATTTGTTTGTATTCTCCCATTGACATAGCTTTTAAGGAGACCATATGAGTTTTCTCTTTAGTTTCCTTAATTTCCATTCCTATTTCCTCATTTGACTTCTTACACTTATATCTTGTGGTATATCTCTTATCATATTGAAAAACATCACTTTGGCCCTTTTCTCCTCAAGCTCCTTGATACGTAATTGCTGCTACTATTTTTGTTAAGGCCTATGGTATTTATTTTTTGGACCATGGTTAAGTAAGGTTAATAAACTTGTCTAGTTATGTGTTTTGCTATGTGATATTACAACAGATAATGGTGAGGAAATAGGAAGGGTTGTTTTATATGGAAATTTGTTGGTGGGGTAACATACAGAAGTAATTACCTCATGCTTCTTAGCCAACATATAGGCCCACAACAAGGTTTTTGGATTCATCATCTTGACTCATAATTTGAATTCTAGTTTCAACCCTTTTAGGAAAAAATCAATCAAGTAAGTTTCAGAAAATTGAAGACTATGGAGTACCTATCAAATGATGCATAGTAGATCCTCACAATGTTTGTTTGTTAGACCATTTTTAAGTCCCTTATTAGATTGACAAAGGCTTCCTCCAAACCTTTAGGTAATGGCTTCTTTGTACTCACTCCATGAAGGCTCTTATAATGTTAGTTGATGATTCAAGAAGAGTTGATGCCACTCTATTGCTAACCCTTCTTTATGAACTCTAGCGACTTTGAATTTCCATGTAGGAGTTTGATCTAGGAAAAAAACTATTCTTCTATGAAGATCTAAGCATGTTAGGTCCCCGTTTGTTTCCGGAACCCAACTCTTGCTCTGATACCACAACTGTTGGATCCCGTTTTCGGAACTTAACTCTTGCGAAATCATGAAACGTGAGCGTATTCCCATGAAATCTCCTTAACCATCATCAATTCATCTTCTTGCTCTGATACCACAACTGTTGGATCCAGTTTCCGAAACCCAACTGTTCAGAATACCATAATACATGAGCGTGGTTCCTAGTAGGGTTATTTCCATGAACCCTTATTAGGTATCATCTCACAAGGGTGGCGTGCCCACAATAGTCAAACATCAAAACAAACTTATTACCCCAAATCAACCATTTTAACAAAGAAGTCAATTATAAACATACACAACCGAAACTACTTCAATCTATCATATCATTACTAAGGTAAAAGAGTTTGAAAAACTTTATTTATATATCAAAAGCCACACCATTGGCTTATTACAAAATATAAAATAGAAAATTTGAAGCAATTCCCTTAGGCTCTTGATCACTTGATCTCTTAGCTATCACCTGAAGATAGAACAGAAAGGGGGTGAGCTTGAAAGCTTGTGGGTAACATTTTATAAGGAGAATAAGCAAAATCGTTGAAAAGTTCATTTGTCATAGAAACTTTATAAAACGCATAGTTTTCAAATTTTCAAACAAATTGACAATCTTAACTAAACTCATAGTTCAAATATCATCACATAACACTCAATTATGCACCATTCATTACTATGCAAAGATGTAATGCACAAACAAATAGCTCGAGAGATCCGTAGAACGAAACAGAGAAACAAAAGTTTACTCCGTGAACAAAACAAGTCTGAATTCTCAGGATCTCGTGCCTCAAGCGGGCAGCTAGGAGAAGGCTACGGGTCAACGTGCACATGACTAACGAAACGGGTTCCTCTCTTGCCCAAACAAAAGCACATATTCAGTTTATCACATGCTCGTACTTTCATGCTTTTTCTTCTTTTCGAATATACAAAATGCCATGACATTTTCAAGGCATAACAAAAAATTTTCAATGCATTTCCATCTTTATTTTGAAATTCATCAACAAATTCATATACCGAACACATGAAGATTTCTCAAATCATTCAAATAGCAATCATGTACCTTTATAAAACAATTGCAATAATTTCATTTTCTTGAATTAAAAGAAAAGATTAGTAGCTCATAACTCTATTATAAACATGTAACCCACCTTGTTTTCCTTGCTTAAGGACTTGCTCAAAATGTCTCTCCTCTTGTTCCTCTTGCCTCTTTTGATCCCTTTATACAATAACAAAAATCTCACTCAATAAGGGTTTCAATTGAAAATCCCTCAAGCACAATCACTAAAATTGGTTCTAGAATACTTAAACCCAAGCATTTTCTAAACTCCATGAAATAAAATCCTTCCAAAAATCCAAAAGATTTAAAATGATCTTACCTTCATTCTTCACGAAATGAAGGGATCTTTAGCTCAAAGGGAAACTCTTCTCTTCCTTTACCTTTTTCCCTTCTTGAACAGCTCTAAAATCTCTCTTGAAGACTAAGAAAAATTAAACCCTAGCTTGTTTCCTCTTCTTTCTCTCCTTCTCTTCTTCTCTTTGTATTTCCCTTTCTTCTTCATGACACTCTCTCTTTTTCTTTTCCATTTTTCGTTCTTCTCTCTTCTTAAAATGCAAGACAACACTTCTTCTTCCAATTATGCCCTTAGTGATTGAGACATGTCCAATTTGCCCTTCCATTTATGCTTTATGCCTTTTATGCTTAAGTGTCTTGCCAAAAATACCCTTGAACATTCTGACATAATACCTTCTTCTAGAAAAATGTTCCTCTTTGTCTTAAGTTTCTAATGACACCAAAATCATTCAATTTGGTTCAGAAATCTGAAAGTTAGGGACCAAACACTTTTGGACTGTTATTAAACTGAAATAGTACAATATCTCAACTTCCATCCAGAAATTGAAAGTCTTAAAGACTGAATTAAAATTCCATTTCTTATATAATTTGTAGCTCCGTCTCTCTTGCTGATTTTGAAACAAGAATCATCTCATTCTGAGCTTTACAGAACCAGAAATCATCAAAATACCAAAGTATGTTTAGTAAAAAAAAATCCCATTCATACTCTTCCAACCAATACCCTTACTTTGATTTAATCAATCTTTTTTGAATCTTCACCAAATGCTATCAAAATCTATGGAGAGATAGAGAAATGTTTTAAGAATCTATGGGTTCAAGAATCATTTCATTTTCAGGTCGGATAATAAGGTTATTGCCGAAAGAATCAAACATGATTTTTTCCCTCAATCATATTGCACCCATGGTGGGACAATTAGTATAACTTTTACTAAAGATGTTGGATCAAGGTCATTCTTAGACTGTTTGAAATAAGACTTCACAACCTACAACTTTCATGAAGAGCTAGAAGATAAATTATATCATATGAAGGGGGGTCAGATGAAACCAAATGAAGGGTCAGATGAATTGGGAAAATTGCCATAACTTTCCCTATAGATATCAGATTAAGTTGTTATTTAGATGGTTTAAAAGAGGACTTCAATATATACAACGTTTATGAAGACCTTAAAGACAAATTATATCATCTGAAGGGTCAAAAATGGACTAGACGATAGGGCTCAGATGAAACCAGATGAAGGGTTAGATGAATTGGGAAAATTGCCATCACATTCCCTATAGATATCAGATTAAGGTGTTATTTAGATGTTTTGATAGAGGACTTCAAGATCTACAACTTTTATGAAGATCTCGAAGACAAATTCTATTATTTGATGGGTCAAAAATGGACTAGACGATAGGGGATGAACAAGGCACCAGACGATTAGACGATATGACGTCATCGCTAGATGATATGATGTCATCAGATGATACTTCATCACAGACAATATGACTTCATTACTAGATGATATGACATCATCAGACGATACTTCATCACAAACAATTTGACGTCATCACTAGACGATATGATGTCATCAGAAGATACAATCTATACTCCTGAGCATCTCCACTTATAAGGATCATAACTTTCGACTCCAATGTCCAAAATTTCATACTATATACCGTTGGAAAGATAAAAAAAGACCTACAACATTATAGAAGATAACTTTGTCTAAATCTATCTAGATCAATCCAGAATTTCTCCTGAAGTCAGAACACAAATTTTTACATTCATCCACCAATGTACTGCACTCAGTTCTCAACTTCATGACAAATTTTGAGATTCTTAGATATAGAATTTAAATTTGATGTCTTCATAAGAAATGTATCCATATGTTTCTAGTTTAATAAAAATTAATAATCATCTTGTTCGAATAACTAGAGAAAAAGTTGTGGCTAAAAGACTGAAGCATACTCAGTGAACATTTTCCAGATTACCCATTTTGTTTTAAAATTTTTCCTTAACACAACTTATACCAAGATCACCTTTTCTATTTCATTTACTCCTCATTTTCAACTCCATTTCAAATCAATATCATCCATAAAGAAATTATAGTCCATGATTAATCATGAACACTAATAACAGAACATACACATATATACATATCCTTCATCAACTTACTACACATATTCAACTTCATTTTTGCTTTCATTTTACTTCTAACTTTCACCTTAATTCTTCCCATTTTAAAATCTCTTATCCACTAAAAACACCAAAGTAAAACATGATTCTATCCACATTTCTCATTCACTAATTTACTCTTGTCTATCATTTCTAATTTAAAAATTTCTTATTTAATAGTTCTAACTTCTAAGAAAAGTTTTGGGGGTCTAGATGCCTTACATTTATAGGTAGACTCCACCTAGTTAATTTAATTTTGAATAGCCTTATGATCGAGTTATAGAAACCCTCAAATTTAATTCCTATTCTCTAACTTCTTATGGTAGTCATGGAACTAGGTCGAACCCCAAGAAAACGAAAAACTAGTTTCTTAATTTCAATTAACAAAATAAAATGGGGGTTTATGATTAATTAACTAATAAAATAAATTTAACAAGGAATCAAAATAATCAACTGAATACAAAAGTGAGAAATTCTAGAGTACTTAACTCTGATTTAAGAAAAAGATCTTATCTAATTATAACATTAATCATTGGTATAAAAAGAATATTTTTCATAATTCAAGTAGTTAGTCTAAAACATATTAGGATAAATATAATAAGTCTCAAAATTTCCTAAATTAATTGGTTCAAATTCAGTATTCAAACCAAAACTTACTATTAATTGATTGTGTATGGTAGCATTCCATATCAATTAAATGATAGCAATAAGCTTATTGAAAAAGACTAGACCCTAAATTAAATAATTGAGATAGCTACAACTATTTAACTTTTTTTTGTTTCTCATAAGTTAAATATGAAAATTCATTAATTAACTATTTGCTACTTGTACCAATTCTTCATATAATTAAAAATCACAAAATTTATGGATAGCTATAGAATAATCAAATTTAGATTAATTTGTGAAATCAATCAATATTAATTATTCAGGAAATATAAGAATATAAAACAAGAAATACTTGAACCAAAACATGAATATAAGTTTAGAACAAAACCTCATAAGATTACAACAAGATTTTTGAATCCTCTTGAATAAGAATATTTAGATTTAGCTACACATGAATTTAGTTCTAACACTAAAAATATAAGAAAAGATGAAAGATTGAGAGAAATCTACTAAGAAAATGAAAAGAGAATGTTAGAGAAGGTAGTAGACATAATTTTTGTCTTCTTTTTCCTATTAAAAAGCCTAGTCTCCTCTTATTTTTCAAAGACTCCTATCTAAAATAAATCCAATCCTTACATAATAGGGATGAAAATAAGTTTTCTAATTGAATTCCAAATCTTGAAGTGAATTTGATGTTAGGCATGATCTCGCCTTATCTATTTCAGTAATCTGTCAACTTTTCCCAAAATTCATAATTTTGACCAATAATACTCCAATTTGATGCAATATCCACTTGTCATCTCCTAAAACAAAACAAACATCAATTTTCATATTTAAGCAACAAAATATAGCCAAAACAAAAGAGATAATTTCAATTAACATAACTAAATGACATCTTATCAAATTCTCCTACACCGGATTCATGCTTGTCCTCAAGAATATGTCAATTAAATAAATCAATCATCCTCATAACTACCTCTCATCTTCTTCCATACTATCCAGAAATATCCCAAAAGCTAATACACATTAAAGATTTATGATAAAATGACAATTTAGAGAACAAGCACTCATATGGCACATTTTTAGGATTAAAACATAACATCTCATCAATTTCGTTAAAATGAAATGAAATAAGACTTGACACTCTCTCTTGGATTTCACTCAATACACTCAAAGTGTTTAGGGTTCATTAAGCTCTCAAATCAAACATAGCGAGTTATTTACATAAGCTTGCTTGACAAAAATGAACCTAATGCATAAATCAAAGGGATTTAATAAGGGTTGTAATGTGGGTTAGGTAAGGTATGACAAAAAGAAGTTTTAAGGTTAAATAAATTGATTGAAATCAAACAAACTTATCTATACAAGTTTCAACTTAAATCAATCCGAAACTCACTTAATTCAAATAGCATTCGTTTCAATAACCTCTTTTTTTAAAATATTTTTTAAAACAAGAATATCAAATAGGATTTTTCTTTTTTTCTTTTTTATACGTCTCCCACATTCTATATATTAAAAATCAAAACAATGTAACTTGAATATTATGCTTTATATATCTTTTCAAAACTTCCATGCCCAAGATAACAAGTAAGGTGATACACCTTACCTAAGCCTCTTGGCACCTTAAAAATTTTTAGTTGGTTCTCCATTCACTAACATATTGAAGGGCATAGTTGTGATGCACATTTTGATCTAGTTCGTGAATACTCCTAGAAATCCAAAAGCCTTTACAATATTGATTATAAATTCCCAGTCGATGGAATTATATGCTTTGTGAAAGTTTACTTTTATTGCACAGTTCTTAGTGAAATTTCTCTTTGAATAACTCCTAAGCAATTAATATTATCACCTATTAACTTGTTTTTTAGGAAAGATCTTTCTGTGTCACTTATTCCAGTCCTTATCGTCATCTTCAACCTTAATCCTGTTAACTTAGAGATGATTTTATAAAGGAAATTGAATCATGAAATTGGTTTGTACTCATTTAGATAATTTGAATTTAGGGTTTTAAGAATAAGACAAATAAAAATCTTATTGATTTCCTTAAGAAGCTCACCTTATTCAAAAAAAAAATCAATGCCAATATTAGTGACTAGATCCTTGATTAAAGGCTAAGACTTTTGGTAAAAACACCCATTAAATCCATCTAAACCTAGGACTTTCTATTGATTCATTTAAAACAACACTTTTTCAACATCCTTATCATTAAAGGGGCCTTTTTAGCATTTGTAATTCTTCTATAGAAAATTGGTTAGAAATGAATGAGCCGAGTATTTGATTAGAGGAGCTTACATTAGAAGCAATCTCTAAAGAGCTCTTGAAATATACATAGGCTTCTTCCTTTAGATCCTTCTGAGTTGTGGTTATTCCTCCATTCATTCTCCTCAATAAGAAAATATGATTAACGTTCCTCCTAACATTGATTACTCTATGAAAAAAATTATGTTTTTGTCTGCCTCTTTAATCCATAATACCTTAAACTTCAGGATGATTATCACAGAAAGAAAAGAACAAATATTGAGTAGATTTCTTATAACTATCCAAACACGTTTGAGACGAAGTTGTTAAAATTGTCAATGATTGTTATGTTAATGACATGTTTGGTTTCATTGTTTCAAATAAGAATGTGAAAATTTATCAATATTATATTATATCCCCATTTTGATCTCATTTTAATTCCTAACTAAAGGAATCATTTCAGTGACCAATCGAGGCTTTTTGTTGTGACTTCTTAGCTCAGTTAAAGTTAGCATATCTAAGCCTATAAATAATAAAACCCTATTATGGGCATTCCAAAAACAATTCCTATCAATTACACTATAAATATTATGTGATATTATCTTTTTTTCCTTTTTTACATAAATATTATGCAACTCTTTTTTATTTTTCATAACTAATTTTAAATTTTTATCTAGTAAAATTGGAGAAACAATTCTAATATAAATTTTCTAAAATTATTTGAATTGCATTAAAAATATTGACATTTGCTATTTATTAAGAGTTAATAGGTAAGCCAAGATTAAAAATATTGAAAAGAAAAAATATAATTCGAAGCATAAGTTGAATATTAAATATTTATCAAATTAAATGAGTTTCCTCATCATGTAATTTCTTTATATATATATATATATAAGACTTTATTGAAATATATGTGTGTGTATATATATATGTGTGTGTGTACAGATATTTCAATAAAGTCTTATATATAAATTCTATAAATTATGATGAGGCAATATCATTTTCGTGATACAAAGTTAATGAATCTTTATATTCGTATACCTTAAATAAAATTCAAAGAAGCCAACGAACTTGGCCTCTATTTCTCTCTACCTACAAGTTGAAATTAACAAATACCAAATAGGAAAAAGGATAGCAAATAGATGTTTTCCCCAACCCCCCAAAAAGAAAGGGAAAAAAACGACCAAAGTGCAGATAAATGCAAAAGGTGGCCTTTCCTTAATAAAAGCGCAATTCACCGTACGATCTTTTGCCTTTCATTCCTTTTTACAAAAATCTTGGACGTCTCTTTCGAGTTAGGAGTTTGGACACAAAGAAATATGTCATTTTTTCTCCACTCTTCTTCGCTCCTCCCAAATTCAAATTCTGATTTGATGCCTCTGAAAAGCAATGCACGTAAATTGAGTACTGTCCCACTTTGCATTAGAGCCACTTCCTCTGGTTCTAGTTCCGGTGAAAATGCTTCTTCGCAATCGACAAAATTGGTAACTTTCTTGGGCAAAGGTGGTTCTGGTAAGACCACCTGCGCCGTTTTTGCAGCTCAGGTACTCTTTGTTTTGTTGTTTCTCTTGAGTTTTCGAGGTTCAACTTGCTTTGTCTCTCTCTGACTGTGTTTTTGTTTAGCTATGTTATTATGTTAATCTCTGGTTTTGGGCTGTCCATTTTCAACTTTTCGACTAATCATTGAGTTGGGTCGTTCCTTGTGTTTTATCTTCTGTTTTTTTTTTTGTTTTAATTATTTGGAGAGTATTTCTAGCCATCGATTGGCATTCTTATAAATCTATGATTTCCTGCTCTATTTCAAGAGTACGTGAAAAAATCTAGGTTTGAACTGATGGGTTGTAAAGTTAGGACTGAAAATTGCAATTTTAGAGAGATTAGTATGATGGTTAATAGTTGATTTTGTTGACCAAATGCTCAATTCACCAAGTTGATCGTGCGGTGTAGAGTAGGAGTTCAGAAATTATCGGCATATACATCAATAGAGTGCCTTACATATTTTGAATTCCACCATCTGTAACCTAAATTCATTGTTTGGGAAACTCAAACAAAAGAAGGAGAGAATCAAAGTCTTAAAGACAACATTCCACCCGAGCAGAATCACTATATTTTGCAATTTTAACTACTTCGAATAAAAATGTGTAATGCTGAGAAAGGTTTCATGCAGATCTATGTTGAAGATGTTTTTTGCTTTGTTAGCTTCTCAATTTGTGTTCCATCAAGTTCACTATCATCATGTCATATATATAACTTTTTCTTTTCCCTATTTCCTCCGTTTCAACATGATCAGCATTACGCAATGGTTGGGCTTAAAACATGTTTGGTAATACAAACTCAAGATCCTTCTGCTAACTATCTTCTCAACTGCAAGATTGGAACTTCTCCTTCTGAGTGCAGGGAAAATCTTTCAGCTGTTAGGTTGGAAACCACAAAAGTGAGTTCAGCTTCCTCTTTTCTTTTTTAACCTAAGGAAAAAGAATTCACAGGTTTCCTTGTAAAGTCTGTGATCTTTAATGAAATTATTCTTTTAGATGCTTCTTGAGCCTCTTAATCGGCTGAAGCAGGCAGATAAGCGTCTTAAGATTACTCAAGGAGTTCTTGAAGGGGTAGGTATGTAATTGCCTGCTTTGTAGTCTTCATTTATTAATCAAATAGCAGCCTTTCCTTGGGGAATTTACATGTTTTCTTCTGATTGGATAGGTAGTTGGAGAAGAGCTTGGTGTGCTTCCTGCAATGGATTCAATTTTTGCAGCTTTAGAAATTGAGAAGCTTGCGGGATTCCTAGCTAGTAAGACCCAGGAAAACAACAACAAAAATAAGTTTGACATCATAGTATACGATGGTATCAGCAGTGATGAAACTCTGCGGATGATAGGTGCAGCCGGTAAAGCGAGGTCAAAAACCCCATCCATGACCCTTCTCTGTCTCTGTTTTTCCACTATTTTGTTATCTTGTTTTTCTTTAACAGCTATAGTTTCTGCAGGTTGTACTTGAAATATATCAGGAACTTGGCTGAGAAAACTGATCTTGGGAGATTGGTTACTCCTTCACTCCTAAGACTTGTTGATGAAGCAATGAATTTAACTGGTAGCAAGGCTCCTTTGAATGGGAAATTGAGTGCAGAACTATGGGAAATCTTAGACAAAAAGTTGGAGGTAAATGTCCATTACTCTTTCATTTACCAAATTTTATCTGAATCTGATTACACTTTTACTGACTTAAATAACAGCAAGGATCCTTGGCTTTTTTGGAGCAACATAAATTTGGCTGTTATGTTGTGATGGATCCGAATAATATAACTTCTGTCAATTCTGCTCTACGTTACTGGGGCCGCACAATCCAATCAGGTGCACATGTTTCTGGTGCAATGGCAGTTCATTCTCCTCATTTGAATCCTGAATCATTGGAAGAAGTGAAGGACAAGTTTTCACCCCTACCGTTTGCATCAGTTCCTCATCTCTTGAACAATAATCCAGTAGATTGGGACCTGATCATGCTTAATGCCTTCAACAAAGATGCAAGGGAAGTTTTATATTTACCAACAACTAACAGCAGTAATGTGTTGTCACCTGTAAAGTTTGACACCATGAAAAAGTCGATAACCCTTTTCATGCCAGGTTTTGAAAAGTCAGAGATCAAGTTATACCAAGTATGATAAATTTCTTTTTAGTTATTTGCAAATTTTGGTTTAAATTTGTTGTGATTTTTCATAGTTTGTTATGTTTTAAATTTTTTTATTTTGCAACTTAAATTCAATATGATGTTTGACATGTTTGATGGGTATGCAATTACGTGTATCTACAGGTGTGTGTTGTGTAATTTCTTCATAACTAGATTTTTGATACACAATAAGTTTCACAACACCTGTAATTGAAGAGATTTGTTTTCTTCTTTGTATTCTCTCTCTTTTGTTTTCTAAAATTATTTGATTGTCGACAATTATATAGATCTTCTTTGTCTGAACATGTTTGATAACTGGTCGAGAAGATAAACTTTCTAAAAGTTAGGAAGCTCATAGTTGTTATTTGTTGCTTAACCTCATCTCTTTTCAGCCAATTGAACTGCTATATCAGCTTCTTTTATTATGTTCCTTTAGTTGTTTGAGACTGGAACTGAGCAGATTTAAATGTCTCAATAAGTTGGGAGCTCAATGGATGAATTATCCCTTTGTGAATTGTGGAACTAAAGCATAAAGCATGACAAATTTGGCCGTAATTGCTGTTCAAACACTAGAATTTTGAAGTTCATAGGACTTGTTGGTTCACGCATCAACATTATGTTTCCCTTCTGTTAAGTTTGTAAGTTCAGGTGACAAAAGATTGTTTGTTATTATTTTGTTTCTTCTGCTTAAATTAATATTGTTTTGTTGCTTTCATGTCTGACAAGTGCAGTATAGTGGAGGATCTGAATTATTGGTAGAAGCAGGAGACCAAAGACGTGTAATTTGTCTACCAGTGAAAATTCAAGGCAAAGTGGCAAGTGCAAAGTTTATTGATAGAAGTCTTGTAATCACTGTACGTTAATGTAACTTAAACTTTTGATAGCCTATCCGTAAGTGATAGCCTTCAAATAGAGGTGGTTATTAATTTTGGATAATTTACCTTGAAATAAATTGGCTTCATAGCGGATGTATAGAAATAAGCATCCTGCTCACAGGAAGTATAGATATGATGTCTAGGATACCTTTAACTTACACCATGATGGGTGAACATGCATACTTGATAGTCTTCGATCCTCATTACTGCATACATATAGGACCTCAAGATTTGAAGCCCAATTGTCAGTGTTTGGTACCCCACGCTTGAGTTAGGAAAGGAAGTGAAATCTTTCAATTCTGAACCATCTATTTTCCTCCTGTATCCAGCATAGCTTACTGCGTTGAAGTGATTAAACTAGCTCTTAGCAAGGTTTTAAGAATTTTCTATACATTTTCACCGCACTGGTTTCATGCGAGGTTGAAGCACATAATGTCTGGTGTTTTACAGTGGTCTGAAGCGTTGCAGAGTTCATTATGCTATGTCAGGTAAATCCAAACAGAAAAGAAGGTGCAATTTTTACCCATTTCTTTAGCTTATGTGTTTGCATTTAGTGGGAATGCATGGGATAAATCAAGCTCCATGCCTTCCTATTTTTAAGTTTTATCTCCTGTTTCAATATATTTTTGTAAACTAGTATCCTCGCTATGCTTCTGCTGGAATTTCATTCTTGTTTGGTCTCCTTGTTTCGTCATTGACCCTCATTTGTTCTTACCATGTACGATAAAACTTTTCCCTTTTAATAGACCTTCATATGGTCATGTTTGATGGCGTCCAATCTATACCAGGTTCTATACAAACAGGTAATAAGAAGGCAGGTAAAACAGGAAGCTTTAAGATCAATATCTATTGTACTTGAAGCTTATTTTCTTCTCCCATTTGTGCATGTACACGGTCCCTCAGTTCTTCAAAAGCCTTCATACTCTGAGCATCAAAACCTCCAGCAAACTGGAAATAGGTCCCAGAGGGAGACAAATCTTAAACGTAAGTAAGAACTAGGAAGCTAAATTTTGAAACTATACATTCTAAATTTCAAGAGTAAGATGAACTTGTAGCATTTTCTAATCATTCTAAAGTCCACACCTGATGAACTCGGAAAGCAAAACGTACGCCTTGCAAAATCAAGAACTCTCTGTTGGGCTCCTTATCAGGCCCACCCAAAGCATCAAGTTCCAGTGATACACGTTTTATATACTTCCTTGCCAATTGCACAGACGATAGCTTTATCTGCAATAGAAGAATCTGAAGTCACCGACATATGAAACAACTGAAGTTACTCTACTTAATGTCCGTGCACTTGTTATGTCATGCATAAATTTTGTTGCAGTTCCAGTTAAACTGATATTATCATCAATTGGCTCGTCTTTTATGGATTCTCGTTTTCATGCACAGAAACAGAAAACAAGAAGCGCTGCAAATCTTCTCTTCAATAAAGTACATACCTTACCAACAACTCCTGAATCTAATAACCAGTCAAATGGGATCGCAAATGCCCTGTATCGTGAAATAGCCACGTCCCTTGTACGTAGCAGTGCATAAACACTGCTCTCCACTCTGTTAAAATGTGAAAGAAAACAAGGAAAAGGACACCGAATCAGTACTATGATGATAGAAATAGAAGTAGGAACTTACTGGCCTAAGAAGAGTCAGAGGTGCTATACAAAAACAAGATGAAAGTCGAGAACTCTTTAAAATAAGAGCAGGAGATGCATATGCATACTTTTCAAGCAATTTGTACATCCTCTTCAAAGCAGCCTCACATGGGAGGTTGGGATCATCGACAAAACAGGAGACCTGCTTCTCCAATTTCATTAGGTCCTGATATTCGAAAGCCGCCTCTCTCAGTGCGTCAGCTTTGCTTTCAGGCCACTCAAAATGCTTGAGAACTGCCCGTTCATCAACCTAACACAATGAAAAAGTAGAGAATAGTACGATAAGATGTCCCAAGGACGTGCTCATCCAATTGTTTGAATAGTTAATATGTACTTCAGCCATAAAAAGGCAAATTATAGCAGAAGCAAGATGAAAACATCATGACGGTGACAGTAGATAGCTCTGTAGAAAACAGCTTCAGAACATCCGTTAAATGTTACGTACGGATCAACAATCATTCACAAAAAATATCTTTGCCTTATAAGTACATGCCAGTTCAGTTCTAATACAACCAGCTTTTATATATTCACGCTGTTAAATCACATGATAAGAGTATATTTTCAGCAGCAAGAATGTGTAGGCATACCAAGAAAGAGAGCTCCTCATCCAGCCAATGTACAAAGGCCACCAGGTCATCTATGTTGACAAAGGAAGCTGCTCGAACCTCAGTTGCCATTGACTGGACAAAATCACCTTGAGTTTCGACATCAGCTTTGACCTGGCTTCAGCACACAAGATTCTTAAATTCTACTGGTCTCGTTAAAAATAAGAAGTAAATGAAGACTACATGACATGAATAAGCACCGCTAAGAGGAATGATGATCTGTTCTCAATTTCTCCAATCATGTTGCTCCTAGCATCTGTTGCATTTGACGCCGAAAAAACCAGAGATGTATCCTTCTTCGTCTCGCGTTTCATTAATGTCTGATAGAACTCAACTAGCTCAGGAGCTCGGTGGACTTTATCCCCACCTCCTGTACCTCTTGGTAAGCTTCCAGGTGGAGGTGGTGGTCGAGGTGGCCCACCTGGTGGTGGTGGGGCACCTTTGGAAGGAACAGGTAGAATTCCACCTACAGGATTGAAAGTTTTATCATTAGGAGCAGTACTAGATGGTTTAGGAGGTGGACGAGGAACCCTAGTTGGCCTCTTCTCGATGTGGGCAAATTTGGTCTTGTTTATCGTTGAAGAATCAACATTCTTATCATCATTAGATTGGTAAATAGAATCTCTGGCAGCAATTGTTTTCTCTTTAATTTGAGCAAGTTTAGGAGGTAAAGTCACAGTTGTTTTTGCTCTTGATTCATTGTTTGACTTGTCTGCAAATCTTGCTGTTCTTGCTTGCTCAGCTTTTTCTTTAATGCGCTTCTCCCTCACCAAGGCCAACTTATGTCGATCTTTATAGGCAGGATATTTTTCATCGAGAACTCCTTCCACCGATTTAGACATTAACTGGAAAGATGAAGCTATAGAATTCAGAGAGTCACCAGGGAAAACTTGTGTTAGATTTGGATTTTCAGGAGAGTCGGGAGAATCCTGTTCCATTGTGCCAAACGAGGTGATGGCCACACCAACTCCCGCATTCCTTAGCATCAAGGCTTCCAATGGACCCTTTGGTTGGTGACTCATGCTTTTCCTGTTCGGTGATCCTCCAGAGAAGGATCTTGAAGGTGACGAAAGAACACTTGCATCATCTTTGCTTTTTCCCCATTTCTTCAACTTTTGGATTAAGCTAGGTTTCTTACTGAGACTACCGTATCTGCCAGTGGAATTATCAATGGAAGCATTATCCAAGTCATCACTTCCTGGAGAAGATGGACGCGAAAAATTGCTTTCAAGATCCGTGTCTCCTTGTCCAAGTTCTGATCCTGCATATTCTAACATTAACTGTTTAGCCTTTTCCTGAGATCTGGGGCTAAGACTTTTGTTCAGATCACGTGCTGAAATTTTTCCAGGAGGTGCTTGGTAGTCCCTAAGCTCATACCTCAAGCACGCATTGACCCATCGTAGGTACACTAATTCTTCAACTGCACTGAACCTATACATTTGAAGTCCTTCTACTTGCTTCAATAGGTCTTCGTTAACACGCCTCAAATGATTGACATCCTCTCTTGCCTTGGCAACAATTTCACTCTGAAGCATATTAAGGCAAAGCAATGTGATCAGTAGAACACCACTAGTTTTGCAATATTAGAACTTAGAAGAATATAAGATATTGATGCTACACCTTTTTCTTACTAGACTTCCCTGCCACTGTATCCTTGTCGCTAAAGTTATATATATTTTGCAGTTTGGAGGCAATTTAGGTATTAACTACATAGGCTGTGAGAAACCTGTTTAGCTACACTTTGAAGGACTTATATTCATGAATGAGACAAATCTCATGGTCTCTTTAATTATAATAACATGTAATCCAGCAAAGTAGAAGAGGTAAACGATTCAACAATAGGAATATAAAGGTTTGCTACCTTCCACTTGCAAATATCTACAATAAAAAGAACTGAACGCCAATTTTAGGCAGAAAGTAGGTGGGCTAGCAGTATATTACCTCTGTCATGTCAGAAAGAGCTCCTATTTTAGCTTCAGCAGCATCCAGCTTAACAATCAACTCTCTCTTTTCATGCTGAAGCTCTTTATTCTTCCTCTTAAGCTCCACGACTTCCATCTCCAATTCCTTCAGAGCCTTCAATTTCTTCTCAACCTCTGCATCTTTCTTTATAGCTTCTTCCTCTCTAGCCTGAAGACCAGAAACTTGCTGTTTCAGTAACAATAGATGGCCCTTTGTCTGGTTAGCATCAAGCTGAATTTGCCTCTGCAGTTCCTTTATTTTGTTCCTTGCCGCCTCCAATTCCTTCTTCGCAGAAGCTCCCTTTGCCATCTCTTCTTGAAGCTTCTTCCGTTCAGTTTGCAAGAAACTAATTGTGATATTCAGCATGTTAATCTCAACCGTCTTAATCTTGAGTTGCCTATGTATTTCAGAAATATCTGATTCCCGCTCCTTCAGTCCATAATACTCGAGCAGTTCCCCTTCAAGTTTGTCCTCTCTCTCCTCCAATTCCTTCACAAGGCTGCGTAAGCATTCTAGTTCATTAGCATTCTTTGCCATTGCTGTTTCATATATCACGTCTTGGTCTACCTTGCCAAACTTGTTCCCGGGCGAGGGATATTCAATCTCCCCATAAAGAAGCTTTTCAATATCTGGTGGCATATCTTCATCTTCTATGCCAGGTGGAACCCCCTGAGCGCGGTTAAATATGCTACTAATCAATTTGACTTCTTCCTCTTCTTTTTCCTCCTCCTGCAGTAATATAACACAGAAAGTCAAGTCTGTATTATGTTAAAATAGACAAAACGGAAAGCAACAACAAAAATGTTCGCAATCACATATTTGTGGCAAGTTTTGCTTCAACGGACTCACAATTTTCTCTCTGCGGTTATCAGCAGAGCTAGTAACATGCTCTTTGCCTTCCCTTCTGTTCTCAGGTTGCTCAAAGCTTGCTTCATCATTTTCTGAATTTCAATTCATAAGATTAACAACAAAAAGGAGAAACGAGGTGCTCCAAGCATAAGTCAAGAATAGCCACATGCATGAATGTTATCTGCATTTTCCGCATACGTGAATATTCATCACGTAAAAAGAGGCAATCTTTCTCCTCCGCATCGAAGTAGGACATGCCAGCAAATTAACGTTGTTCAGTGGAAGGAGATATAAACCCTTACCTGAAGGCTTATCTAAAGAGGCTGGTGTCCTAGAAACTTTGACGTTAAGCTGTTTAACAGCATAGGCTGCAATAGAAGCAGCAACCAAAAAGCCAAAGCGCATTACCATGAAGGCGATTTTAACAGCAGAATCATAACCTTCAACTCATCCAAATACAAGGAGCAATTGCAGAACATCTCTGCACCCGTTTATCCTCACCTCCATAACTAGAAATTCAAACCATCTCGACAGGCACTCATAATCAGTAGCAGTCAATATAGTTATATACGAAATCCAGGTGCAGTTCTCTATGAAACCCAGAAGCCAAGAATAGAAATTTTTGCAGATTCAATACTTGTAGCACGCAGCAAGCTATAAAAGTAATGTTGAAACGTGAATTATCCTCTTAATTATCGCCTTAACACGCTTATGAACGTTTCAAGGACAGGCTTGCTTCGGAGCAAAAAGGTCTCAGTAAGCAGAATTCTGTCACACCTGTCATTCTAAGAGCTACAGGATCCACCAATGTAACTAGTGGCCTCTTTTTCTCTGAAAAGATGTATACAATCTGCAAAAATGGGTGAAACTTGAATGTTACCAATTTGTCTCAGGGTCACATATTTACCGTTGACAAGAGAAAATAAGAAAAGAAAGAAAGAGACGCTGGATAGAGCAATAAACTCCTAAAACTAGACTAGGTACCGTATATGTTTTTTTTATGGTTTGGGTCCTACGTAACCGCTAAATGTAGCTGAAGAGCATATAGAGAACTGTCTGTTATGTTATAAATAATTCCGTTGGCCGTTATCAGTACCCAAGCCTCATGATCAGGTGTCTGTCCACCTTTTTTCTGCCTATAAAATTTTTGCTCAACTTGATCAGAACTGGAAAATAATTGTGGGGACAGAACTTAACTGTGCGATCAACCTCATCACTATGTGAATAGCCAGTTCCAAAACGGCCATAGTTATACTGTTGGCTGAGGGGTTTTGATTAGCAGGCGTAATTCAAGAAAGATGGACCTGTAAATTTCTACCTAATGGGTTAAACTAGCCTCCATTGGATAGTTTTTGTCTTCTTTAGATAGAAAAGGGACAATTAATAATGCAAAGGAAATATTAATAGGAAGTGGGTACATGCAGAAGAGTGCATGCTCTCTCCCCGGGTCTGCAACTTTGTGGAGGACAAGTGGCTGGTGATTTGGATGGAATAAGGCTGAGGTTTAATTCCCAACTGATTGTTTAATGGACCGAAGAATATGTAAGATACAAGTCAAGTATACTAGAAGTTTTGTCAAACTTGGTGACTGATTGCTCAATACACACATGTTAGTGCTCTTTTTGGTTATTCTGGAATTTGATGTTGATAACCATTTTTGGGTCTGGTTTGATGAAAAAGGTTGAGTCTTTTCTATTTCCAATTCCTCTTGAATGTTTTTGGATGGAAGAACTGCCAGGAAAGCCTAAGATATAAACAGCACACGCAAAGTAATCTCAATAATGCTTTCCGAAGTACCAAACAGAAACTAACCTCAGTCAACAAGTTTCGGCAACAAACATGTAGAACCTACCTACACTATGTAATTATGAAACAAAGTGCCAAAAAAGCAGAAATTTTCATGCCAATGAATGATTTACAGGTGACCTGGCAAAGTCAAGAGGCAGATAAATATGACAGGATGACTTATCAATATCCATTGTTTGGCCGAGGAATTTGTTGGTATAAACTTGTCGATCTGATAACTGAAGATGAAAATAAATGAAGAAAATTAAGAAAGTTGAAAGATCATCCCTTTTTGGTCTTAAATATTGTAGTGTCCACCCTACAATGCCCACAGTAGCAACAAATAATTAAAATCCAAACCAATCCAGTGGCCATGGGAGTTGCATGATTTGTGATTACTTATGCTTTTACAGCTTTCAACTTGTTTGTATTTTGTGAAAACTAAGTGCAAAGATTACCGAGATATCAAGAAGCACACTATCCAATAGCAACGGACAAAATAAGCGAAACTTGCATGAAGAAAGCAAAAAGAGAAAAATAGAAAATCTTCAAGTGGTTAATACTGATTTGACTGCTTACAAGCAATAAACCAAAAAGAACGTGGAAATTCTTATCTAAAAAGAGAAATGATGGGAATTTGTGAAAAGGAACTATCCTAAATTCCTAATAGGAGGGGCCACACATGCCAACCTGACTTGAAGCTCTAATAATGTATAATGTATTGGACCTTCAAGTCAAAGAAGACAAGACTCTATTGCAACATATCCATAATTCTCAGAATTGGTAAGCGGGCACTCCGCCCCCGCACACTGTGCGGAAAGTGAGTGGAGAGCGGTGGATGTGAATTTTATTCTCTCCCCACCAAAGTTTCAATCTCTTGAGATTCTTTAGCAGGACTTGGCTAACAAATAAGCTTAGTATGAACAATCCAAAACTGAATTTGCACAAGAAACAAGCATGTTGAAGTGAGGGACTACCTGAGTGGCGAATAACTAAAGAGAAAGGGCTCCTTCTAGACTTGAAGAAAAAACAACCCATTTATCGATTTCTCCGAGAAGGGACGCACGAAGTTGCGAAAGGATTAGAATTTAGAAGTTGATGGGATTTGGGCTGCAAATGGTTTAATCCTAAGTGTTTGAATGGTTTTTGAGTTATATTATATATATATATATATACAATACATATAGAATGAAAGAATGTTGCCGCTTGCAGAAGTGGGATAAGAATATTTCCATCCCAGGTTTGGCCAAACTTAAAGCAAACGTTAACTAATGCTATTGGTTTGTCAACCACATCTAACAATTTCAATCAAGCACTGGGACTGGTGTGGGAACTGGCGAAGATAAGCATTTTGCGTTTGCAGCACTTTGGTCACGAATATGTTCGGTTCACCGCCCAAACACATTGAATGTCGTTCAATTGGCAATCATTATGCTCTCCCCACTACGGAGCTCATCTTTACAAAGTAGTTTTTAACTCAAAAAAGCCTCCCTTGCAATTAACAGAACTAGGCAGCTTAAAGTAAAGATTCGGATAGCAAAAAAGAAAATCTACATGTTGAGTGGAAACCATCACCATAAATGATTTCATCTAGATTTTAACATCCACAAAGGTCAAGTCAGCAACCTGTAATGTAAACTATCAACAGCCCCAACAATTACCAAGAAATTACCAAATATAACTTAAATAAAAGAACAATGTATATGCGATGCAATATGCTACAACAAATGACAGGCCCAATGTAAATGCCGAATCTCATGTAATTAGTTCTGTAACTCTGTGCTTCGGCAACTAGTACATTACTTTCAGACTGGGTTTTCCCACTTCCATCTTCGCCCTACCTCCTCAAGAACCTTGGCACGTGCTTGGCTTTTCCTTGCATCATCCTCTACCCAAGATCTGCGTTTAGTGCTTCCATTTATAAGAAATTTAATAGAAAACATGAGATCATAACTGTTACTATATCATATCCCTTTCACATCAATGTCTGTCTGAATTAAGATTTCACACTATTTCCAAACAAAAACCATTCTCCATTCATTTTAGGAAATGACCGAGGTAGCTCTAAAGTTTATTCAAACTTTCATGTACCAAATTAGGTAACAGCATATTTAGGCTGATACATCAGATACGTGAATTCTTTCAGATGAAGCACTATGTTTAAGGGGGGAGCAAATGCTACTTAATCCTATGTGGAGTTGCTGATAAAATTATCCAGCCACCACATGCTCTACCATCGTGGAATTCTGCTGATGAGTAACAAATGGATAAATAACAAAATGAGACGACAATGATGTTTACCTAAGAATTCGAAGAGCTTCAATTTCAGCTTCAAGTATAGATTTTGTATCAAGCATTCGTTCCTGCTTGGTCTGCAAGTCACCAAACAATTCATTTACACTACACTGTTCAACTACATGGGTAGCCCTCTCAGATGCAAGTTTTGCTGACAACTCAACAACCTCTTCCTTCAAACTTGAAAGCAGTTGCCTCTGACATTCCATAGCAGCTTTCTCTTTGGTGCAATCAGCAGAAGTTTTTACTTGAAGAATTTCCTCTTGCTCCAATTCATGTAGAGTTTTGGTGTAAATTTCCTCCACATGCAAACCACGTCTTCTTTCTTCATCCTTTTTCCCATCCCAGTACTTTTGTATATCTCCTCTGTTAAGGAAGTCAAACCTAATTTCTTCCATTGCAGATTCCCTTAAAGTATTCTCAGCTTCCTGTCTCAATATTTCATCACAAATTGCAGCTGTCATCCTGCCACTTATCAATGCCACTGCTACTTGAGCTTTTGTCACAGGTTTATTCGGCTGAAACCGTCTTGTCTGTCCTGAAGTATATAAATAGAAAATTATTCCTTTATTAATTCTTTAGAATCTTAAAAATCTACTACTGCAAAAAATGAGCTAAAGCTTGCATTGCCAAAGAAAAAAAAAAAAAAAAAAAACTTCAAGAAGGAAACCATAGATACATTGCAGATCAATCTTTGATTGAGAAAGATAAAGACTACAACATAACCAGCATTTATAGTACAAAAGTTTGCTGAGAATAATCTACCTTTGAGTTTAAAATGACCATGACCACCACTGAAGAGACCAATTTGGTCTGAAACATAGTCTCCCAACATCTTTCCAACCTATAAACTATTCTTTTTACACCCATACATGAATAGGGGCAAGTCACAGAAATAAACCCAAATGTAAGACACTGAAGCTCTTTGATATTTTTTGTAGCCATAAATCAGGTTTGTATACTTCTTAATGGAACTTCAATTATTTAGTTAATATGCCTTAGAAGGCTACAACTCATAACTTCAAATGGGGGAGGGGGGGAGGCGGTGGGGGACAGAAGAAGAGAGAGAAGAAAATGAAGAGGAAAAGATACCAAATACTTTTCTGATTATACTTCTGTCCTGAGATGTCATGTCAAAGAGAAGTTCCGGGGATGCATCTGAACTCATCTTACTCACATCCATATAACCTGCTTTTGTTCCTGACATCTGGACTGCAATCAAGTCAGGTTTTTAGTGCTACGATAGGCAAATGAAAAATTATATTAATTTAGTGTGTATTTGATAGTTCAACGAATATATAAATAAATAAATAAAAGAAGTAACTTTTACCTGTTCTATTATTACTGACTGTATTTCATATTCTAACTGAGCTTTCCAGTCGATCATATCCTGCCGAGAAATAAACCTGCCGTACCAGAGATGCACTTCAGTCTGTTTTCAAAAACAAAAACAAAAAGAAAAGAATGGAGCATGAATTACTAAAAAGAATCTACTGAGTAAAGAAAACGCCATACCTATCAGGATAAAAAAGGAACCTTTTATCCAGTTTTGAACTGTCAGAACAGGAACTTGTCCCTGATAGCTTGCTAGGTATGATGCCAGCCTCTGCCAAGGCTAATATGCAAACCCAGTCAAATATATTGGTAAGACATTATGATGCCATATCCAAAGTATAGGAGCAACAAGCAAGATCATGAATTACATTGAACATATTGAAAATCTGAATCTTCAGCACTTATATCGTCAAAAGCAGCAACCATGGAACCGGAGAGTGATATAGATGGAACAATTCTATGTTTTGGGTTCCTGTGCAAAATTAATAAGCACCTAAGTAAGAGTTGACAGAATTATTCCTAGCTTTTTAATATTCCAAATGAAGTTCCCACCTTTCCAGCAATGAATTGAGGCGGATTAACCACCTTGCATATTCTCTTCTGGAGCACAATTCATCAGCCTTTATAACATCTTCAATAATCTGTACATCTTAATACATAATAGATGCTTAGAACCAAATTAAAGGCCCTTCCAGATCAGTTTACAATAAATCCACTGATCATTGGTCTCAAGTGTTAACTACGATTGGAAGAAAAAAAAGAAGCAAAGAACTTGGGTTTATACCACTTGTTACTGGTTTGGTAATATAAGAACTAGATTTTTGTTACTGATTTCTCATATAGGCTCTCGATGCTGGTACAGAAATTCAAGTAAAAAAGCAGCCTTGTTGTTCTTAACTACTATAGTCATTTTGGATTCAGTTGTGGTCTTAAAAACATTCTACGTTTAATAAATGTTGGATTTATTCCCCAGGTCAAAATGATGTTAAGTTTATATTCTAATAAGAATGGACATTTATGTTAACTAAAGGATCATGAGCAATTGAGGACTATGGGGAAAACCATTAACTTTTTACAGATATGACAGGTTAATCTAATACCTATGTATAAAGTTTTTAATAACATAGAAGTCTCTAAACTTGAATGAAAACTTTCTTAAACAAACCTTTAATTTCTTCAAACTAGATAAAGCCTCCAATTGAGCAGAATCCACAGAGGTAGAGATTTTAACAAATTGATGCTTCTCCTTATATACTGGAGCAAAAGACAAACAAAAATGATTATTTCCGCAAGAACTAAGACGGCAAAATTTCACATCGGAACCAATCACAAAATTCAAGATACTCTTGCTTCTGTCGAGATTGATATATTGTAATAACATAGAACAACAAAAACCTATAATCTTATAGTTAGTCTTTATTTCACTTTCACCAATCATATGTCCAAAAAGAAAATTTAACAAAATTTTTACAACAGATTCGCCATCATGAATGTAAAAGATTCCAAAATCCAGATTTCAATGTCAAAATGAACGAAATACTAGAATCTCATGGAAAAAGTACCTGAAGTTGGAGCTTTGGAAGAAACATCAGGCGCAAAATTTTTAACGGCCTGAGATTGAGACACCCCCAATTTTTCACCAAAATCCGAGTCCTTACATGTTTTGTCATCTTTAGTTTCACTTTCACCTTGAAATGTCACTCCACGCAAAATGTGAGGAGTGTGCAACTGCCATTTAATTCCTGTTTAATCACAACACCAAAAAAAATCATAGCCCGATTAAGCACAGCACCAAACAACAAACAAAGAAATTCATATCAAATAGAAAAGATAAAAGCTAATGAGTTGGTAGAAATGGAGAGAATTTACCCTTACGAGTGAGCAAAAAGAATGCAATGGTAGCAACAAAAGCAGCGGCACATGTACCAATTACAGCAACAACGGTGGGAAAGCCTTCAATTTTCTTTTTCTCGATAGGTTGAGGGGGTTCGACAAAAGCCCAGCCGTTGCAGTCATATCCGGGGGGAGCAGTTTGGTCGGGAGAGAACCAGGAGAAATGGGGGCGAGAATCAGCGGGAGAAGCGGAGAGACGGACAAGGGTAGGGCTCTTAGTCCTGAGGAGGGACGGTAGAGGACCGAAAATGGGGGAATTGTGGCGGCGCAGCCGAGGAGTGGCAGCTGCAGTGGTACGGAGGAGTAGAAGGGAGGCAGGTGCCCTAGTAGTCGACGGTCCCATCTTCGAAGATGCGCTCTGTTCAAGTCAATTGAACTGCTTTTAAAGCTAAATCTAACCTGAAAGTTTTTTAAGCTCGTTCTTGGTACATTCTTAGACAGCACATAATTTTGGAGTGGTCATATATATTACTATGCCTTTTTCTTCAATCTTCATTTTGAAAGGATTAGTGATAAAAAAAAAAAAAAGTTAAAATTTTTCCATTCAAAAAAAATGTTAAAACTTCAATCTTCAAGCACCATATGTTTATCTCTGCATCCATTTATATGCAAATTTCATGTACCAAACAATTATTTTTGTATCAAATTATAGGCGTGAGGGGTGCATTATATAACAGTAAACAAGTTGAAAATAGAAAGAATTGATGATGATTTATATTGATACTATTCTTTTCAAATTCTCAAGAATGTTATCATTATACAATGTTAGTACAATTATTCATTTAATTTCGATTCATATGTACTCACCGACAGAGCTACATGGGTGCATTGGGCCCCCCAAAGTTTTTTTAAAAAATTATTTTTAATATATATATATATAAAAGGACAGAGTTATTTAAGGGTCAGTAATGTACTGGACCCCTCAAAATTTAAAAAAATAAATATTTGGGCCCTCCTATATTAAATTTCTGGCTCCGTCATTGTATGTAGTCGTACTCAGTTAATTTTAAGAACTAATTACACTCAATTGTCATGTGATTTGCACTTTTTTTTCAACTTCCTATTTTTTAAAATTTTATATGGACAAGCTTAAATTATAATAGATCGTCACAAACAACTCTACCTAAATCAGACATTAAAAACCCTAATAATAGATCACCAAAACAACTTTGCCTCATCCAAAGTCAACGAGCTAGATACTTGCTTGGATTACTTTGCCATGTTGAATTACTAAACAACATTACAAAACCTCTTGAAGCCCCTTACAAGCAAAACATTGTCTTCCTTTCACCCATCTTTAATATCATAACCACTTAGACAATTTGTTGCACGACATCATGGATAATGAGGAAGATATTTAAATAAGAGTTTTAAAGTTAGATTCTTTGAGATAAGACTTTTATTATTGTGAAAAATTATTAGTAGAAGAGCCACATTTGATTTTTGAAGATGATTTATTGTAAATTCATAGTAAGTAAGCTTAGTCTTGAGAAGATATGTGTAACATCCCGTTTTTATACTAAGGGTTAGAATCCTAGATTTCTGCAAATGAGAAATAGTAATGAGAGATTAGAAAATGCACTTCATACTCATTTATAATATAGTATAAATACACGTGAATCTGATTATTACACATATTACAATGTTTTTTTCATGCACTTATTGACATTTTTCGGATATAAATGATTGTTTTAATGTGATTATGATATGGATAGTGAATATTTTGCCTTAAAATTTGATTTGATGAATTAAATTACTGATTTAAAATTTTTGGTGAAATTTGATAATTTTCTGAAATTATAGGTATTTTTGTATTAGAAAAAATGCTAAGTAGCAGAACAAATGATAAATGATAGTAGAAATAAATGTCAGATGACAGTAGAAATTTTGATGAATGACATTAGGATTTAATAACATATGTCATTTAAAATTGGGAGTCAATTGGATTATAATTGAGACACAAATAGACTAGCTTATTAAAAGATCAAAAGAGGACCATGAGAAAGCGACATGTGGCAAGTGACACTTGGTTTAACGTGTCACTTGCCAGACCACTTGTTATAACCCACGACACCCAAATGAAAGACCATATTTCATATTAATCTTTCATTTTCCCTGCTATTTGTTTTTCTTCTTCTCTTCTTCTCTCACTCACGATATTCTCCCGACCCAACCATCAATGTTGAGCTTTGCTAACACCCTTCATCTAGCCACTACAAATAATTACTTGTCTTCACTTTGGTGATGAAAACCCAACCTATTCCACCTTAAAAGTTGGTGATCGTGTATGTTGGAGGAGCTAGGGTTTCTTGGAGACTCTTGAAGAAGCTTTGGGTAAATCAAGTAAGTAACATATTAATCTTCATGACTTTGTTAAATGAAGCATATATGATGATAGTTAGTGGTAAATGATCATGATAAAGGAGTTGAAATATGTGTAATGTTGATGTTGCAATAAATAGATGTATGTTCTATTCTAATGTATTAATGGTATTTATGAGTTATTTTAAGGGAGGATTGAGAGACTAAATGGTAATGAAGAGTGATGATATAATGATGAAGACCTCAATAGTCATAAATGTTCTGTTTTCATATAAAAGATAAATCAAAGATCATGACTTGCCTTTGTATATTTGATGATCGATATTTCATAAGTTGTGGTTGAGATGATTTTTGGAGATAGAAAGATCATTATGATGATGTAAAAATAGTGCAAAAAGTTCATAAAGAGATGATATACACATGTTCTGTTTTAATGCTTAATCACATAAATGTTTTTGGTAATTGTTATATGGATGAACTAAAATGAGTCTAGAGCTAAAGAAAATAAGCAATGTGGTGTCTTGAAATGGGAAGAACGAAGGTGATAGCTAGAAGTGAAATGAAAGTGGAAATGAAGTTGAATATGTGCAGAAAGTTGATGATGAATGTATATATGTATATGTTCTGTTTTTAGTGTTCATGATCAATCATGGACTATGATTTGTTTATAGATGATATTGAGCTGCAATGGAGTTAAGAATGATGGGGAAATGATGAGTAATTAAACTAGAAATGATAGACCAAGCATAAGGTGTTGAATGTAGTAAGTAAAGAGTTAGAAATCTGGAAAATATGGATGCAATTGGATAGATTTTGGGGCAAGAGGCATAACTTTTGTTGTGTGTGTCGGATTGAGGTCATTTAAGTATGCTTTCAAATAGGACTTCAAGTTCTACAACTTCTATAAAGACCCTAAGGAGAGATTTGAAGTGAATCACACGTTAATACAAACCTTATTATACGATATACAAATGCACAAGAAGAGGGGTTGAATTGTGTATTCTTTTTCCATTAAGCCCCTTCGTAAACGAGTTTGTTAAAAGAACCTTGTTCTTTTCATAAAAGTATTTTCGAAAACTTATGTAAAACTAGTAAGATCGAAAATTGAGAGTTAAGAGAAAGATTGAGAGTTGAGAGATGTTGACATAACGATTTTTATACTAGTTCACCCCAAACCGTGGGCTACGTCCAGTCCTCAGATATCTTTATGAGATTCCACTACCTCTCAAAATGTTACAAGTATTCTTTGTTCCTGAGCCTCTTCAGGTCTCTTACAATTAGTATTCTTTCACACTTAGCCTCTTCAGACTATCTGCACTTCTTTCAACTAAAAGATAACTTGAGCTTTGTTATAGAAGAATAGCTCTAGATTTTTCGCATAGTAATTTCTCTCAAGAATTGCTAAGCTTTTTTTAATTTCACTAACTTCTACAGTCTTCTACTCCAACTCATATTTATAGCCTTCGTCTTCAACTGCTTCTTGCTTCTTGTTTCTTGTTTCTTGATCTTACAAGAATTAGTTATTCAGTTGTTTCTGTAACTAACTCAGACTGATTCGTCATCTGACGTACTTTGCTTCTTCCGTCTGCTTTCTTTCGTCTGTTTTTTCCATCTGCTTTTTTTCGTCTACTTTCTTTCGTCTGCTTTTTCCGTCTACTTTTTGCTTTTGCTCCTTGCTTCTCATTTTTTCTTTGCTCGTGCTTCCGTCTGCTTTTTGTATCTTGCTTCCGTCTGCTTTTTGATTTTGCTTCCGTCTGCTTTTCTAATTTGCTTCCGTCTGCTTTTCTATCTTGCTTCCGTTTGCTTTTCGTATCTTCCTTTCGTCTGCTTTTCTAATTTGCTTCTGTCTGCTTTTCTTATCTTTATTATTTATTCCTCATCAAAATTATTAACGTAAAGTCATTTTGACTTAACAATCTCCCCCTTTTTGATGATAAAAAATAATCATATTAGTAAGATGAAAGTCATATACAGATTATAACTTTCACCAAAAATACAAAAACTAAGAACTTCAGAATTGTATCTTCTTGTGATCTTCTTTTCATTTTTCCTCCCCTATCTTTTGTTTATTCTTTTCTCTACTTTTTCCTTCTCCTCCTTTCTTTTCTCCCCTATTTGTTATTAATAAAAAATGATTACAACCGAAAACGCTGCAATATCTCCCTCATCATTTCCTTTACCTCCTTA
>JANZLC010000003.1:16891031-16906968 GCA_026413385.1 Erythroxylum gracilipes
AAGCAAGAAAATTACATCAACTTCTCATCATAAATGCTTCATTTAACATTGCCCATAATGATTAAAGCCCTACTTACTTGATTTAGCTCCAAAATCTCCAAAATCTTCAAAAATGCCAAAAATCCTTAACTTCACCAACAACCCACGATCATCATCTTCCAATGGTGATAGGGATGGGTTTTTGGTGAAAAATGAAAGAAAGAGCAAGGTGAAAGAGAAGCAAGTAAGAGATGAGAGAGCTAGGTTTAGTGTTGGCGGAGATTGGCAATAAAATGACATGAAGAAGAAGAGAACCAATGAAGAAGAAGAAGAAGGAGATGGTCACGAAAATGAAGAAGAAGAAAGCAAGGCCAAAAACACTAAGTGGTATTCCAAAATAAAGCATCGTGAGAGACAAAAGGAGGGCCTTTCAATTAAAAAAGTAATGACTTAAGGCATAGTTCCAATTCTCATAACTTTAATCCAATTTCTATTTTAATTGTCTCCTAATTTTCAATAACACTTGTAATAAATCCTAAAGTCATTTATCAAAATTTTCATTGCCATTTGACAGTAAATTTTACTACCATTTTTTATTTGTCTTGTCATTTAGCATTTTTCCTAGTCCGAAAATTACCCCAAATTTTTAGAAATTTTCTTACAATTTTCCAAAAATTCTAAATCAACAATTACACTCTCCAAATCAATTTTCAATACAAGCAAACCACAATTTTAATAACAATCACATTTATAAACAATTATACTCGGAATGTCAACGAATGCATGAACAGTCATTTTCATGTGCAACATTTCACTATTCATGTGTATACGTATGTCACATTATGCATGAACAATAATTGCATTTTCTAATATCTCAATCATCTCTCATATATTCTATTCTAGCCTCAACATGGGTAACGGGATGTTACAATTCTCCCCTCCATAAAAGAAATTTCTCACCTATTTGTTCAAACAGGTGGGGATATTGTCTCCTCATATGCCCCTCCGTTTCCCACGTGGCTTCCTTAGTTGAGTCATTCCTTCAAAGGACTTTCACCTCGATCCCTCAACTGCTTGATCTGAGATCCCACTATCTTGATCGACTCCTCAACATAGCTTAAGTTACTAGAAACATCAATCTCTTGAGTCAGTATTACATGTGTCGGATCCGATCGGTATCTTCGGAGCATACTAACATGAAACACATTATGTAATTGAGACATCTTATTTGGTAAAGCTAACTTATAGGTCAAAGGTCCTATCCTTTCAATGATCTCATAAGGACCAATGTACCTAGGGATCAACTTGCCCTTTTTTACCGAATCTCAATACTCCTTTCCAAGGCGACACTCGGAGAAACATTATGTCTCCTACACTGTACTCCATATCCCGTCGATGTTGATCTACATAACTCTTCTGTCTATCTTAAGCCGCTTTAATTCGGCTTTGGATCAATTTTATCTTATCCACCGTGTCTCGTATCAATTTGGGGCCTTCAACCATTTTAAGACCTCTTCATCCCAATATAATGGAGACTGACACTTTCTACCATATAGTGCCTCATACGGTGCCATTCCCATACTACTGTGATAATGGTTGTTATATGAAAATTCTATCAGTGCCATATACTGATCCCAAGCTACTCGAAACTCCAATACTGTTGGCCCCTGAATTTTTTTTATTTGATTAAGCATGATTAAGATTAATTTTGGGGTCTTGCTAGATTAATGTATGTTGGAGTTAATTAGCATGTTAATGTTTATGAGATTATGTGACATAGGTGAATTGAATTAAAGTTAAGGTGGTAAGTTGCATAAGGGGTATTGTTGGAAGATTACTTAAATGGTAAATTCTTAAGGCATTGAAGTAAGAGCAAAATGGACTTTGTGCAATCATTAATGGTATAAAAGGGAAGAAAATTGGGTGTCTTTCAATTAGAAGAAGCAAAAAATGAAAATAGAGAGAGAAGAGGGAGAGAGTGTCATATGAGGAGAAAAGAGGGGAAAGAAAGAAGAGCAACCCAGGTTTTGATTTTTCTTAGCCTTCAAGAGTGATTTTTGAATTTGTTCAAGAAGGAAAAAGAAAGAGGAAGATTAGAGCTAAGAAGCTCATTATTTGGTGGAGATTTAAGGTAAGTTGATTTTAACCTTTTGGAGTTTTGAAAGGTTTTTGGTTCAAAGAGCTTAGGAAATGTATGGGTATAAGAATTCTAGGGTCAATTTCATGCATTTGGTTCTTTGGGTTTTCCAATTTGAATTCTATTGATTTGGGATTTTTGTCAATGTTGAAGAAAATCAAGAGAGGCAAGAGAAGCAAGAGGAGAGACATCCTTGAGCAAGTTTTCAAGCAAGGAAACTAAGGTGGGTTACATTCTTATACTTGAGTTAATAAGCTATAAATGTTCTTCAAATAAATGGAAGTAAATGATTTTTCCAACTACCTTATAAATGTGCGTTTATTGTTCTTTAAATAATTAAGAATTTGCCATATATTGTTGTATGTGAATTTTGGGAATGAATTATAATTGCTTGAAATTGTTGTATTTATTGCTTTTGATTGAGTTGAAAAATGGCTTTTATGCTTGGTATAGGAATGTGGTTGTTGAATTATGAAATGATGATGGGAATGCATGTGAAATATGTCATTTTCATTAAAGACAAGTTTTCAAAAATGTGCCATATGGGCAAAATATTTTCAGTTCATGAATTACATATTATGTAGGTTTGGTGTAGTCTATCCAAGAATTGTCACATGCACATTGACCAAGTTAAGGCTTCTTTCGTCTGCCAGCTAGTGGCACGGAGCTCCTTTATGGACTCCCTCAAGTTTACGAACTACACGAGACCATTATGTGGAATTGTGTAGTTTGTCATGTTTATAGATCTGCCTAAACCATTGTGATGTGCTTATGTGATTACATGTGTTGAAAAGTTTGAGGAATGCTTGACTTATGTGAATTGTGAATTGGTTTGACAAAGTTGAGAAATATATGTTTTACGGATTTTTGTTAGAAATTGCTATGATCATGAAGGTTTTCAATGATTTTTGCTTATTATTAGTTATAAAAGAGTTACCCACGAGTGTTAAGCTCACCCCCACTCCTTCCCATCCATAGGTGATGAGCAAGATATCAAGTGATCGAGTCGGGCGTCAAGGCATCACTCCAATTTGCACTTTTTGTTCTTTTGAAGTTAGACTTTGTAAAACAAGGCTTTAGTTGCATTTTGAGATAATATTATTTTTGCAAAGTTTGTATTTTGGATTATGTTGTAAGGTGACTCGAAATTCCCACTAAAGCGTTGTAAAACTCTTATTTTGATGCGAATGAAATACATATACATTATGTTTGTTTATGGCTTTTCATGTTCTTACATTGCTATTTTTAAGTTTTCATAAGGGTAGGAATTGTGTTATAAATTTAAGGGAAAATCTAGAATGATCTAGGTAGAAATGGTAAGAATTGTCTTCTTAGAAGTTGTAGATGCTCTTTCTAGCTTTCCAACGATATAAAATTTGTAAGTTTTGGATATCGTAGTGGAAAGTTATGATCATTACAAGTTATGATGCTACATAGAATATGTGTGTAGGACAGCTATAGAGAATGATGGGAAATAGTGGTTTTGGTGAATCAAATGGGTTGAGAATTGAGAGTTTTATGAGATAGATTTGGTGTATGAATTGATATGAAGTGATTTTGCAATAGAAGAGTTGATTTTGGGAAGATTATGAGTGAATATGATGTTAGATTGGAAGTAGGAAGCATTGGAGAGGCTTTGGAGGGGTTGGGGAACCCCTATGTCCGTTAGACGGACATTAGGTCCGTTAATGGACCTTCTCGGGTCAAAAATGACCCCTAGCCTCACTTAATGGCCATTGTGTTCGTTAAATGGACCTTCTCGGGCCAAAAATGGCTCCTAATCGACAATGTCCATTAAATGATATTCATGAGACAACTTCAGGAAATTGTAATTTTTGGCCCTTTTAGAGGCAGAATCTTACTTTATGGTCTTCACGAAAGTGGTAGATCTAGAAGTATTCTTTCAAACCGTACAAAAAAAACTCAATTCGACATCTTTATCAAAAGTTATGGAAGTTTCACCAAGTTAGGTTCAATATGATTAAGGGTATAAACATGTTCGATTCTTTCGGGTATAACTTCCTCATCCGACCTCCAAATGATGAGATTCTTGAAGCAATGGATTCCTAACATCTTTTAATATCTATCCATGAACATTGGTATCTTTTGGAGTTGTTTTGTATAATTTTTATGAGAGAAAGTGAGGGGTCGGTTGGGAGAGCATGATTAGGGTATGTACACGCTTTAGCTTTTTAAGTATATCTTGAGTTGTAGATCTCTGATTGAGATGATTCTTGTTCAAAACAAACTAGAGACTTAGAGCTACAATTTCTTTGAAGAAGTCAAATTGAAATTATGGTTTGAAGATTTCCTAATTCTGTTCACAAATAGGAGAATGAGTTCGAGTATGGTGACTGATTTATGTGGGCATGCCATTCAATAAATTGTGAGGAAATCATTGGGATGTTATGAGAAGGAAGTGTAACTGATGATGGCTAATGAGGGTTAATGAAATAACCTTACAAGGGAACCCACTCTTGCAAGTATGGCTCCGGATAGTTGGGCTCCAAAAACGGGGTCCAACATGTTATGGTATCAGAGTGACTAAGTTTAGGTCCAGGTTTAGGACTAGGTTTAGAAGTACCTTAGGCATGGAATGCGTAGTTTTCATTTACCAAATGAACATGCATTATTTTTTTAAAAAAATGAACAACTTGCATTTTTTTGAATTGTTTTATATGATTTGAAATTGTTTTGAATGAACTAAAGATTTTCAATGGTTTTATATTGAAGGAGTGAAAATGTCGCCTCGAAAGAGAACTCGAGGAGCTGTGACTTAATCTAACTCTCGCCAAGGGAGCACAGATGAATCCTATGTCCCGCAAGATGCTGGGACACACCCTGCTCCTAATTCTGAGGCACCTAGTGTGCAGCATGAAGTGTCGCCGCCTCCTCCTCCTATGCCATCTATAAACCCACAGTTCTTTCAGGCCTTTGCCCAAGCTTTCACTTATGCCATGAGCCAAGGGTCATGAGTACTGGTGCCAGCTCCAGTGGAGAGGAGTGGGCAGTATGATAAGCTCTGCAAGTATGGGGCTGTTGACTTCAATGGGACTACCAAACCTGAAGAAGCAAAAGCATGGTTAAAGAGGACCGAGTAAGTCCTAATTCAGATGAAGTGCTCCGACGAAGAGAAGCTGGATTATGCAGTTAGCTTTTTGCAAGGGGATGCACTTCATTGGTGGGCATCAGTGCCCCACAGTCAGGCTATGTCTCCAGTGCTGACATGGAAGGACTTTTTGGAAGCTTTCAGGAGGAAGTACTTCTCGAGGATCTATATCCAAGAGAAGGCTAGGGAATTCCTAAATCTCACACAGAGGAAAATGAGTGTGAGTGAGTACGAGCTGAAGTTCACCCAGTTATCACGGTATGTGACTAACATTGTGGCTAATGAGAAGGATAAGTGCCACAAGTTTGAGGGGAGACTTCATCTAGGGATCAAGGAGAAGGTGATGATCCACAATTTCTGTGACTACAAAGCTTGCCCCAAGTTGAGTGTTTCGCGTTCATATACATGTTACTAGAGGAAAAGGAAAAAGTGTAGGTGAAAAGGTTCTCCGTGTCCTGAGGTGAATAAAACTTTTGTGTGGTTTATCAAAGCACCAAACTTTATTTTCAATCTATTTTCTAGCTTTCTTCTTCTAAGCTCAACTTTTTCCTTGGCTCCAGAATTGCAAGTTCCAAGTCTAATTTGAAGAATTGCAAGAAATACCAAGGAGATTAAAACTCCCATCTTCAGCAAAGATGTTGCTACTGATTTCAATTTTTTAGTGTCTTACTTACTGTTAAAGACAATGTGTCGTCTCCAGTAGTTTTAAGGGTTAGAGATTGCCTTTCAAGACAAGAGCAAGATGTAAAGACCCTAAATTAGGTCAAGACTGTAATTGATTAAATAGTTTAAGGAATTTACCAAACTATGCATCCATTCAATGTTTCTTCACTCTCATAGGATAGGGGATGACAGGTTGATACTCATTGACTTTTTTACAAGGACCTTCACCTTTAACTATAGAATGACTTGTCACAGTCTCCTTCTTCTTCTGGGAGCACTTTTCCACTATTCAAGTTTATTTCATTACTTGTTCTTTAGGATTAATTTTAGTTGTACTAGGCAAATTTCCCTGTGGTCTTTCCGAAACCAACTTGATGATTTTGTTCAATCTAAACCTCCACGTTACAAATGGAAGCCTTAGTGCATTGATGTCTAGAATCAGAATCTTGAGCAATTGTCAACATCATCTCCTTTAGAGTATGCTTCTTAGGTTGAGACGCTTGTTACTGGAATCCCTATGGAGGGTTGTTTCTTACTTGGCCCTGATTTCCCTCATAAAAGTTAAGATGATTCCTCCATCTCAAATTATAAGTATTGTTGTATGATTGTTTTAAGGTTTAAGAGCATTCCCCAAATAATCCACATGCTCGGGCATTGATGTTTCACAAGGTTGTCTTACATGCTCTAGCCCTCACACCTCACAATGTATAACTTGACCTTATAAAGCCATCATAAATCTATCGATCTTTCTGCTTAAAACTTCCACTTGGTTCGCTAACTGTGCCACTACATCCACTTCATACACTCTCGCTAGCTTATTAATTATGGCTCTAAATGAACACCATTAGTAGTTGCTTATTGATATGTCCTCAATAAGGTCTTAAGCTACTTCTAGTGTCTTGTTATTGAGCGCACCCCTAGCTGCTACATCAATAGATTACCTTGTATTTTGATTCAACCCATTATAAAAAGTTTGGATTTACATACAAAGCGTTAAACCGTGATGTGGGCATTTTCTTAACATACGGTAAACCATGATGTGGGCATCTTCTAAACATCTTTTTCAACCTCTCCTATATATCATATAGTGATTTAGAATCAGCTTAGGAGTAAGAGGAGTGTCGTTCCTTAATTTTTTAGTCTTGGCTGGTAGGAAGTACTTCAATAAGAATTTCTCAGCTACTTGATCCCATGTAGTCAGTGATGATTGTGACATTGAATTTAACCATTGTTTAGCCTTCCCCTTTAGTGAATATAGGAAGAACCGCAATTTGATGGCATCATCCTTAGCTCCATTTATTTTAAAAGTGACATAAATCCCTAAAAAATTTGAGATTTGCACATTTGGATCCTTGTCAAATTGGACAAATTGTTGCACCATTTGAATGATACTAGGCTTGATTTCAAAGTTGTTGGCATTCACTATTGGGGTCGAGCTTCGTTCCCCAATCCCGAGGCACCCATTTGGGGCGATTGGGAGGGATCGTGCGAGAGACATATTGAAACCACTCAACTAGTGAGAAATTTCAGCGTCAGCGTTGGCGGGCTCATCGCGGCGAAAGTTTGGCTTCGTCGCGGCGAAGTCTCCTCTCATGTGGTTCACTGCAACGAAAGTCTTTGCTTCGCCGCGGTGAAGTCACCAAATTTAGCGCAGAGATCCTTTGGTGGTAAAACCTTCGGACAAAACCTAGACCACCAACATTCAACACCTAACATAAATACATACATTCATACAAATCTTTCAACACAATCATTTTAACAAAAAAAGTTAACTATGAACATACACAACCAAAACTTCTTCAAATTTTCATTTCATTACTAAAGCAAAAGAGTTTGAAAAACTTTATTTACATATCAAAAGCCACATTGTTGGTTTAATACAAAATTACAAATACACATGATACAATCAAGTGCTTATGTTCGATATGCTGCTAAAGCTACTTAAAAGCAATCGAACTAACTTAATTACTAAATGTGGTTATCTCGAAGTTTCCAATGTGCTTTGCAAGGATCGCTAACCTTCTCGTTCTGCACCTGAGGAGTGAAAATGATGGGGTTACGAAGCTCAGTGGCTTATATATTTAGAGCCATTAGCAACAAGCCACTGAATCAAATATATATATACATATATTTATCCCTTTACATTTATCCCTTATTTGGCTAGCAATTCAATCATTCACAATTCTAGTTCAAATATTCATAATCAAGGATGCTATCACATAAAACATATCATGCACATTTAAGCATCAAAACATAACATTTAATTATGTATCACACTTGACAATTCAAAGATGCAATGCACAACAAATGGCTCGAGAGTTCCGTGGAACGAAACGAAGAAACTGAAGTTTACACCGTGAACATAACAAGTCTGAATTCTCAGGATCTTGTGGTCTCAAGCGGGCAGCCGGGAGAAGGCTAAAAGTCAACGTGCACGTGACTAACGAAACGGTTCCTCTGTTGCCCAAACACAAGCAATTCTATGCTCAATTCAATCAATCTCAAATTCATAATCTCATACTTCTTATACTTTTTCTTCTTTTCATTTATACAAAATGCCATGATACATTCCAAGGCATAACATGATCATAATCACAATTCAGTTATATCAAAATGTTATACATCTTTCAATGCATATCATAAAACACATCATAATGCATTTTCCACATCACTGCAATTCACAATTTAGCAATTCAAGCATATACACACACATAGGCACATTGCCCATTTACACAATAACCATAAATATATTACCCACCTATTTACTTGCAAAATCCAAGTCAAGCTTGCCTTTCCTCTTGCTCTTGGAATGACATTCCTTGGTTTCCTTCAAACAACCAAGTTCTCATTCAACACAACATTCTCAAAAAAATTCATAAAGCTTCAAAAATCACAAACATGAAATAAATGCTAAGTTGGGCTTAGGCTTAACCTACCCATAGTCTATCTAGGCTAGAAAAACCAAAAACCTAGTTTAGGAACCCATAACCTCCATCTAGGGTTTCTCCTCTTTCTTTCTACACAAACTCATTTCTCTCTTAAATCCCTTTTTGTTTTTCTACTAAGCAAGAAGAAGGATGATGCTTACGTTAACAAGTTGATTCTTCCTCTTTTTCTTCTTCTTTCCTTCTTCTCCAACACTCCACGCACTCTTCTCTCTCTTTTCTTCTCTCCACGTTTTTCTCTCTTTTCTCTCTTTCTTTTCATGATTTCTCTTCTTTCTTACTTACTTCAAGACCATTTATTTGGTCTTTTCCCCCTTTTTACCCCTCATTTACCTTGTCCTTCCCATTTATCCCTTATGTCTATTAAAACTAACATCTTATACTTCTAACTCCTTAACTAATGATCATGGAAAAATTAAAGGAATTTGATAACACTTTCTTCTCAAAAAATGTTCCCCGTTGTCTTAATTTTCTAACGACATCAAAATCATTCAATTTGGTTTAATAATCTGAAAGTTATATCCCAAACATTTCTGAAATGCTCTTATATTAAAACAGTATGCTGTGCTAAAATTCCATCCAGAAATGGAATTCTTAGAGAGTGAATTAAAACTTGATTTCATCAGAAAATTTGTAGCCGTATGTCTCTAATTTACTCCAAATTAAAAATCATTCCATTTGGATAACTACAGAATAATATATTGTCAAAATACCAAAGCATGTTCAAGGTGCAGGAAAGTTCACCGCGGCGAAGCCAAAGGTTGGCCGCAGCAAACTTCTCCCGAGGGGGATTTTCACAAAATTTTATAAGTTCTCCGTGGAGAAGCCAAGAGTTGGTCCCGACGAAATTTTCCCTAGAGGAATCCTAACCAAATCTCATAAGTTCGCCGCGGTGAACTTTCACAGAAGCATACCCATTTTTTTCAACTTCCAGTCATATTTTGAGACTCTTAAAGACAGAATTTGAATTTGATGTCTTCATGAAAAGGTAGCCATATCTCTCTAGTTTAATCCAAATCAAGAATCATCTCATTTGGATAACTAAAGAAAAAGTTATGGCTAAAATACCGAAGCATACTCAGTGAACACGTTTCAACTACATTTTTCCATCTTTTAACTTCCAACATTTCACATATAACCTATCTTATACCTAAACCATTTCTTACCTCATTTCTAATTCAAGAATTCTCCTTTTATTTACTCATAACTAATCACTAACAATTTCTCATTTAATAGTTTTAACTTTCAAGAAAAGTTCGGGGTCCAACATTCACAGTAAGTCTAACAATGCTGGACTCTGCTCTAGTCAAGTCTGGTCCAGCATAGTCAAACATTGTCCTCAGTTGGTCAGCCTCATTTTTTATTCTTCTATATCCACTTAACCTACCAAGTCTTCTATTTAATGATTTAACTCAAACTCTCTCAATTGCATCTTACGGAGATTTCTGCGTGTTATTTTCTGAATTTCTAGATGTTTGTCTATTAGGCTTGTTGAATTACTCTAAGTTCAAGATTTATAAGAAGAAGAAAAACAAAAACTAACAAGTTACTCAAATAAAATACAATAGAAGCACAAATAAAACAAAACAAAATAAAAATGGCTAGAGTAATAAAATCGAGCCTTCCCTAATATTACTAGTCCACGTCAATAGCGTAAAAAACTTGTTTAATATGTTTTTATAACAATATTAAAGTACCACAAGTACACAGCGTAGCTGTAGCTAGCACAAGTAAGTACAGTTTGATCTTACGGAGATTGTAAGTACTGGTAGTTACCCTTTTTTCTATTATCTAACCTATGAATTAAATTTTGGATTTTAATTAAAAATTAAACTAAACAAATAAACTAGGATTGAAAACAATACTGAACTCAAGGAAGAGGAAAATACTAAGAAAATGTAAATATCAAATAAATAATAAAGGCAATGAATCCCCTAAGAACCTTAATTATTAACCCTTTATTATACAATTATATTATTAATTATTAGACCTTGGAAATTCATGTATTATGTTAATTCCTTTCTCAAAAATATTAACAACCTATCTATCAGTTGATTAACATAAATTTTTCTAATTAAATCCCCTAGGATTGCTTTATCGATTTGTAAATTCCGCCACCCTAATCCAGAGGATTTATATCAACTATCTCTAGGTTTGCATACAACTGTTTCTAATTATGGTAGATCTATTCATACAAGAGCATTTCTCAATCTCAATCTCAATCATATGAAATCAAATTGTCCACTAATATTCTAGATATATTAAAACAAAAATAAAACAAATAATTGAAACACAATAATTCAATAAATATAATTGCATTAGGTAAAAGATCAAATCAGGTTATTATTTTCACTTAGGGTTCGTCACACATAGACATTAAACAAGTATAATCCCTATCCATTGAAAACAAAACCAAAGATAAATATACAGAAAAATTGAGAGAAAACAAACAAGTCATAATTCTAAATATCTCTTTTTCTTCTATTGAATCTTCTTACAAAACTGGATTAGATGATGCTCTCTATCAGATTTCTTGACGTATTTTTTGTGTTTTTCTTGTTCCTTAATCAAAACTACAGCCTCTCAAGTTGCTTTCGACTTAAAATTGTTTGATAACTTGGCTTTCTTTTTTTTGCCTCCACTCATATCCTTTTATAGTAAAAACTAGATTTTTGGGTTATACATAGTCAACATACACGGGCATGTGAATGATCATGTATCTCCAAAAATACTTTAATTTTCAATTTTATACGAGTACAGAGACTTACACAGACAATATACATGATCGTGCATATTGACACACACACCCGTGTGGAGTTACGCACCCGTGTATATTGACATAAATGATCGTGTATATAATGTACACGAGCATGTAACTCCACACAGCTAGAACTAAAATTCTTCAATTTTCACACATTTATAGAGACTTACACTATTACTGTACACAGTTTTGCATCCTTAAGTTGCCTCAAATCTTCATTCCACAGCATGATTTCATGTAAATTCTTCTTCATTTGGTCCATGAAGGCAATTATTACCTACAAATACACTTGAAGCAAACTACGTATGAAATATACAACAAAACTATTAAAATATCAAGAAAAACACATTTAATATGAGTATATAATTATAATCAGTATTCCATTTAGATATGAACTCAACATTCAAAGTCATCAAATCATAAGACGTTGCATACAATTAATAAACACATAAAAATTTAATTTAGGGTTTTCCAAAATTTCAAATTAAGATTCATGAGTTTCTCTGAATTATGAAAAATTTATAGTCAAGGAAAACCATGAATTTTTTATAACCATGCTCATTCGTTAATACTTACTAATATTACAAAGATTTGCAAATGAAACTTACAAATATTCATTAATACTTCGAATTCTAACCTCTTACAAAGATAAAGCTTTGTAATATTAACCTTTTTTCATTGCTCAAGAATGCGAAAATAATTTACAGTAAGCTCCTGACCCTATCTATCTCTTTCCTTGAACTTTCTATCTCAACTTTCTTATGTAATGATATTTTGTGGAAAGACAACTTATTAGGTAGAGATACAATAGAACCATAACACACTTAAAAAACTAACAACCATCAATTGGTTTTAAAACTTTTCATCGTAACGGCCTAAAAGCTTTAAAACCTATTTATTAAATTATTAAATCCCTTAACTGACTTTTTAACTCATAAGTCACTTAAAAGAATTTACTTCCAACAATTTTTTTTTCTAGTTTTTGACATAAGAAAGACTGGTAATTTAGCTAATTTTGTTTTGCTTAGGAATTTCAAATAGAATATCAACAACGCCCAAAACATCACCCCAAATCCTCTGTTCATTTTCCCCTGTACCAACCCTGTCCAAGTCCACATAAGTGAATGGCTAAGGTCCACTTGGACAAGGTTGGTAGAGCAGAAAATGAACAGGGGATCACCTCTCCCAAAACATAGTTATTCCATCTACCAGTGGCATTGGAAAAGCGATGCGTCGAAAATCCAGTTCAACGGTTAAAAGAGTACTACATAATTTAGAAGTTGATTTATACTCTAAATGCCTTAAATTGCGGAAACAGACAAAGTATTCTTCAGGTTTTTAGCTGAGTACGTGTTATAATTGACAATATCTCTAAGACATTTCAGGATTCTAAAAAGTAAGACATGAACGTAATCAAAATGCTTGAAGAAATAAATGAACAAGATAATGGAGAAAAGATTATCAGCTGCAGAACGAATTAATATTGCACCAAGGGTAACGTTGGAAGTGCAAAAGAATCAAGTGATTACATTTGATTGTGGCATAGAGTGGAATGGCGATGAGCGTTTCATCGTTTAGAGATTTCATATCACTACTCAAGATCTGCAAGCAACCTAAGAACTAAGAACTGCGGTCGTAGATCATGACAGTCAACTGTAAATGCTTACATCTATGCTAAGCCAAAACAACAAGACTAGAAACAATACCAAGTTGAATGACCGAGTCTTAAATTTTCCTCTTCTATATGCAGACAAGAGACACTACAGTAAAAATACATATTCATTCACAAAGACAAGTACTTGATGTTTGATTCCTCGTACATAATTTTGGTTGGTGAAGTTTGTGACTTGGAGGAAATTGCTACTAGTATTACAATGCCGCTAACTAAGGCCAAGCCGAGTCCTAAACTGTTGACCACCATTGATTCTGAGGAGTGCGTAGACACATTTCTTCTTGTTTGCAACAACGTCAACTTTTCCAGTAGTCCAGTTTCTGCTGTTGCCACGGCCAACACATACACGTAGAGGCCCAAGAACACATGCCAAGGCAGTACCCTGGCCCTCACGTTTCTCGTCTCACCTCGGTGCCAAAAACTTAAGAACCCTGTCAACCACTGCGATGCATTGAACGAGTTTATATTAGTTGAAGATGATGTTACCTGGAAATGACCACAATCCCCACCGCCGTAATAATTACTCCACTTGCAAATTAAAATATGAAATATCATCAAAATTTAGGAAAGAAAAAAGGATCAAACTGTACTAAAAATGTAAGAGAACAAAAACCTGCGCCCCAAACAAACAAATGCAAATCAAACCCATCCAAGAATGCAAACTATAGAAATTGGCAAGAACCCCATCTTTTCCATGAAACTTTGTCCAAATCCCAAAGACCCCAGAAGCCAAAGCCACTCCTTGAAGACACAAGTGGACTGATTTCCTCAAGCTCCTTGAACCAGGCAGCCATTGATGGACCAAAATTGCTGAAACCACCCATTTAAGTTTTAAAAAGCATGCTTATGCCGAATTCGTACACAGTTGATTATCACATTGTAATTACCTTCTCCGCTAATGAGAATGAAACCAATTACCATGAACAGAGGATGGAGGTCCTTAAAAAGTAAACAGCAACAACAAAATCAAATTCAGGATCTCATTGAATGCAAATTTCACTGAACTTTAAAAGTTGACAAGAAAAAAACATATAAAAAGAGCATTACTGCAAAAATGAGGTCTTTTTGAGAGGAGTGAGAAAGAAAGCTAGAGTTGAACACACGAGCCCAGTAGATGACTAAAGCTGCAACTACCAGACCTGAGATTCTTGCAAAGAGTAGAAGTGGTACTAGTAGTGAAGGAGAGACTGTAGTCACAGCCATTGTGGTCAATTTGGAACTGTAGAGCAAACTGCGGTAGTAAGACACACCGACACTTTGATTAGCTAGAAGTGTAAATTATGACACTTCAGCCCCCTACGGCGACAACTTTATTGATTTATAAATTATAATTAAGTCGTAATTGCCGCATTTGGTGTTTACTTTCTCTTTTTTTTAAAAAAATTATATTTTTGTGTATTTTGTGTGTCTTGTGGGTATTTTTGTTCTTATAATAAATCAAATTTTCCAATTTAATAAACGAAAAGTTATATTATATCTTGTCACAATTTCAAGCCTTTGATATTGGGGAGATATGATTATAATCTTCTTGTAGGAATCTTTTACTATCAAAATGAGTTTTAAGGAAAAATATATATAAAAAGACGAAAGTAGAAATAAATAAAAAAAGCAAAAATAGAAAGAACGTAACAAAAAAGCGATAAAGTAAAGAAATAAAAATAGAGTTTTTAATAACCCATAATTTTTAAAAGTCCTTAGTACAATTTTTTATATCAATCTAATAACTAATTAAATTTAAATATGTACTAAATTTATTTTATATTGGTTATTTTACATATATTAATCCTTTTTCTTATAACAATTTTATCCACAAGATTGAAAATAAAAGTTGAAATCTAATATCTTTGCATTATAATTTAAAATCTTTGTAATAATCTACTTCTAAAAAATACAAAGAAAAGTCAAACTTCAAACTATTTTAGAGACTATTTTAAAACTATTGTAACAACTTTAGGTTTCCATGGTAGAATTTATTGTGAAAATATGAAATTTTAAATTTCTTTTATGCATGAATTCATATATAAGGTGTAGCTCTTTACACTCCAAAGCATATCTCAACAACACAATTATGTTGAAAGAGCTTGGATGGTTTCTCTCTTGTGCAATGAGCTTCTCTCTCTTACAAAATCCTTATGTTTTCTACTTATCCATCCATGGCCCTTTTAGTTTTTTTCCTACCTTTCTTGCTGAATAATTTGTTTCTCCTCACCTTCATCTGCAAGCTTTCTTTGGTTACTGTTTCCTCCCTTTCTTTTTTTTTTCTTATTTTCATTTTCTTCCTTTTTGTGTTCAAACATAGTCCTTGCTATTGCTAGTGTCAGACTCTGCCTTAAGTGTAATTTTGTCTATTCATCTGGAGCTTTTAATTCCCACCTTCATTCCTCTATGTTTTTAGTCAACCCTATTCTCAACTCCAGTTAGAAAAATTGTTATTTACTATTAACAACTTCACTGCTCCATTTGTTCTACTTACATGCAGCTAGAAAATAATTTAGAAATAGGTAAATTTCTACCTTTGCCTGCCACCTTCACCCCTACCAAGCATCCCTCTTATGTAGCATGTAACACCCAAATACCCCCTGGGAGGATACATAAATGCCACCCAAGACAGAACAATTAGACCAAACATCACACTGATATTTATTTATTTAATAACTCAAACCCACACACA
>JANZLC010000003.1:16908454-16924439 GCA_026413385.1 Erythroxylum gracilipes
AGGACAATACTGATTAAGGTTGGATGCCGCGGTATAACCCGCAAACACACGCCGCAGTATAACCTGCAAACACCTTCCGGTAGGGTGTGGGGTCCAACATATTCTATGGTATATGCAAGTAATTTTTCTTTCCAAAGAAATGAGTTATGGAGTAATCTTATAAATATGGGGAGTTGTTGTAAAGGTCCTTGGTTAATATATGGGGACTATAATTCTACATTATATAGAACTAAAGCTCAAGGTAATTATTTCTTCAAAATTTCTCTGAATATTTTAAAGAATATGTTGATTACTTAGGGGTTACAAATTTAAACTCTAAGGGTTACTACCACACTTGGAGCAATAAGTAAGGATTATATTGGTTCATAAGGAAAAAATTAGATAAGGCCCTAGTTAACTCCAGTTGGCTTACAAATTTCCCTGAGAGCAAAGCTAAGTTAATGAATCCATTGTTCTCAGATCATACACGTATAATGTTTTCTAGCTATCTCATTAAAATAGCTAGACATTTTCCTTTTAGGTTCAAAAATTTTCTGGCTTATTGAAGTGGTTTTATAGAAGCTTGCAAGAAGGGGATTGAGAAAACTATATCAAGTTCCAAATAGTTTTGTTGTATGCAAAAACTCAAATTTATTAAGGAAGTGCTTAAATTGCTAAATGGCTCAAAAGAATCTAGTATTAAGGACGTTGTGGATATTGCTAAGATGGAGTCAACAAAAGTTCAAAACCTATTAATTATTAATCCAACTGATGATACTCTTTTGACAAAAGAGAAATCTCTTCTGGCTAACTATCTATAGACTGTACATAATCATTCATTACTGATCAAATAGAGTGATAAATGCACTAAATTTTTCTTCAATACTATTTTGGTTAGGAGGAACAGAAACAAGATTTATTGCATATTATTTAGTGAGGTACAGTGTTGTAGGATCAATACTTAATACTCTAGGAAGTTGTTAAGTTCTTTTTCACACTTCAAAGATCTGCTAATCCTTTTGGTTCCTTGGTCTCCTTCTTAAGCAGTTTTATCACCAAAATAATCTTTGAAGAAATGACAGTAAATTTGATCAAACTTGTTAGTCTATGTTTGGTTGGACGTAAGATTTTTAATGGAATAGAATGTAAATGGATGTAATATTAGAAAATTATTGTTTAGGAGGGATGAAAGGGTTCATAATATAATATAGTGAAATATTATTTGGAAGAAGGGGTCATAATATAATATAGTACAATGTTATTTATCATTTTATATTGCATCCTAGACCCCCCAAATTGGAGGTAACTTATTTTTACTGTTTAGGATGGAATAGGATATAATGTGAAAACTTCTGCTTCCATCCTATTCCATTCCACTCCATTATAAACCCTCCTCTCAAATAATGGAATAATATTACATTCAATTTCATTCCAATAATAACCACCCAACCAAATATAGCCTTAAAGATAAGTAAATAGTTTATACATTTTATAATGAATATAAAGAAAGCTCGTATTAGCCTTGGTAGACTGAATGGTTATTTCTTTCATAAATCTTAAGAAGTGATTGGTTAAGTAGTTAAAGTTGCATTCCATGAATTTTTCTCAAAAGGTATCTTATTAAAGGAAATTAACAAAACTTTTCTCTGCTTGATTCCTAAGGTCTCTAATACTATTATCAAATTGGAATTTACCTTTTAAACTAATGTGTGATGGAAGTGATTTTACAATAAGTGTAGTACTTGAAAATGAATGGACAAGCATTTTTAACCAATTTACTACGTTAGCAAGACTTTGATGGATGTGCAAGAGAATTATGCTACAGTAGAGAAAGAATTGTTAGTAGTAGTTTTTGTGTTCTACATATTTAGACCTCATTTAATCTTACCTAAAATTGTGGTTTATATTGACCATTACGTATTAAGGTACTTGCTATATAATCCAAATGCTAATATTAGATTAATTAGATGGATTTTGTTACTACAGGAATTTGATTTAGAAATTAAGGATAGAAAAAGAGCCAAAAAACCTGGCAGTAGACCATCTAGCTCACCTTGAAAACCCAAATTTGGGGAAGCTAAATGAAGAATACATTGATGATTCATTCCCAAAAGAGTGATCTTATAATTCGGAGATGTTAAGTGAGTTTAAGATCCATTGTTTTGTAGATATTACAAACTGTTTTATGACTAAGATCTTACCGGAAGGTCTTTCATATCACCAAAAGAAGAAATTCTTTACTACTTTGAAGGACTATTTTTAGGAAGATCCATATTTTTTGTATCTGCTTAAACCAAATAGTGATAAGATGTGTATCTCATTCTAAGGGGTGGAAGATCTTAGGACATTGTCATATTGGACCTACCAGAGGGTACTATAGTTCCAATAAAATGACTCAAAAGATCTTTGAGTTAGGTTTTTATCAGTTTTCAATTTTCCAATATGCCCAAAGGTACGTAGCTTTAGGTGATAGATGCCAATAATCAGGTAATAACTTTTTCTGGGTTTAGATGCCTCAAGTTTCATTCTTGTTTATGGAGTATTTGATATTTTGGACATTGATTTTATAGGTCAATTTTTAGCTTTACTTAGTAATGGATATGTCCTACTAGTTATTGTCCATGTTTCTAAATGGGTGGAAGCTCAAGCTTTACCCATAAATGATGTTAGGGTTGTTATTAGATTCCTATAAAGTTATTTTCTCATTTTGGCATACCTAAAGCAATTGTTAGTGATAGGGGCACACATTTTTGTAATGCACAATTCTAAAAGGTACTTAAAAAGTATGGAATCACTCATAGAATTGCCACCCCATATCACCCTCAAACTAGTGGCCAAGTTGATCTAGCTAATAGGGATTTAAAATGAATTTTGGGAAAGACTATAAAGTACTAAAGGAGAGAATGGTTAATTAAGTTAGATGATGCTTTATGGGCTTATAGAAGGGCACATAAAGCACCGATTGTCACTACACCTTAAATCCTTGTCTATAAGAAAGCATGTCATTTACTTGTGGAATTAGAACATAAGGTATATTGGGCCATTAAGCTTATGAATTTTGATCTTCAACTTATCGGTAAGAACAGGAAGTTGTAAGTTAATGAATTAGAAGAATGACAATTAACAGCCTATGAGAACTCCAAAATGTACAAGGAGGGGACTAAGAAATATTATGACCAAGGGATCAAGCAAGCCAAGCAATTTAAAAAGGGAGATTTAGTTCTTTTATACAATTCTCGTGTAAGATTATTCCTAGATAAGCATAAATCAAGATGATCTGACCTTTATTGTGGATAAAATATTTTTTTATGGCGTAATCGAGGTAAGTCATTCGCACAAAGGTAACTTTAAAATTAATGGCTAAAATTATATCTTAGAGGTAATCTTGACGGTATTAAAGAGGATATTAATTTAACCAAGTCACCCTAGATCATAATAGGTATGTCGAGCTAAAGATGTTAAACAAGCGATACTTGGGAGGTAACCCAAGAATTACGATAGTTTTATTTGATTTGATTATATTATTTTGTTTATTTTTTAGCTTTAGTATAAGATTCCATTACTTTTCGATGTGTTTCATGTTAAGTTATGGAGCATCTTCATTTGATTCTATCTATTTTTTGTGTTTTTGGTATATGTTGCTAACTTTTATGACTTTAAACAAAAAAATTAAAGTTTTAAGGAACGTTTAGGTATGCATGATCATGTACACACCGGTTTATATGCTTGTGTATACACAAATTTGATTTCAACATGTTTTATACGGTCAATGAGCATGACTGTGTACAGTCTTGGAGCTTTTGAAAACTTTCACACACATTTATAGTTACTTAAACAAGCGTAGGATATGCTTATGTATCTCAATTTCTCTAGAACATATCATAACACATGCCCATGTCAAAAGTCAAATATGTATAGTGACTTACATGATCATAAAAATGACCGTGTACATGATAGTGAGAATAAATGAAAAGTCGTACTCGCATGTCCTAAGCCACACATCACCGTGACTTATACGGTTAGTTCCACGATTATGCAACTGACTATGTAAGGACAAGACACACACTAAAAACCTTTTTTCTTCTTCTTCTTTCCCACTTTTCTCTCCCTCTTCCGCCATCCACTTGTTGCACCTCTCCCTTCTTTAGTGTAACCCATCATTTTTTGAGTGATTTTACAACGTCCAAGTAAGTTTTTCTTGCCTTTTACATTAATTGTACTTAGAAATTTGAGTATTCTTGCAAATCTTAGGGGTTTTCGTCCCCAAATTGCTAAGTTATGCAATTATTGCATCTCAGGGTGATTTCACCAAGTTTTGTGCTTGATTTTTTGATTTCAGCATGTTTTACACGGTCAATGAACATGACTGTGTACAGTCTTGGAGCTTTTGAAAACTTTCACTCACATTTACAGTTAGTTACACAAGCGTAGGATATGCTCATGTATCTCAATTTTTCTAGAATATATCATAACACATGCCCGTGTCAAAAGTCAAATATGCATAGTGACTTACATGATCATAAAAATGACCATGTAAATGATAGTAAGAATAAAAGAAAAGTCGCACTGGCATGTCCTACGTCACACATCACCGTGACTTATACGGTTAGTTCCACGATTATGCAACTAACTATGTAAGTATAAGACACACACTAAAAACCTTTTTTTTCTTCTTCTTTCCCACTTTTCTCTCCCCCTTCCGCCATCCACTTGTTGCACCTCTTCCTTCTTCAGCCTAACCCAACATTTTTTGAGTGATTTTACAACGTCCAAGTAAGTTTTTCTTGCCATTTACATTAATTGTACTTAGAAATTTGAGTATTCTTGCAAATCTTAGGGTTTTTTTATCCCCAAATCGCTAAGTTATGCAATTATTGCATCTTAGGGTGATTTCACCAAGTTTTGTGCTTGATTTTTATTTACAAGATGAATTTCATTCTTTTCCATACAAATTATTGAATTAATTTGATGAAATTTGAGTTGAGTATGCAAAAATTTCTCACTATATGATGATTTTGTTATATTAGGTTCATTTTTTTGTTTTCTAGTAATTAGATATTATTCCCTAGTTTAATTTCATTTCAATTTAGTATTTCGCATGAATTAGGTTTTAATTGTTTTTAGTATAGGTTTAATTGTTAAATTGTGTAGCTAAATTTTCAATTTTAGGAATTGCATTAGTACTTATATGATTACATTATTTTTTGTCGCTTTTAATTATATTAATAATTTTGTTATTAGTGTAATTTTCTAATTGTTTTTGTTAATTACAATATTATTAGTTTAATTTGATTTTTAATTGTGTATTTTGCACAATTCCATAACTTAATGAGCATACAAATTAAGTGTAGGGAAAAGCAGTTTGTTTGTATTTATATTTATTATTTTCTTGCATTTTATCTAGTTTCAGGCTTTCAGGGACGATGATGAGAAGAATAGATGTTGTGTAACAAAAAAGAGCAAAGGAGATACCAAAGAATAGACAGAGAGGATAGGGGTCATCTAAAGACTCGAGTAGAGCTCGCTTACCACTAGTGAGACAGACTTTAGCACATCTAATGGAGCAACATAAGATGTTTCTTTTCATTGCTAGGGCCCATGATGAGCAGTTTTAGAGGTTCAAGGATAAGAGATTTCAAAATGTTAAAGTGTGGTCATGGTTCTTCGAGATCATAGAGGCCATATACTAGCAGCTTACGCTCTAATTGTCCTCCATATTCTTCATGGAAAAAGGTCGTTACGATTGGGACCAACTAAGTATGATCTAGTTCAAGATGCTCAGGGAGATGACGAGGATGAGCTACATGGACTTCTCTATGATGATGGGTCTTTATGATCAAAAATTTATGGAGACACAAGAGTATATGGGACTTAGGATAGATTTGTTGTATGATGTACAACCATCATTTCTGGTGCATCATCAGCGAGAAAGATACCTATAATAAGAGTAAACCTAAGACATTCACCCTATGACATCATGCTCTCAAATACATCCACAGGCTTCTAATTTATACACCAAGTGAGCAAGTGATAACTTTGGAGTCGTTAATAATCTAGATGTGTTATATTTATGAGATATGAGCGAAAGGATGCTAATACACTTGGAGCATACCTTAGTCCAATTTTTTTAGCATTGGAGCAAGAAGGGATGATATGGATTAGGCCCTATGTAACATGATTAGGAAAGAGGATGGGAGTCTTCTGGAAGACTATCACTAATGAGGCTACTCGATACCATAGTCACCTTCAACTTAGATGTTATGTGGAATATGCATATGGTACAAATAAGATAGGGACCGACAAGAGAAATATACCTATTAATTGGGGTCCCAAACAAGCAAGCAGCTTTAGGAGTAGATGAGGATTGCCCCAACATAGCAGAGCAACCACCAAGACATGACTCACCACCATCTAGCAGTTGCATTCGACTCTTTAGCCATATGATGCTGCCTGAGGGTCCTCCTACAACCAAATGTCACAAATTAACAATTACAGGGGCAATCTATAAAGTATATACAAAGAATACTTATTTTCATATTGGCCTTGATTTCTTACTTCGTCCTCTCTATAACATCATAAAAATAACCAATTGTTGTCAGCCAAACGAAGTACCCTCACCAATAGCTCACAAAATTAGATGATAAATTGACATTGGGACTATAATTCATTATCTTCAAGTATAATTCTAGAAACCTCCAATTCAGCATTAGACCTAACATGTTAAGATGCAACCCACTTTTCTCTTATAAACATTTTTCTTAACTTTTTGTTCATTATAATAAAACACTAAATTGATAAGAAATTTGCTGTCAATCTTGTAATAATAGGACGACACAAATTCCTACCGTTGGTGAAATCCATTCTCGTTAATTAATTTGTAACCATAATTAATCATCTATAGCCATCGGTGATTTGCAACTATTGTAAGATTTGCAACTAATTTCTTATCACTTCAGTATTTTATTTTAATGAAGAAAGAGTTGATATAAAAGTTTACAAGTGATAAGTAGGTTACATCTCAGTATGCTAGGTCTAATGTTGGATTAGAGGTTTCTAGAATTATACTGGAAGATAATGAATTTTGGTCTCAATATCATTTTTTCATTTGAATTTGTGAGCCATTAATGAGGGCACTTTGTCTAGTTGATAATGATGAGAAAGGCAAAAATGGTTTTTTTAATACCTTGGAGAGGGCGAAGGAAGCAATCAAGGTCAATTTCAAAAATATGCCTTCTTTATGCATACCTTATCTTGCAGTCATTAATGAGAGATAAGAAAGATAACTTTACTCCCTGTTATTTGCAACTAAGGCATTTTTAATCCTAGTATCTATTTCGGACAAATTTTTACAAAGAAAGATGAAGCTAATAGGGTAATGATATTAACTATAACAACAATTGTTGCCCATGAGATGATGCAAGATCTCTTAAACTCACAAATGGAGATTTATAAGGATGCTTTTGGTGATTTTGGGATGTTAATTGCTATTCGTCAAAGAAACAAACTTAATCTAGGCATATATTTTTCACTTTTGTTATTTGTTGAAAATTAACTATCATTTTACTTTGTTTATAATACTACTTTTGTTATCCTACAGTTGCTTAGTGGGACCAATTCTAGAGTGGTGTTTCAAAATTGCAATAGTTTGCAATTCAAATTCTAAGTCAATGTGTGAATACAATAGGATGTGAAAGGAATCAGAACACATTTAAATTCATCCATTCCAAGAAAAAGAATAGATTGGAGCACAAAAGATTGAATGATTTGGTCTTTGTTTGATACAATTTAAAGCTTTAGGAAATGTATGTTATTATCATTATCAAGTTAGAAATAATTTCTTGTAATTTTTTAACAATTTAATTTTATTGATTACTAGGACTCTTAATAGAACAAGTAGTTCTGTAGATTCAAATTTTCTTGATCATATTAATCTTTTACTGAATTGGGTTTCTAAAGAGCCAGGTTTGATAGATGAGAGTGACTTAGAAGATAATATTGGATGAGAAAGTATTGACATGTTATTTGTGGCAATAAATTTGAATGATGGTGATGATGAGGCTCCTCTCAGTGAAAAGGATTTTGTATCAAATGAGAATTGGGGTCAATGTGATTTGAGTAGGTATTCGATTGAATAAAGTTCCAGGTATTTATTTCTCCCCTTCTTTTAATTTCACTTATATTTAATGTATATGTTAAATTCTATATATGCAATATAAATATAATTTTAAATATTTTTATTTAAGGTTTCATTTCTAGTTAGTTATTTCCTCGGCACGAACTCTTGTTGTAAATTGCAATTGTTAGAAAGTCATAGATATGTATTATTCTTTTTATTTGACGTCGTGATGCAATTATTATTTATTATATGATGAAATTGTAATATTTTAAATACTTTGTATTGTTCTTATTTTATATTTATATGATGATTATATGATCTTTTTCATATTAATTGTGGTTATTATTTTTATGTGAAATATGTGAAAAATAGTATTAATAAAAGTAAATATTTTTTATTTTAAATTTCTATTATTATGATTTTAGAGAAAGGATTGATGTAAAATTATAAATTATGCAGTACAATATATTAAAGGACTATTTTGTAAATTCAAAAAGTACCTAAACTAATATTCAGTATTGACCAGTATCGGTATAGTACCATACCATAACAAAATTCAGTACCAATACTAGTATAATATTCATAACATTATGTTTGGGAGGGAGGGGAAGAAGAAATAAGATAAATAAACCTATGTAAAATGACATCGTTTTATATTGTGAGAAACAGAAGCTTAAAACTACGAGATTTTGCTTCATCTTCTTTTATGTTGATGGCTTAAAACGACGTCATTTTTTATGTATGTTACTCGAGCTTTAGGCGAGGCCCGAGTTTCTTATAATCATCTAGCTCAAGGCCTAATTAACTTAAGCCTGGTCCATTGACCATGGGTCAGATTGGACTCGGGCCAATTGTCAATCCTAGTCATAGAAATTTCATTCAAACCCTCCAATAATAAACTATTGGCTTCACTTCAACCAGAATAAAAACAATTATATATATATATACAACTCAAGTTTCATGCCACAAGTTTATTCTTAAAACTAAATGATTAGAATTATACAACATTGTAATTATTAAGCTTAGGTATTTTCTAAAACCACAAAAATATAAATTCATTATATTAGTATTTTTGTTAAGGTAAAAACATAAATTTAAGATCAACGTTTACCTCTAAATATAAATTAGACTTTTATGAATTAGAACGTTAAAAACAAAATTTATTTTTTTTAACATTCAAATTAGAATTTCTACAAACCAATAAATAAATAAATATATGATTGCTAACTTTCTATTAAATCATTGAAGATATGGCAATAATATATACATTTTTTAATAACCTTATGAGTCTTACAATGTCATGTATGGACCCCGTGACTCTATAAGACTCCTAAATTTATTAAAAATCTTCAATTAAATTTATAAATCGGACTAAATTCAATTAAATATAATTAATTACTTATAATCTAATTACTCTAATGTAATTTAACCTTAATCTAATTAAATCATATCCCCCAAATTACACAACCCTATATTTTATATTTATCTCCAATTTATTTTAATCTCTTTGTCGCCATCTCCCTAATCCCTCTCATCTCATTCATTCTTCTTGATTAGAAGAAGTGTGATTTTTAAAGGCAAGATAACTTCTTGCAACTTACACCATTCAAGATCTTCAAAATCATCATCTTCATAAACCACTCGGAATGTTACGATCTTCGTGCTCAATGACGCCTTGCGCTCCCTTCTACTACAACCTCGACAAATCCATTACACTCACACAGTCACATGCTCACACCGAATTGGAGGGAACGACAGATAGAGATAGAGAGAGAGAGAGAGAGAGAGAAAATTCAATATTTCATTTACTAATAGCTTGTCCTTCCATTATGTTACAATCGAAATATATTCTACTGTAACCGGAATATTCTTGATAGTGTCACGTGAATTGTTATGCGTCTGTGGCTCTTACGCTGCGTTTCATTTATTCTTAACTCATCTCCACATCGTCGTCTCCCTCTTCTTCCCTATAAGTTCATGCAGCTCCAATTATCATAACATCCCCTCTGTCTTCAAGAAACACCTTGTCCAGCAGATTTACGTCTGGGAACCTCTTTTGCAATTCATAAAACCATTCCCATGTTGCCTCTTCCTTGGTTCCTCCTTTCCACTGCACCAGCATCTGTGCCCTGTTGCTCCTTTTCACCATTCATCACCCCCAAATAGCCACGGGAATTTTTGCCTTCTCCTCCATTGTCATGGGCAGCTGGCTAGACGTAGGTATTCCTTTAGAAACAAAACCTCGTAATTGAGAAACGTGAAAAGTGGGATGAATGGTTGTTCCTTCGGGAAGTCTCAATGTGTAAGCCACCTTATTTATCTTTGCAATGATCGGGAAAGGTCCATAGTACAGAGGTGCTAACTTCTGGTTGGGTTTTTGCTGTAAAGAATGCTGCCGGTAGGGTTGTAGCTTCACATATACCAATTGCCCTTCCTCAAATTATTTGTCTAAACATTTTTTATCCGCCTGTAATTTCATCCTCTATTTTGCTCTGTTCAAGTGGAATTTAACAATCTGAAGTGTGGCCTCCTTTTCCTGAAATATTTGATCCATCCCTGCATCAATGGAGTCTCCTGCTACATACGGCACGTATAATGGTGGTGGATACTCGTAGAGAACTTCGAATGGCGTCATGTTTATGGTTGAATGGTACGTGGTATTATACCACCATTTGGCCATAGTTAGCCAACTTACCCATTTCTGAGGAGTATCACAACAGAAGCACCTTAGGTATGTTTCTAGCATCTTATTCACCGCTTCCGACTGCCCATCTGTCTGTGGATGGTAGGCTGTGGATAGTTACAGCTTCACATTTTGTAACCGGAACATTTCACACCAGAATTTGCTCAAGAAAAGTGGATTCTGATCTGAAATGATACGTTCTGGCTTCCCATACAGTTTAAATATGTGGTCCATAAACACCTGCGCCACCTCCTGGGCTGTATACGGGTGCTTGATTGCTATGAAGTGTGGGTATTTACTAAATCTGTCGACGACAACGAAGATAGCTAACTTCCCATGAGATGGTGGTAATCCTTCTATAAAGTCCATTGTGACTTCCTTCCAGCATCCTTCTGGCACTCGTAAAGGCTGTAGTAAACCCGAGTAGGTGGCGTGATCTTATTTGCTTCTTTGGCAGATCACACAATTCTTCACATGATTCTTACGTCCTTGGCCATTTGCTTCCAGTGGAACAAGCTCTGTATCCTTTTGATTGTTTCCGTCACTCCTAAATGTCCACCCTGTGGGCTGTCATCTGCCATGGTTAATATTCTCTTTTGAAGCTCCTTTCACAACTTACTACTATTCTTCCTTTCCATCTAAGCATTTTTCCCTTCCATTCATAATTTCCCGTCGGGTTGTCGGTGGCTTCTAGCTTTCTGATGAGATCCTTTATGGTCTTATCCTTCTCCCATCCTTCCCTGATTTCATCCATCATGGTTGCTTGTATTTGAGATACCGCCATTGTGAGTAATTGCCGACTAGAGATCCTGGATAATGCATCTGCCGCCAGGTTCTCTTTTCTTCTTCTGTAGGTAACCTCAAAGTCAAATCCTATCAACTTTGGTAGCCAATTTGGCTGGAATGGTGTGGAGATCCTTTGCTCCAGGAGGTATTTCAGACTCCTGTGATTCGTCTACACCCAAAAGAACCTACCATTCAAATAATGGTGCCAGTGTTTCACCGCTTTAATAATAGCGAGGAACTCTTTCTCGTATGTTGATAATCCTTGGTGTTTAAGAGCTAAAGCTTTGCTTATATAGGCTATTGAACGACTATCTTGTTGAAGAACAGCCCTAATTCCTTTGTCGCATGCATCTGCCTCAATTACAAATAGTTTTGTGAAATCCAGAAGCGCTAGTACGGGTGCTGCCGTTAACCTTCCTTTCAGCTGCTCGAACGCTTCTTGTTTTCGTTCCTTCCACTCCCAGCTTCCTGCCTCTAGTTTCTTCAGCAAGTCATTGAGGGGCTTTGCTAGGATGCCATAATGCTCGATGAATCTTCTGTAGTACCCCGTCAGCCCCAGAAACCCCCTGAGCTCCTTCAGTGTATGCGGCTGTGGGCATTGCCAGATGGTTTCAATCTTCCTTTCATAGGTGGATACCCCCTTCTCCGAGATTGAGTGACTCAAGTAGTCTACCTGCCTTGCCCAAATATACACTTACTTCCCCGCACATATAATTGTTGTTGTCTCAGGACTTCTAGGACCAACCGGAGATGCTCCAGGTGTTGAGGGAGGTCTGTACTGTAAATAAGCAAATCGTCAAAGAAAACTAATAAGAATTTCCTAAGGAAGGGTTTAAATATTTCATTCATGAAATGTGGAGGGGGCGTTCGTAAGGCTGAACGGCATCACGAGAAACTCAAATTGCCCCTGATGGGTTCTGAAAGTCATCTTCAAGATATCCTCCTCTTTCACCCGGATCTGGTGATATCCAGATCGCAAATCTAGCTTGGAATACCAACTAGATCCTTTCAACTCCTCTAGTAGCTCTTCAATTAGTGGAATCGGAAACTTGCTTTTGATCATGTGTTTGTTTAATTCTCGGTAGTCTATACAAATCCTCCAAGAGTTGTCCTTCTTCCTTCCTAAAATAACTGGTGACACATACGGGCTAACACTCTTTCGTATGAATCCTTGCTCTGACAGCTCCTACATTGCCATTTCTATTGCGTCCTTCTGCTCACCGGAATAACGGTAAGGCCTTATGTTAATGGTCTCCACTCCTGGCTTTAAATGGATTGCGTGATCGCACGCATGTCTTGGTGACAATCCCTTCAGCTTTAAGAAAATCTCCCCCATTCAGCTAAGAATCCTTCTAGCTCGTCTCGGGACTAAACGTCGTCATTAATTTCCAGGTGTTGCATCTGGATGTCAATTAGAGCTGTCAGACGCAGCATAAATAACGTACCTTGGTTCAAGTTCTTGATCATTTTTTGGAAGTTCTTGCTGGATACTTCTCTAGCCGGCATCTCTGGTTGTCCTAACAACTTCACTACTCTGCCTTCCCATTGGAATTCCATGGTGCGCCTCTTGAAATTGCATAGTACATCGTCTAAGGTTGCTAGCCACTGCAACCCCAGTACCATATCGCACCCTCCTAGTTTGATGATTAGAGCTTCAGTAGCAAACCTTGCCCCCTGCATATTCCATACAAAATGCTTACATACCTGCTTGCATACCAGTTTTAATCCTCCTCCCACGGTAATGCTTATAGGGTCGATCTCGCTTACCTCCACCATTGCCTTTCTTATCACCTTCTCGTCCAGGAAGTTGTGCGTGCTTCCACTGTCCACCAATATATGTAAGGGTCTCTTCCTATAACTTCCCACAACTCGAAGTTGTTTGTAATCCATTTGGTCTTTTAAACCCCACTTGGCCTCTAGCAAGATATTAGGATTGAGGGGAGCTCCATCCTCCAGCTCTTTACATCTCGATTCTTCCTCCTCCTGATCCTCGTCCTCCACTATGTATAACTGAAACTGCTTCTTCCTGCATCTGTGTCTAGGGGAGTATCTCTCGTCACGCCAGAAATAAAATCCTTTTGCCCTTTTTTCGTCAAACTCCTTGCTGCTTGTCGTCCTGCTATTCCGAGGGCTTATGACATTAATGTTCCTATTTCCTAGGTTCCCTGGAGTTGGTAGCAAACCGGCCTCCATGTGTTGTTTTGATAAAGGAGCTGCGTAATTACTTCCTTTGTATGAAGGTGGTCTCGCTCCGACTGGGCTACTGACCTTGCTTCCCTTACCAAAATAAACTGGAATGCTGGCTGCGACAATCGCTTCCTGCCTCCGTGCCCATTTATAAGCTTGGTGTAGGATTTGCAGATCCATCATCTTCACTGTCTACCCCAGCTCCAGCTTAAGCCCCTTTAAGAAGAACCCTACCAAGTATTCTTTTGGCAGAGTGAGTTTATTTGAATACCTGTCAAACAATACACAATACTCCAGTACCGAACCCTCCTATCTTAGTTCCTTTAAGTCTCCTATGGGGTCTTCGAAAATATTCTCATCGAATCGTTGTCTTAAGAGGGTAGTGAACTCTTCCCATTTCATTTCGTTATCCTCCTTTCGATTTCGAATCGTCAGTTGATATCATTCTAGTGCTACCCCTTCCATATGGATCGAAACAAGCCTTATCTTCATCTCATCTGGTGTTTGATCCATAGTAAAGAACTGTTTGCACCTATAGCTCCAGCTCCTTACTCCTGTGCCATCGAACGTTGGGAATTCAGTTTTGTTGGCCTTTATACCACGTCCTTCGTCTCCCGCGCTCTTCACCACTGTTTCCGTCTCTTCCTTATTCATTTTCTGCATGAGTTGTTGAAACATTAACTTAATATCGTTGATTTCCTTTTCGTGCCTTGATTGAGCTTCTAACATGCTTCGTGCCTTGATTGAGCTTCTAACATGCTTCTGATGCTTTCTTCTATACGACGGACCTCAACTCCTTGCGTCCTTTCGGCCATTCTATTCCGAGGAACGTATGCTCTGGTACCAAATGTTATGATCTTTGTGCTCAATGACACCTTGTGCTCCCTTCTACTACAACCTCGATAAATCCGTTACACTCACACACTCACACACTCTCACCGAATTGGAAGGGAACAACAGACAGAGATAGAGAGAGAGAGAGAGAGAGAGAGAGAGAGAGAGAGAATTCAATATTTCATTTACTAATAGCTTGTCCTTCCATTCTGTTACAACCGAAATATATTCTACAGTAACCGGAATATTCTAGATAGTGTCACGTGAATCTGTTATGCGTCTATGGCTCTTACGCTGTGTTTCATTTATTCTTAAGTCATCTTCACGAGGTCGTCTCCCTCTTCTTCCCCACAAGTTCATGCAGCTCCAATTATCGTAACACCGAACCACCCAGATTCCTTATCAAATTAAGTAATAGTCCCTAAATAATATTGAACTCCAGACAAATTCCTCGTTCTTCTTCCTTCTAACCATTAATTGAAACCTGTAATTCCAAATAACTTCGGACTTTGAGTCGCATTTTTATCAGATTCTAAATCACTTACTTTAGTTAAGTCAGCATCACTTCTACTAACTTTTGTCAACATATCAAAGACGTTATTGGTCATTATAGCAGGTTCACCTAGTAACCAAAAAATTCTTATTTTGAAGAGATTTATAATTTTGAGTTGATACTTATATTTCAATCCATGTTTGCCCTAAAATTACAAGACTAGTTGAGAAAACAATAAAGGAAATATAATCAAACTCGTATTAGATGTTCAAAAACACAAAATAATTTACAATATTATGGAAATCACACAACTTCCAAAAGGAAAGGATCAAAGAGATGGACGGGATGAGAGAGACGGCAATAAAGAGGTCAATATGACTTGAGAATAAATTTAAGATTATGTACTTTAAGGATTAGGGTTTAATTAAATTAATAAATTAGATAAGATGGTTAATCGGTTTTATTTAGAATTAATTATTTAATCAAATTTATTAAAAAATTAATTTAATTAAATACTTGTAATGAATTTATGAGCCTCGTAAAATTACATGGCCTACACATAATATTGCAGAACCACATATTAATTAAAAATAATATATTCTTTACCACACATCAATAATGACGTGATAAAAAAACTAACAAATTATGCTTTTATCTATTTTCCATCTACGAATTCAAATGCTAAGATTAAGGGAGCAGATTTACCCCCTAATCAAATGTCATGTAAAGAATGGAAGCAAAACCTAGTTTTGGGTAGATAACTGGACTGAATTCAATCCCTTACTTGAAAGATGTGATCTGATGGATAATTGAGCTCACTTTAGCTTTTAAAGGGATTTTAGTAGTCGAGTGCATCAGATCACATCTTTTCTTTAGATCACATCTTTTCTTAAAGAAAAGATGTGAT
>JANZLC010000003.1:16937909-16956031 GCA_026413385.1 Erythroxylum gracilipes
ATTAATTTATAAATTATTTATTTTATTAAAATAACATAATTTTATTAATAATTTGATAACAAATATTATATAAGAGATTAAATAAATTTATTTATTCAAAAATAATTTCTCTTTAAATTTTATCTAATATGTAATTATTGTCAGTAATAAAAATATAACTTTCTTAATATTAACAACTAAACAAGTTTTTGTTTTTATTTAAAAAATAAAAAACTGAAATTAAAAACAAAAACTGAAAACTACAACAGAAAAATAGAAGTAGAATCAAACGGCCCCGTCATCAATAAAGAAACAATTTCCACTGGGGTGAACATCATTTTTGCCAAATACTCTCCGATACCTTTCCAGGTCATATATACACTACAATTAAAACGAGTTTCAAGATTCAAGATTCATTATTTTAAAATTTTAAGTCTCTTCTTAAATGTAACTTTCTCCTATCTTTATGTCCTAATTTATAGTTTATCTTAACAAACTCATATATTATCTATGAGAAAAAGAGAGAAAAAAAAAAACTAAACTATCGGAGTCATTGGCTCGATTGCTCAAACAATTCCGCGGAATTGATGACCATGAAATGCGGGGCACTTTGGTAAATTTGTTGGAAAGTGGACGATAAACAGTCCTGAGCATCTAAATTAATGGAAAACACTAACTAAATTGTGGAGTGGCAAAAAATCGCGTCAGACTATACGGAAATTAGAAGTATGGTATATATGGTTCTACGGTCTGATATTCAATCTTTATCCTTACCGGTTGACTTTCTGAAAGTGACTTTCATTCTTAGGATGAATTGGCCATAGGGTAGACAGATAGATTATTAAGATCGTACGTTGAATCTTTTCGGTGCCAAGGATGAGCTAATGCATATAAATTGGACTCAAATTTCATAGTACATTAAATATTATCTATAATAAATAAATAATTTACGGCATAAAATATTAAATACAATAATCATTGAAATTATCAAATTGATGCCTTATCTTTTTCCATGAAGACTACACGACACTATTATAACCTAAGGTCATAAGGGCCAAATGACGTTCCTAGTCTAGTGGCGGATTGTTTGCATGAGATTTGGTTGAGAGCAATTTTTAGTTGAAAAAGGAGCAGACCAAGAATTTAGTTTTAGTATTTGGCTAATACCCAAGTTAACCCCCAATACGGTCATTTCTTTGCATCTTGGAACAGAGATCGATTTAAGATAATAATCAGATCAGATCAAATAAAAAGTAGCAGCAACTAATTAAAACAAAACTCAAACATGGTATTTAGGTACATGCCTAAAATTAAAGTTCAAGTAGTTCTTAAATAGACTTTCATCATCTAGCTAATAAACTAGTGCTTTGTATTCGATCTTTTGGTGAACGAGTAAATTAATGTACACATGAATAATTACATCCATAACAGTTTGGCTTTAGCCAAATTTGAGTTTCGTACTAGTTGACATGGGTTTCATCCTCTTTTTGTAACTAGCTGTCAAGATTTTTATGGTCATATGTTCAATTAAATTAGTTGCTTCGGTGATAAATTAATAAGGGATAGCACGCAGATTTTGTACCATTTACAGGTGTCTATCAAAGACCGAGTTGCATGCTGTTGTTATACGTGTGGATATAAGGGGACCCACCCTTTAAGACCTTTAATTGCAGACTTCCGCACGCAAGAGATTCCCTAGATATCCTACACAATTAATATGTTATGGGGGAGTGAATTCTTAAAATGTTATCAGATGTGCAGATAATATGAACAAGACTATCATCTATTAAAAGATAGGTAATTTCAATGTATGCAAAAATGGTTCTTAAAAGTTGGTCACAATTATAACATTAATTCTCGAGTTAAACCATGATTAAATCATAAGAATGTAAGTTTTGATGTTATAAGAAAAATAGCCATGAGATGAAAAGGTCTTCCATTTTCAGATTGCGTCACATTTCCAACTTTTAGGAGAAGGTCTTTGTCGACGGAAGTTGGCAAGAACAGAGCAATGAGAGAGTTCTACTTCATCTTTATCTCTATCCATCCCATCATAAGCCAGCCTTGGACAATTGTTTTGCTTGTAAAACTAGGTAAGGTCATTTTAATTTTGACAAATTAGAATCACCAAACTAAAAATTTAAATAAAAAAAGAAGAAGAAGAGTTTTTGCATGTTCTTCTTATCACTTTATTCCCTGCCAAAGATTTTATGCTTTTGTTGCTGTTGTTACATCGCCTAAGCCTATCCACAACTCACTAGGTTATAATAACTACGGGTTGAATTCCATTGAGTTTCAAAGGAAATTTCTTTGAAACCATTACCCACTGCAGGCAATAAAATAATAAAAAAGAATTAAATAAGAAAAAAGTGTTATTGACTTCAGAAGGAGCATAGGAAAAGAAATGGATACTTCCCTAGTTGTATAAAAGTCTCAGCCGGCCCACTGCTTCTGCCACATTTATGTTGAACCGTGGACAAACCAGAGAAAAAACAGGAGATCAATTTCTTAGCGTGTATTTCACTTCTGTCCCGACTCCCGACTTCCCTTCCTGTCATTTACACCCGAAATTTCCATTCCCGTTTTCTGTTTCCATGCACGCACATACATAAGAAGGACATAAAAATCACCCAACACATTCCTCTCTCTGCAAAGAATATCACAACTTCATCTCTAAAACCCCTAAAATCACCCAACACCTTCCTCTCCCTGCAAAGAATATCACAACTTCATCTCTAAAACCGTACTTCGGCTTACTTTTCACCAACCCAATCGACATCCACTTCTTCTTCAATGGCCTCCTCTTCTTGCTCTCAATCTAAACATCTTTCAGCTTTCAACATCACCTCAGGCCTCTTAACCCTTTTCCTTCTAGTTACTTATGTTACTGCTACTAGACCTGGTGTGACAATAATGGAGGAGGGCAAAGCTTTGACGGATCTGAAGAACATGAAGACTCACCGGAGACTGTACGACAGGAGCTTTCTCTACCGAGGTCAGATGTTCAGCTTCTTCCCAAAGGGTGACCCTATGCCACCCTCTGGTCCATCAAAGAGGCACAACTCTGTCCAAAACTGATGATGATTAACCAAGTTCTTGTTCTTTCACTTATACTCAGTTTTGGGTTCTTTAGATTGTCTTCATTAGAGGGTTCAGAATTTTCTTTTTCTTTTTTTCTTTATGTTGATAATATTTAGGACTTGTGAGATCAGATCATAAGAATCTGAATCTTTTGAGTACTGTCCATTGATTCTTATTCTCAATTTTACTGTATAGTTCATTACGTAGGAGAAGATTCATATGTTCACCACTTTTGAATTATATATCAATATAGGACCATTATTCCAAAATGATTGAAAATGTAAAACATTTTCATACATTTAGATTCTTTCAGTAATTAATTATTCGGAAAAAGGCTAGCTCTCCTTTCAAATTGATGTGTAGTTAGTGCATTTTCAGTCTCGCCGTAAATACTTGCTGACCTGTTTGATCAGCATTTGGCTTTGTTAAATTTATTGGTTAGATCAATCAAAGATTTAAAATAAACATTACCCGCTCTGGAGTCATGCAGCGTGACTCTGTTTTCCTTGGACTTAATTTAATTATTTTGAACCTAACAGTTTTAATGTTTCGAATTAAAAATAATAATTAAGATTCACCTTTAAATTAGAGGAAACCTATTGTCAAGTTTCTTTATATCTTGATGGAACTCTGTTACCAACTTGGAAGTATTTGTTCGACAATTTTGTCCTTTCTCGTAAAGTTGAACAATTATTAATTGTATTTTTCAGTTTTTAAACAACTTATCAGTTAAGTTACGTAATTTGATCAGGATAAAGATAATAAAGTGGTTCAATAAATGATCTAAATTAATGGGTCAAAATCCGTATAAAACATGGATCCTACTCAATAAGGACTGGACCCATATTGGGCCTGTGATGAGAAAGCTCGATATACAAGCTAAATATAAAGGTTAATATCTCCTGCAGTTGCTCATATCAATCATAAGCATAAAGATTCTCTAATCCGTTAAGAGAGCTTAAGTTTTGAAAGTTTTGTAGAAAGACCTTACCCATATTGTAGAGAGCAGTTCCCGTGAAGGCGGCGGTGAATTCGTGCTCGTTTCGGCTTCATAAAGCTTGTTTGAAGTTATGGAGACCGAAATTAGGTATTTTTCGCTTTTTTTCATTTCTTGCCCTTTAACATTCGATCCGGGATATGTAACTAAGCTACCGTTATATATTACATGTAATATCAGAGCAGTGATGTGATCAGGTGGTTAAAAATGAAGATTTCTCAGTTTTCTCTCTATAAGGTTTTCAGTGATTTAACTTTTGTTTCTCGTTTTTTTCTTGCTTTTTATTGTATGAAAGTATTACATGTGTTTAACCTTAAGAAACGGGGTGAAAACAAGCCCAGGATTGCAAAAAACCGACCCAAGACTTACCGAAAATCGCTTGTCTCTAACGAGGGAGCGCCTCACCATCGGGTGTGTGTGACTGGTGAACAGTGGCGCAGTGCCCGCGAAACATCGGGAGCATATGTCACACACACCAGACACGTCGCGTGATTAACTGGACATGTGTCTGGTACGTGCGACGCACGCGCCAGCGTATGTGGGCGCGTCTACGAGTCACCGTGCGTGAGTGACAAGCCCCAAGCGCATCCTTTGTGCGTCTGAAGCGGGAGCGTGCTCAGTATGCACCCTCCGCGAGACGCGTGACTGACATTAGTCTTACGGAATTGCTACAGTATTAAAATAACACAAAATTTTTAGATTTCCTGTAAGGGTGCCTCGGGGTATTTTAGGTCAGTTTTTTAGTCTGGAAAATTTATGAAGGGAAATTTTACATTTTCTGGATTTATTACATTAGCAATAAATTAAAATTTAACTCTAGGAAAAAGAATTAATAGGTTCTGAATCCAATTTCGAGTGAATTTTCATAATACCGAACATCACTTGAGGGAGATACTTCAAGTTTTCATGTCTCGAGTCTCATATTCAGTGTTCGAGATCACATTATAGTTACTCAGAAAAGGAATTGAGACATTCTAAAGCCATTTTTGAGTGAATTTTCATGCAATAAACTTGCCATAAGGGAGATACATGATATTCTCGTGTTTCGGGTGATCGGTTCAGTGTCTAGCGATAAGCGATAGTCGCTTTACTAAGATTTTTCCTCTACAAAAGTCTCAAATGAAATTTTCAGAGAATGTCATTCGGATTTTTGCATTTATTGATGTTACATCGTCACATACCATATGCCCATAAAAAATGTAAGGATAACATAAAGATGTATCCCTTGTGTTTGTAAACTTTTTAAGTGCTGATGAGGATGTAGTCACCAAAGTGGCCTTTCAAGTTAGTATTTTTTAAATTATTCTGCTTGAATATTGGGAGATGTCTCTGATTTTGTGTTTGGTTGTTTGCCTAAAGGTGTTGGCCTTACATAACATTTTGAGATATGCATAAAGGCATTAGATGGAGGAAAGCTATTGCTTAAATGATCTATTCGCCCAAAGGTGGTAGTGTCATAAGAGTTGATAGTTTGTACTCTGGATCGCTTTTATGTGGAAGTATAATTGCATATATTATGTATTTAGCCCAAAGGTATTTCATAATCTATGTAATCAGATTTTCAGTAAAAATACTATTCAGCGGCTTTAAGTATCGTTGTTATCCTACATGTGTGCTGATTGAATCAATGTTATTTTGTAGTCACCTTTTCGGTTAACAAAATCAGTGTCACCATTGAAACCCTGACCGGTTTCAATACAAAGAAGTGGATGAAGGATGTATTGAATGCTATGGAGATAGCTGAGGTTGATATAGCCATACAGATGGATAGGTCATCTCCACCTACATCCATAAGTTGAGAGTTCATAAAGCAGCCTATTAAGCTTGGGATCGGTTTAATAGATTATGTCTGATGCCCATTAAGAGATCCATGCCTGGCCATCTACTAAGTGGACTTTTAGACACAAACATAGCGAAGGAGTTTCTTTGTAATGTCTCCCAGAGGTACACAGTCTCACCTAATATATAAGACAAATGCCTGATGAAAGATTTATTCTCCATGAGGTATATAGGAGAAAGGGGAGTAATGGAGTACATATCAAGAATGATTTATCTTCACAGTATACTGAAGATGCTAAACATTCCTCTTCCTAATGTCTTCATAATTTTCCAAACTCTGAATACATACCCTCCAGAGTTTAGTACTATGGTGATGACATATTATTCGTTAGATGAGGAATGGGACTTCAATGCTTTGATTGCCCATTACGTTGCTGAGAAGGAGAAACTCAAGCTTGCTACTCCTACAGCCCTCGAAGAAACTAAAGGAAAGGCAAAAATGAAGCCCACTAAGATCAAAGGTAGAAAGACTAAATCTTCTCCACATACTGATGTTGGTCAATCCAATGCTGGTAAAGGTCTGCATGATATAAAAAAGCTAGTAGTATGAGGCCTAGAAGGAAAGACTATGACCATCAAGTAACTCCTTGGCTTATTAATTTATGAATCTAATTTGCGATAGTTGCATTAAGTATTTGGTGACTATATAGTGGAACATCTGATCATAGTGCTTCCACAATGTAGACGTTCATATCCAAGATAAAGCCAAATAAAAGGAAGGAGAAACTGATGGTTCACAGCAATGAAGAAGTAGAAGTAATATTTATGGGGAATGTATGTACTGAACCTCGTGGTAAGGTTCATTTGGGTTTTACATAACCCATTTTATATAGGATCTTTTGATTAATTTTGGACAAAGAGGGTTAATGTTTTGTATTTAATGCTTCTGTTGTACACTTGTTGTTTAATGCAAAACATAATGATATAACTTTCTTGTCATATGGTTTGTATAGAATGTGTCTTATCCCAAATTAAATATAAGCTTCTTTGTATCTTGCTAAACAAGTTATGAAATGAAGAACCATGATGAATGAGAAGTCATACAAGGTGTGACATAAAAGTTTAAGCCATATTTCAAGGTGTGACATAAAAGTTTAAGCCATATTTCTAGAGCTAGGGTTGAGAGATTGATCAAGGAAAACATTTCTCAATTCTAGATTATGATGATCTGAGAATATGTGCTGACTGTTGTAGGAGTAAATTAACTAATAAGGATATTAAGGTCAACTCATACTTTTGATTTGTTGAGTCTGATATATAAAGATATCAATATACCATATATAGTTGCATTGTGCAATTCTAAATGTGTTCTGACATTTGTTGATGATTATTCCCATTATAGTTATGTGTTCTTATTTAAAGACTGAAGGTTGAGAACCGATTGGGAAAATTCATCAAGATAGTTAGATTTGACCATGGAGGAGAATATCATGACAAACATGATATTTCAGGACTTTAAAAGATCCTTTTGCCAGATATTTGGAATCAATTAAAATAGTGACTTAATTCACTATGTCGAGTAGTTCTGAGCAAAATGGTGTGTTACCAAAAGACATAACTGCCTAAAGGACTTGAAGAAGTCAATGCAGAACATGGCTATTCTACCTGATTATCTAGAAGTTTGAAAACTCAGCCTTGCACACATTCGTGTATGGGTCTGCCCTACTGAGATAGTATAATCCTTATAAAGAATTATTGTTTAGTAAGATATCTCGACCATTTTAAGGCTATAACTTTTACTGTAAAGAAGGAGGGACCAGAATAGTGGAATCACAAACAACTAAGTTTCTAGAATACAATGTCTATGACGATGGTGGGCCCTTTGACCTTTCGGATGATAGCATGGTGGATACTATAGTTATTATGCACCCACTACTCATACAGTTAGATCCGGTAGATTTAAGTCTTTGTATCGTGCCTGTATAGGAACAAGAATCTATACATATACACACAGAGGTTTCTGGGGGTACAAGATCTAATGTAGTTAAGTAAATCCACTAGAGTGAGACGACCTGCTATCCCATCCGATTATATAGTCTATTAGGTGAACAGGAGTATGGTATTAGACATGTTTCGAATCCAGTTACTTTTATAGATGCTATTTTGTGGACCCAATATGGATGTGTGGTGGGATGCAATGAATGATAAGATGCAATCTATGAAACATAGTAAGGTTTGGAAGCCAGTTGATTTATAGCGGAACTGTAAACTCGTCAGTTGTAAATGAAGATTAGACCTAAAGGATTTTAGAATAAAGTTCAGCGATTTATGGACTCGGTTAGTTGCCTACTAGTTCACTCAGGGGAAAAGGTTAACTTTATATTACCTTTCTCTCATATCCTAGTAGGGTATATTTTGAGTGATTAAGGAAATTGTAGCTCATGATGATATAGAGTTACATCATATGGCTGTCAAAACTAATTTCCTGAGTGAAGACCTTTATGAAGAGGTCTATGTGGTACAACCTGAAAGATTTTAGGATCCAAATGGAATTGATATAGTTTACGCGTTATGCATATCAATATATGGTTTACATCAAATCTTTTGAAAGTGATACCTTATAGTTGATGAGGTTATGACCTCTTTCAGCTTCATGGAAAATAAGGTTAGAAGATGCTTGTACTATGAGGTCAAAAGGAGCAAAATTATCTTCATATTACTGCATGTGGATGATATATTGCTTACATCAAATTACTTGACCATATTGTATAAGGTTAAGCAACTTTTGGTCAAGAACTTTGATATGAAGGACCTCGACGAAACATCTTTTGTCCTAAGTATTCAGATTCACTACGACAGATCTCAACACTCATTAGGCCTCTCATAGAGTGCATACATTGAGTATGTATTACAAAGGTTTAATACGGTTAACAGTAAACCTGTTGTTGCACTTATCTCTCAGAGTAAGAGATAATCTTTGGCATAATATTCAAAGAATAAAGTAAAGATAGAGGTTATGAGGAATGTTCCATATACTAGTACGGTTGATAGCCTGATGTATGCTTATCTATGTAATAGGTGGGACATTGCATTTACTGTTTGACTGTTTGGTCAATATCTGGTTAACCTAGGAGTAGATCATTGGAATGTAGTCTAGCGAGTGTTGAGATAATTAAAGGGAATCAAGGATTATATGTTGACATATAGAACATTCAGCAGATTAAACCTCGTAGGGAATTCAGATTCAGATTTAGCTATGTGTCTGGATGATCGAAAGTTCATTTAAGGTTACATGTTTTAAGTTTGCAGATGGTACAATATCGTGGAAGAGTGTCAAGTAGACACGGGTGACTTCCTCGATCATGCATGCAAAGTGCATCCTATGGGGCTACTTCACAGACGGTTTAGCTCAGAAACTTGATTTCTAAGTTGCATGTGGTTGATTCAGTGGCTAGACCTATTTGGTTGTACTGTCGTAATCTTCTTGTTATATTGTTTAATAACAACAAATAATATCACATGGTTTTAGCATTTAGAGGTCAATTATTTGGCCATAAAGAATATTTAAGGACTGAGGAAATGATAGTCAGTCCTTTAACTAAAGGACTTCACCCGCTTGTGTTTGTCACACAAGTATATAGTATGGGTGTTTTAACGTCCTTAGACACTGTTAGTTAGGGGATCGTTATGTTTGCTCCATATACATTTATGCATTTGATGTATTATGATGATTCATCAATAAAGATGATCATCGTTTATCCTCAATAATACGTGTTATCATATATTGTCATAATACATATAGAAGTCTTAAGATTTGTGTCGATCTTAAACATTTAAAGGTCATTGGGTATACATACAGATTAACCTTGAGCCTATGTCATTAAGACATATATAATTTTATACAGATATCCATAAAGTTTGACATGACATAAGGGATATAAGTTCATAGAGGTTCTCTAATGCAATTTAGCGGTCAGTTGGAGAACATAAAGGTTCTCTAATGCAGTTTAGCATTCAAGTGGAGAATATAAATGTTTTCTCTGATGCAGTTTAGCATTCAGTTGGAGAACATAAAGGTTTTCTCTAATGTAGTTTAGCATTTGGTGAGAGGAAACAGGTTTTTTTTAATGCTGTTTAGCATGTAGTGAGAGAAAACAGGATTTCTCTAATATAATTTAGTATAAAGTTAAAGAAATCGAGACTTATAAACGAAGATGATACAATTTAGATCATAAAGGTATCATTTTAGTTTGTCACACTCCATTTTTCCATTCATCCTTAATGAGGTATTAAGTATATGTGATTATATTGGATCTATGTCGCATATGACACATGTATTTGATAATTTTCAGTATCGAAAGCCTTGCAGGATGGAATGATAGACTTTCGTTATCTTTAGATCAAATGTTCTGTTTTTAAACTTAGTCGACTAATTCAGTAGCATGGCTTAATCGAGTTTTTAAACTAGAGTCAAAACTTCAATTAATGCTTGTCCATGAGGCAGAATATTTGACAATTTTGTCCTTTCTCATAAAGTTGGACAACTATTAATTGCATTTTTCAGTTTTTAAATAACTTATCGATTAAGTTACGTAATTTGATCCAGATAAAGATAATAAAGTGGCCCAATAAATGATCTAAATCAATAGGTCGAAGTCTGTGTGAAAATTGAATCTCAATCAATGTAGACCGGACCTATATCGGGCCTATGATGGGAAGTCAAATATGGAAGCTATATATAAAGGTTAAGGTCTTCTGTAGTTGCTCATATCAATCGCAAGCATAAGGATTCTGTGACCCGTTAAAAGAGCTTACATTTTGAGAAAACTGTAGAAAGGGCTTACCCGCGTTCCAGAAAGCAGTTCTCATGAAGACAATGGTGGATTCACGTTTGTTTTGACTTTGAAAAGCTCGTTTGAAATTATGGAAACCAAATCAGGTATTTTCCACATTTTTCATTTTTTCTCTTTCACGTTCGATCTGAAATACGTAACTAAGGTACCGTTACGTATTACAGTATTGATTACAATTAACTTAATATTGAGATTTCAAGTATAATCGTAACACTTTTAAAATGTTCAAGATAGAGTTTTAATGAATACAAATTTTAGCGGGATTAAACTTTATAGTTGCCTACGTATTTTAATAGAATTCAAATAAAATTAAAATATAAAAATATCATGTTATAATAATGTATCAAACTTTATTAATAGATTTTAAAAAATAAATTAATGCAATGACATAATTAGTTAATATTAAAAGTCTATTTTAATTGTTTTAAAATATTAGACTTGAAATTAAATACTATAAAACATTAAATTTTAAGTTATATTTTGATGAAATCTTAATATTGAAATTGAACTTCTCACTTACAAGTAAAGGAAACAAAGGTATAGCTTATAATTAAGATCGTCATATTGGGCTTTTTCTAAAAGATAAAGTCTGCCTTTCCACGTGTTATGGTTTCATTTGCTGTGTATAGTGGGCCATTTAATAAAGTTCTACTACAATTTGATGCAAAGCACCTCCAAGATATGTAAGACAAAAACAACATATTTTTCAAAGCAATAATCAAGCAATGAAATTCTTGCGTCTCGAAGTCTTCAAAATAAACAGGTCTCGTGCAAGGCATGTCTCATAATTCAGATTGTATAATCCAAATCGTTTTGTCTCCTCCAAGGCATAATTTGTCACCTTGACCAGATCACTGATATTACCGAATAAATTATGGAGTTTGGATAAAGTCATAAATTACTATAAAGAATGCCAACTCTGCAACTTTTCATGACCATGATAGTAAAAGAAGCATTGACTCACAGCAGATGACCGAACTAGTTTGTTAATCTGTGGGACTTGTTGAGCAGAATAACACATTGAGATCATTTTTTATTAATTAAACATAAGAATTTGAGCATGTTCATGTAATCCAAATGAAGATTGTAACACAACCACAATTCACATTTTATCAAGAGCTTGAGTGCTTCTTTGACAGATTAAGCAAAGTAGATCAAGTTTATCCTTATGTAATTAGTTAAATAGCCTCTAAAGTCTAAACCAAACCCACAACGCTTCTTTTTTTACTTTGCTGCCCCTCGACTTATGTCTAAAAATGGCGTAGGTCCAATATAATAGGGAATTATAGGGAACATAGAACAACTGTCAATCGCTAGCATAAAATACGGAAGAAAAAACGAAGAAGGAAATATTTGTGTCACTAAGGGCTGTTTATTTATGATTTTTTTTCCTTTTTCTAAGTTTTCATAAAAAATCAATAAAAATAGTTTAGTTGATTATTGTTGTCATTTCTTGTTTCTAAAAATTATAAAACCGCATCAACTTTAAGTGATTTTGTGCAAAATTAATCACAATCAATTCGCGATGACAGAAAACATTTATCACTGAAAGTGGACTTTTGTCTTGCAGTTGGTCAGAGTAGTTGTCGAGTAAATGAATCCAAAAACTAACAAGAGTTGCCATTTAAACTTTAATTATTGTTGACATTAAGATAGAAATCAAACAAACCATAATCATGAATTCCTCAAACCAAAAGCCAAAATATACGGCTAAGGTTGTCCGATATTGTCTTATTGCTTCCGCTGAAAATATTGGGGAATGCTACCATGTTTTTGTAATACGTAACGGGACCTTAGTTACGCATTTCAAATCAAACATGAAAGAAAAAAATAAAAAAATGCGAAAAATACCTAATTTCGGTTTCATAATTTCAAATGAGCTTTTCGAGATTAAAACAAGCGCGAATTCACTGCTGTCTTCACGGGAACTACTCACTGGGGCACGTTTAATTTCTTTCTATAGTGTTCTCAAAATGTGAACCTCTAAATGGGTCGGAGTAACTTTACATTTACGAATGACAGGCTAGCAACTGCAAGAGACCTTAACCTCTTTATATAGCATCCATATCGGGCTTCTCCGTCACAGGCTCAATATAAGTCTGATCCATACTAATCGGGATTCGTTTTTTCTCCTAAACTTCAGTCCAGTGAGTTAGATCATTTATTTGGCCACTTTATTATCTTTATCCGGATTAAATTATGTAACTTAACTAATAAGTTATTGAAAATCGATAAAATGCAATTAATCATTGTCTAACCCTATGAAAAATGTAAAAAATATCCAACATTCCCCTTGGATAATAATTATTACGGTATTGACTCAAGTTCAAAATAATTTAAAAATTCAGTTAAGCTACGCCACTGTATTAGTCGACTAGGTTTAAAAACAAAACAATTGATCCAAATATAACGAAAGTCCATCATTCTGTCCTACAAGGCTTTCGATACTGAAAAGTATCAAATACATATGTCATGTGTGATACAGATCCAATATAATCACGCATATCTAATACCTCACTAACGTGAATAGAAAAATAGAGTGTGACAAACTAAGATGATACCTGTATGATCTAAACTATATCATCTTCGTTTGTAGGTCTCGATTTCTTTAAACCTTATACTAAACCGCATGTGCTAAACTGCATTAGAGAAATCTTGTTTTCTCTCACCAAATGCTAAACAACATTAGCGAAAACTTATTTCCTCTCGCCAAATGCTAAACTGCATTAGAGAAAACCTTTATGTTCTCTAATTGAATGCTAAACTACATTAGAGAACCTTTATGTGATTAAAAACTTATATCCCCTATGTCATATTAAAATTCATAGATATCCGTATAAAACTGTATATGTCTAAATGACATAGGCTCAAGATCAATTTGTATATATGCCCAATGGACTTTAAAATGCTTAAGATTGACACAAATATTAAGACTTTCACACGTATTATGACAATGTACAATAACACATATTACCGAAGATAAACAATGATCATTTTTATTGATCAACCACCATACTGTCATAATACATCAAAATGTATAAATGTACATGGAGCAAACATAATGATCCCCTAACTAATATTGTCTAAAGACTTCAAAACACCCACATTGTATACTTGTCTTTCAACCACATATAGATGAAGTCCTTTAGTTAAAGGATCAGCTAACATTTCCTTAGTCCTTAAATGCTCCATCTTAATGTCACCTTTTATGTATCAACTTCTTTTCAGTCAACTATTTGACCTCTAAATAAGACCGTATGATATTCTTTGTTGTTACTAAACAACATAGCAACAAGATTATCGCAGTACAATTGAATAGGTCTAGCTACTGAACCAACCATAGATGACTCAGAAATCAAGTTTTTTGAGCCAAACTGTCTATGAAGAAGCCCCATAGCATGCACTCTGTATGCATGGTTGACGTAGTCACTCGTGTTTATATGACACTCTTCCACAACATTATACCATATGCAAACTTAAGACCTTATTCTGATATGAACTTTTTATCTTCTAGACACATAGCTTAAACTTGAATATGGATTTCCTATGAGATTTAGATTGTTGGCTTTTCTATATATCAGTATATAATCTGTGGTTCCCTTTAAATATCTTAACACTCACTTAACTGCATTCCAATGTTCTATACTTAGGTTAATCAGATATTAACCAAACAGTCTAATAGTAAATTCAATATCCTGCCTAATACACACCTGGGCATACATTAGGCTACTAACCGTACTAAAATATGGGACATTCCTCATAACCTCTCTCTTTACTTTATTCTTTGGACACTATGCCAAAGATAGTCTCTCACTATGAGATATTTGTCCTACAATAGGTTCATTGTTAGCCATATTAAAACTTCGTAACACTTGTTCAATGTATGCATTCTATGAGAGGTTTAATGAGTGTTAAGATTTGTCTCGGTAAATCTGTATACCTAAGACAAAAAATGCTTCACCAAGGTACTTCATATTGAAATTCTTGGCCAAAAGTTGCTTAACCTCATGCAATATGGTCAAGTTATTCAATATCATTTACATGCAATAATAGGAAGATAACTTTGCTCCCCCTGACCTTGTGATACAAGTATCTTTTAACTTTGTTTTCCATGAAGCCAAAAGAGGTCACAACTTTATCAAATACAAGGTACCACTTTTGGGAAGTTTGATATAAACCATATATTGATTTGCTTAACATAAAAACCACGTTAGTTCTATTTGGAACCTGAAATCCTTCAGGTTGTTCCATATAAACCCATTTATAAAGATCTTTATTCAAGAAAGCGACTTTGACAGTCATCTAATGTAACTCCATATCATCATGAGTTAAAATTTCCATAATCATTCAAAATGTATCCTTTTATATCATCATGAGTTACAATTTTCATAATAATTCAAAATGTATCCTTCTATATCATCATGAGTTACAATTTCCATAATCATTCAAAATGTATCCTTCAAGGATACTCCAGAGAAGGTAACTTAAAACCAAACCTTTCTCTCTAAGTAAACCATTAGGCAACTGAGCGAGCCTATAAATCACTGATCTTTATCCCGAAATCCTTTAGGTTTTAAAACTCACTTATAACTAATGAGTTTTTAGTTCTACTTCGAGTCAACTAGCTCCTAGACCTTACTATGCTTCATGGTTTGCATCTCATCAGTCATCACATCCCACTACAAATCTGCATTGGATCCTGAAACAACTTTTGTAAAAGTAACTAGATCCGCAACATGTCTAACATCATAGTCTTATTCACCAAATAGACTATGTAATTAGATGTGATAGCAGGTCATCTCACTCTAGTAAATCTACACAATTGCATTAGATCTTATACCTTAAGAATCTCTGTGTTTACAAGTATGGGTTTCCATTCCTACTCCTACACAAGCATTGTACTTAACCTTGATCCACTAAACTTGATTGTATAAGTGGTGGGTATGTAATAACTGTAGTGTCTGTCCTACTATCATCTGAAAGGTCAAAAGGCCCACCATCATTTTAGACATCGTATTCTAAAAACTTAACTATTTGTGATTCCATTATTCTGGTCCCTTATTCTCTATAGTAAAATCTATAGCCTTTAAAGTGGTCAAAATATCTGACCAAATAGCAATGAGTGGAACGAACATGCAGATTGTCTTTATAAGGATTATAATACTTTAGCAGGGCAGCCCCATATATGAATATGTGTAAGGCTGGGTTCATACTTCTAGATAATTAGGTAGATTAGTCCTATACTGTATTGACTTCTTCATGTCCTTTATGGTACAGTTATGCCTTTTGGAAATATACCATTTTGCTCATTACTACCCATCATAGTGAACTGAGTCACTATTCCAATCAATTCCATATATCTGTCAAATGGACTTTTCATATCCTAAAATACCATGTTTGTTATGACACTCTCTTCCATGGTTAGATCTAACTATCTCGATAGATTTTCCCGGTTGGTTCTCAACCTTTAGTCTTTAAGTAAGAACACATAAACTGTAATGGGAATAATCATTAGCAAATGTTAGAATACATTTAGAATTACGCAATGCAACTGTATAAGGTCTTCTAATATCTGTGTGTATTAGACCAAATAAGCTAGAAACATGAGTTGATCCCCTTTTTCTTATTTTCGTCAACTTATCCCTGCAACAATCAACACATGTTTCTAGATCATCATAATCTAGAATTTAGAGAATGTTTTCCTTAATTAATCTCTCAACCTTAGCTATGAAAATGTGACTTAACCTTTGTGCCACAATATGTATGACTTAGCCTTTATCAAGGTCATCTTTCTAAACTTGTTTAGTAAGATACAAAGAAGTATATATCTAATTTGGGGTAAGAAACATTATATGCAAACCATATATAATAAGAAAGTTATACCATTCTGTTTTGCGTTAAACAACAATTGTATAACAGAAGCATTATTACAAAACATTAACTTTCTTTGTCCAAAATTGATACAAAGATCATATATAAAATATGTCATGTAAAACCAAAATGAACCTTACAACAAGGTTTAGTACATACATCCCTTATAAATATTACATCCACTTCTTCATTGTTTATAACCATCAATTTCTCCTTCCATTTATTTGGCTCTATCCTGGATATGAACCCCTGCATTATGGAAGCACCATAATCAGATGTTCCACTTTATAGCCACCAAGAACTTAATGCAACTATCGTAAAATTAGATTCATAAATTGGTAAGCCAAGGAGTTACCTGATGGTCTCAGTCTTTCCTTCCAGGCCTTATACTGCTAGCTTTTTTTTATGTCTGTAAGACATTTACCAGCATTGGATTGAACAACATCAACATATGGAGAAGATTTAGACTTTTTACCATTGAACTTAATGGACTTTACCATTGCCTTCCCTTTAGTTGCTTCGAGGGTTATAGGAGTAAAAAGCTTGAGTTTTTCCTCAGCAACATAATGGGCAATTAAAGCATTAAAGTCCCATTCCTCATCCAGCAAGTAATATGTTATCACCAGATTACTAAACTCTTGAGGGAGTGTACTCAATGTCTGGTGAACTATGAAGACATCAGGAAGAGGAACCTTTAGCATCTTCAGTTTACTGTAAAGATGAATCATTCTTGATATATACTCCATCACTCTCCCTTCTCCTGTATACCTAATAGAGAATAATTCTTTCATCAAAACATTTATCTCAGTATTAGGTGAGACCGTGTACCTTTGAGAGACATTATCAAGAAACTCCTTTGCTATGTCTGTCTTTAGAAGTCCACTAAGCAGATGGTCAGGTATGGATCTCTTAATAGTCATCATACATAATCTATTAGACCGATCTCAGGCTGCATAAGCTACTTTATATGTTTTTAAGCTCATAAATGTAGGTGGAGATGCCCTAATTGTACATATGGACATATCAATTTTATCCATCTCTATAGTATTCAATACATTCTCTATCCACTTCTACATATTGAAACTAGTCAAGGTTTCAATAGTGACATTGTGATTGTTGGTCGAAAAGGTGACTGCAAAATAACAATGTAAAGATCAACACAAATGTAGAATAACAGAGATACTCAAAGCCATTAAATAGTATCTGTATCGAGAATCCAATCACGCATATTATGAAACACCTTTGGGTTGAATGCATAATATATGCAATTAAACCTCCACATAAAAGAGATTAAAGTACAAACCATTAACTCTCATGAACTATCACCTTTGGGTGAATAAATCGTTTAAGCAACGACCTTCCTCCGTCTAATGCCTTTATACACATCTCAAAATCTTATGTAAGGCCAACACTTTTGGGCAGAATAACCAAACACAAGACTAAAGACATCCCTCAACCTGAAAGTAGAACAATTCAAAATACTGATGTAGCGCCCCCTCACCGTAGGGTACACAACGGGAAACCCGAAGGTCGCTCCGACGAGTATCCTACGATGAAGGTTC
>JANZLC010000003.1:16967124-16984925 GCA_026413385.1 Erythroxylum gracilipes
TTACGACGAAATAGGACTAAGATCAGAATAAGGATAAGAATCTGATTTAATAATTGAGGTCGATAAAAAGATGTTTCGAATAGTTTTAAGATGAATAAGATGGAAAAAAAATTATATCGAGATTTTTCAGATTAATCAAGTTCCAATGCGATTTCGGATTAAGTAGTTGGGTTCCGGAAACGGGATCCAACAGTAAAGGTGGTATAAGATCTTATACGTAACAGTCTTGATCTTTGAAACTACATCCACCCGTGAATATGTAGCTCCATCAAACTGAGCGGCATTTCTTGTTTTCCAGATGAAAAAGATAGTACAGAGAAAAGCCAATGGTATTGCTCTGCATCTCAAGAGGGAACCTTTCGTTTCTAATCTAATCCATTTAATAGTCCACAATAAGGACCCCATTTCCCTTGTGAAACCCAACCAATGACAGATTGCATGCCAAACTGCACTAGTGAAACGACATTGAAAAAACAGATGGGCCACAGATTCTAGCTTTGTGCCACAGAAAATGCACTTACAGTCCAGTTCAAGAAAAGAAAGGTTGTCTTTTATGGGCAAGCGGTTCTTCAAGCTCATCCATGCAGTGAAGGAGTATTTGGGAGGTATATATCACTTCCAAATAAATGACACCCAAGGACACGAGTGATGTTTAGTCCGCAATAACTCATAAACTTTATGGGAAGAAAACCCTCCATTTACACAAAGTTGGGGTAGTGCAGTCTCAATACCACTACGGCCCCAAGTTTGGTCAGCAAAGTATCCCTAATCGCAGCCAATTTTTTCAAGAGGATGGAGTCTCTGTGGTGGGGCATCAAATCCCAAATAGATACACCTCGAAGATGGTAGGAATAGACCCATTTCACCCAAAGCGAGTTGGCTTCAGCGTGAATATTCCACATAATTTTCGAAAGCAAGGTCGAGTTCCACAAATATTGTCCCAAACAACCCGATAGCATTTACCAACCCAAAGGAAAAGCCAACAAATGGAGGCAATTTTATCATAAATCACCACTGGAATGGGAAATGCCTGAAGCTAGAAAGATAACACACCTTGAATGACGGAGTTAATTAATTTCGTTCGTCCGGCATAGGATAGGTTTTTCCCATGCCATGCGTGAATGAAGGATTCCACCGCTTCGATAAGATGTGAAAATTGAGCCACTGATACCCTCATTGGAGCCAAAGGTACACCCAGATAGTGAACCGGAAATTCCCCAATACCAATTTCTGTCATCTGCAAAATAGTTGCTCTTTCATAGCCCTAGACTCCACCAAGAAAGATATTGAATTTAAGGGGATTCAACCTCAACCCCACCACCCTATTAAGGTTTTCCAAGCCATCCAATAACACAAGACAGAAATTGGATAACCTCAAGATAGAAGCATAAGATCATAAGCAAATGCCAAATGTGTGATCCCAAGTGATTTACACTTAGGATGAAAGTTAAAAGAGGGATCAGAAGTTCTCAAGTTAAGTACTGTGGAGAGGTATTCTAGGCAGAAAAGGAACAGAATTAGGGACATCGTGTCACCCTGTCTAAGGCCTCTCATGCCATGTAGATGCCCATTAATCGAAATCGAGAAGGAAGTCGTAGTGACACATTCCATAATCCAAGCAACAAATTGATCAGGGAACCCTAACCCCTGCATCATTTCCTCCAGAAAGTCCCATGAGATCATATCATAAGCTTTGCAAAGGTCAACTTTTAACAGACATCAAGGTGAAATGTGCTTTCTGCTGTAACCTCTAGCTAGTTCCTGTGCAAGAAAAATATTATCAAGCATATTTCGCCCGGTATAAACGCTGATTGGGCTAGATCCACCAAATCCCCCACTATCATTGTCATGCGCTTAGTCAGAATCTTTGAGATGACTTTGTACACAACATTTAAACAAGCAATGGGTCGAAAATCAGAAACTTTTGATGTAGATTTGGTTTTGGGAATAACGGTGAGAATGGCATGGTTTAATTGCTTTAATAGGCGACCATGCTCAAAGAATTTGAGGACTGCAGCACGAACATCACAACCAACCCTCTCCCACTGGTGTTTAAAGAAGGCGGCAGTATACGGTATACCCATCCGGCCCTGAAGCCTTCTCATTCCCAATATCAAACATAGCCCGTCATACATCCACATCAGTAATAGGTGCAAGTAACCTGTCACACATCTCGGAAGTGAGAACTGCACCATTACGAACAATCGTGGGATTCACTCTATCCCGTGCACTTGAGGACCCAAGAAGCTCCTGGTAATAGGTAACTAGGCAAGAGGCAACTTCCTCCATGTAGGTAGTTTCAGAGTTATCTCTTTTAAGGATGTGAGCAATCTCATTCACTCTGTTTCTTTTTCTGACCACTGCCGAAAAGTACCTCGTATTTTTGTCAGCCTCCATTAAGTGTCGGCACTTAGGTTTTTTTTGGAAAAACATGCGCTCAGCCTCCTGCATAAATAGAGCATGCCTACGTTTGGAATTCAACTGGTCTGTAAGTAATGAGTCCGTGGGATGATGAAGAGATTCTTGGTAGGGCATCTGAAATGCCCTCTGTGCATCCTTAGCCTTGGTCGAAATATGTCAATAGGCTTCATGATTCATATTTTTCAATGGAGCTTTCAACACCTTTAGCTTAGAAGTGAGCATAAATTATGCAGTACCAGCAACAAAAGAGTTCCAGGTAGAGTCAACTATATCTAAAAATCGAGGATGATTAACCCAAAGATTGATGAATTTAAATGGCTTGTTCCCCTACAATTCCTGTTGGTTAAGTTCCACAACAATCGGGCAATGGTCAGAGTGAATTTTCATAGAAAGAAAATGAGCCAAGTAGTACCATTCATTGGTATCCCAAACATTATTGGCAAGCACACGGTCCAGTTTAGCCCATAAGTGATTTTTCTGCCAAGTAAAAATTTCTCCTTAGGAAGGAGCATCTTCAAGGCCTAAAGACACACAAAACTCCTGAAGATCTTTCATTAAGTAAGCAGTAGGTGGTTTACCACCTATGCATTCTGTAGCTCGGCGAACACAATTAAAATCCCCCATTAGCACCCACGGTAGTCTGTTGTTAATACCCAGCTCAATAAGTCAATTCCATAGCTCCCGTCGCTTTCCCACACTATATAAGTCGTATATATAGGTTACCAAAAAGACTCTCTTAGTGATAACATGCTGTAGATGACAGTGGATGAATTGTTCGCCAATCTCCAATACCTGGCAAGAGTAAAATTCAGGTTGCCAAACAATGGCCATGCGCCCTTTTTCAATCAGTTGAAAGTTATGGTCAAAACCCCATCCCGGGAAGCGACTACAAACCAGTCGCCTAAGGTCTTCCTCTGTGAGTTTAGGGGCCGTTGGGTTCCACTTTTATTTTTCTGTTATTGTTTTTGGTTTCTGTTTCCTGTCTTTAGTTTCTGTTTTTTTTCCTAAAAAAACGAAAACCTGTTTGGTTGAGATTTGCAATATAAAAACTGAAAACAAAAACCTGTTTGGTTGAGATTTCTAATAAAAAACTGAAAATAAAATATGTTTAGTTTATTATTATTATTATTATTATTATTATTATTATTATTATTATTATTCGAGATAGAAAATAAGAATATGTTATTTTTCTGTCGAAGAAAACTTGTTGTCAAAATTCAAAGAAATGATGTTTTCTAGTTTCTGTAAAACTATTGTAGTTTTTTTATTTTCAGAAACAAAAAAATCACAACAAAATAAATCAGATACGTTTTAATTACCTGTTTTTCTTTTTACAAAAACGACAACAAAAAATGGAAGAAAAAAACGGAAACAAACGGGTCCTCAATTTTCTTATTGCCAAACAAGCTTTACTTTGAAGATAATGTCCAGGGCATCAAATTTCAAACTGATTTCAACTCCTAACATAAAAAGCCTTCTTTGTTTTCTCCAGTTTGAGAGAAAGAGTAAAGCACTGGATCGCAATTCTTATTCCCTAATTAGTGATCAATGACAGTTGAAATCCTAAGAAAGCTCGTTATTCTTCAAAGGGCTGGCAAAGATACATAACTAAAAAATGATCGAGTTTTTCTGTTTCTACACAGATCTCATTATTTGATACCCTTTACCTTACTTGAAAATTAAGAAGTGGATAGTATTAATCCCAGGCACTGATTAGATCTATCTTTATGGCAAGTTGGTAGAAAAAGGCTCAAAGTTCCCCTCCTTTATGAACTTTTCCACTGGTGCAGACAAGGGTTGTGGGAGATTGTCCCACTCATACCAATCCCACCCATCGCACTTCTCAGGCTCCAGATTCTGAGGAACTTGATTAGGATCCGACAACACTGCCCGAACAAAAACCACAACATAGTGACACAGCTTTTGTTGTTCATAGAAAACGTTGTTGTTCACCGTCAGAGTCTGTACTTTCTCAACGTCTAGTCCTGTTTCCTCCTTCAACTCTCTCACTGCGCACTCATCGAAGCTCTCTCCTTAAAAATTTACCCAAGTTCAACAATTACTAGTGCAGCATAAAACAGATAAACGAATTATACAAGCGAAAGGGTATATATATACATATATACTCACCGAACTCAAGGTGGCCACCGGGAAAGCAAAAAGTGGAATCGAAAATGACGGAGCGGCGTCGACCCAACAACACAGATGTGCCCTTCAACAAGACCACCCCAACTCCAACATGAGGTACTGATTTTTGCTCCGCTGTATCCATGATTTCTCTTCTGATATTTTCTCTCTCTCTCTCTCAATTGTTAGGTTTAGAGCTTTAGCTTATATTCAAGCACTGACCAGGTCAATGTCAGGAAAAGAATGCACCCAATGCAGCGAACGCTTTTACTCTGCCGGTATTGTTGGGCGACTACTTTTTATTTTGATTCTTTGATTTTTTTTTCATAAAAAAGATGTAAATGATGCGTAAGATACATCACAGTACAATTTATCATTATGCACTTTCTGATCAATTTCGCTACGTTTCTACTTGTTTTTATATGTTACGAATTAAACGGGGTTACGATAAGGACTGGAGGTTTTTATTTGAGTACCGGAATCCAACGATGATTCTTGTTTATTCTAATCAGTCAAGCGAAAAAGTTTGACATTCTAAATCGCCTCCCAACTTTTGTACAGAAGTTACTTTTTATTGTTATTTTGATACTTAAATTTAAAATTGATTTTAAAAAATAATTTAGCAATTTTATAATCATTTAAATTAACAACAATAATAATAAACTCCTTTAGCCAAGTTCTTCAAACCCCGAACTAATAAGAATGACAATGGCCGATCTCATTAATTTTTAAAAATAAAATATGTAAAACAACATTTTTTTAATTGAGTCCGAGTCTGAATTATTCAGACCCAGGTCCAGGCCTATCCGAGGCCTAATTCTTCTAAGTAAAATGTTTTTGTTTTGCTTTAAAAAATTGGGTATCGAATCGGTATAAGCCTGATTTGATCTATGAGCTGACCTATTGAAAATATCGAAATTTAGGTCCATAGTCCAGCTCATTGTCATCCCTACATACCAAGAAACCCCAAGGAAATCTTTTCTTTCTGCAAAGAAAAATCAAGCCAAGCCCCACTAGTAATATCTTGTATGCAGATGGGCAATTAAACAGGTGGAATAGACTTTCTAATACTAGTGCAGATTATTGTGATTACAAACCAAATCTCACCTCATATGATTCTTTGCTATCTTTTCATCTGTTAAATTTTATGGAATAATATAATTCTGGCCCATCTTACATGATACATCTTTCCATGATGCACCAATTAGAAAATCAGGTCACGTAGACAATGCCAAATATTAATGATATAAAAACCAAACCAGACCAATCAGTTTGACTAGATTAAGTATGAACCTGGATGGTTTTTGATTCGGTTTTTACTTTTAACCGCTGAGAGTGGTTAATAAGCTCTGAATTGTCTATACTTCTTTGTCTTCTTCAATGCCCAAACGAGTAGAGGAGTGTTATTTATATTAACTAGTCTTGTTCAAAGGATATATTCCTTTTAAAGCTGTTGAATATCCTCAGCTAAGATTGTTTGATAAACCAATTCCTTGTTGCAACTGTGGAATATGATTGTTTTCTTGAGTTTTTTTTTCATCTCTTATATGCTCTATTCATCTCTAGCTCTCTCATCCTTAAGTTTACCTTTTTTTAATACATTTTTTGCTGGGATTTGTGTGGTTTTTGTGAGTTTTTCTGCCTCTCTCTCTTGTTCTTCTTATCTCTCCCTCTCCTATCCTTGAGTTTACCAATCTTTTAGCAATTTTTTCCTAGGATTTGTATGGCTTTTTCCTATCTCTCATCCTTGAGTTTATCAATTTTTGTACATTTTTTTTGCTGGGATTTGTGTTCCCATTTATGTGGTACTTCGCTACAATTCTCTATTTTGATCACTACCACCATAAAGATCCAATAGAAAGATTAGGGCTTGGTGCATGCACAATAGCAGTAAGTGCTCTTTACTCATTTTCTTTGATATTTTTTTGTTTAATCATTCACACTAAATTAGAACTTGCGATGTATGTTCTAGTTATTCTATATGCTTATATCCCATTAAAATCAAAGTGATCTTTTCATGGTCAAAAACAGCTAATGGTTTAGAGTTCCAGTAATAGGTTCTGGAACAAATTAGCACCAATGAAGACGAAGTTGTACAAGGGAATCAAACGGAGATATTGGGGTAAATGAGTAACAGAGATTAGACTTCCTCATAATCGAATGAGAGTTTGGTTTGGCACATATGACACTGCTAAAGTTGCACCTTATGCTTATAATCGTGTTGCCTACTGATTTCCCAATGGTTACGTCAAAGAACATTGAATTAGAAGGCTGTTCACTTGTAAGAATGTCGTCTTATAACCCTAAGTTAATTTGGGAGGTTCTCGCCAATTAGAGGGCTATTTTTTACTCATACATGTTATTGCTAATTTGTGGAATCATATGTTCTTGATCATTAAATTTTTAGTTAACTCAAAGTGTAAATGGTAGTTTTGATAAAAGGCTAACAAGGAGATTTGTCCTGTAGGTTTGATTTCTGAGAACCTCCAGTGACTAAAATGGCTTTGTTTTTGTATAAAGGAATTTGGAATTATGAGTAGGTTCTCATGTTTTTATATATGTAGCATTTATCCATAAATAAGAATGCAATAAGCTAGCTCCATGAGCCTTGCGGTATGTTTTTCTTGGATATGTAACAATCCAAAAGGGGTACCGGCGTTATCATTCTCCAACTAAACCTATGTTCATTATAATGGATGTCGTCTTTTATGAAGATACAGTGTATTTCTTTTAGTCTAAAATTTAGGGGGAGTACTAGAAGTAAATTCAGACTCTTAATTATGAACTTCAAGGGGAGTGCGAAGGTGACTGCCATTTTTCAGATGGTAATAATGTTATTGATGATTCTAATAATTAATTGGAACATAAAGAGGAGAAGAATGAAGCTTTTGAATTAGAGGATATTGAATAAGAAGGGAATACTGAAGATAAGGATGTTGATCCATCAAATGTAGAAGTTGAGACTCTCATTAATATACCACACCAATCGTTTACTAAGGATGTTCCTATTCCTGACCTTAAACCACCCAGAAAATAACTATTAGAGAGTTATACTAGAAGTATTCCTAAACCTACATATGAACTTGAAATTTTAAGAAGAGTTAAATATCCCACCAGTCATTACATGTTAAATAATAATTTTTCATAATCAAATAAGTCATTTATAAATCAATCATCTATTATAGCTATTCCTAACAGTTTGCAAGAAGTTCTACATGTTCCATAGTGGAGAACTGTAATGAATGAGGAAATGAACTCTTTATAAAAAATAAAACTTAGGAGATTGTTGAATGCCCACCAAGAAAGAAGCTAGTTGGATGCTGATGTGTTTACACTATAAAGTACAATGCAGATGGCATAGTTGAAAGGTTCAAAACAAGATTGGTGGCAAAGGGTATACCCAAACTTATAGGATTGATTACATAAAGACATTTGCTCCCGTAACTCAAATCAATACTATTAAAGTATTGTTGACCCTAATTGCAAAATTGGATTATCCTTTGCAATAATTTGATATAAATAATGTTTTTTACATGGTGACTTGTCTGAAGAAATCTATATGGGGCTTCCACTAGATTGTATGGTAGTAGAAAGGCAGAGTAGTTTTTTTAGATTGAACAAATCAATGTACGAGTTGAAGTAGAAAGGCAGAGTAAAAAAGGTTTAAAGATTGAAGAAATCAATTTACGAGCTGAAGTAGTCTCCGAGAGCATGGTTTGGAAGGTTCACAAGGTCTATGATAACTTTCAGATATCATCAAAGCAATTCTGACCATATTTTATTCTTCAAAAGAAGGCAAGGTAAACTTGCTTATACTTTGAGGAAGACTAGAAGTTATGTACAGAAGCAAACCAAATACTAGTTGATAAAGGAAGATACTAAAGGCTTGTAGGAAGACTAATGTATTTGGCTCACACAAGACCTAACCTTGCTTATACTTTGAGTATTGTTAGTTAGTTTATGCATAATCTTAGAGAACAACATATGAGGGCGGTTATGAGAATTTTGAGGTATCTCAAATCTACTTCAGGTAAAGTAATTTTTTAAAAACTAAAATACATATTGGCAAATTATAGATGTGTATACAAATACTGATTGGGCTGGATCAATAAAAGATGGAAGATCAACTTTTCGCCGCTTCACTTTTGTAGGTGATAACCTAGTTACATAGAGAAGTAAAAAAATAGAACATGGTCACTTGCTCAAGTGTGGAAGCTGAATTCAGAGGCATAGCACTTGGTCTTTGTGAATCTTTATGGCTCAGACTACTTTTACATAATTTAAGCTATCCACTGAAGCAACCAATTAGTCTATATTGTGAAAACAAAGTTGCTTGTGATATAGCTCACAATCTTGTCCAACATGATCAAACAAAGCATCTTGAGGCTGACAGAATCTTCAAAAAGGAAAAGTTGGATAAAAACTTTATAGAGTTGCCTAAGATTCAGTCTTAGGATCAATTGACTAAAATTTTTACCAAATCAGTTTCAAATAACGTGTTTTCAAAATTTCTTGGCAAGTTGGACATACATGACATTCATGTATCGACTTAAGGGGGAGTGTTGAGATTTTTCTCTATAATTTTTTAGATTGTACAGTTGTAAATATTTTCTTAAATTCCTAATTATAGCTGTTGGATTAATTTTTTTAGATTCCTTCCCTTATTGTACATTAGAATTGGTACGCTTTTGAGAAAGTAAAGATGGACAAAATTCTTCTTCTTCTTCTTCTTCTTCTTTCAAGTGTATTAACTAATATAACGTTCTTCTTCATTAGTCTAGTTTTCTCCTTCAATGAAAAAGATAGATAGTTGCTAAAAAGCAATTATATATCCTCATAGGCACATGATCTATGACTTAAGTTATTTTGGTGTCCTATTTTCCATTCTTGGAATTGGATGGAAAGGGAGGACTGTTCATGCTAAGAACATGGAAACTCTTAAAAATGCATAATTATAAGCGGGTACCGACAAATAATGTGGCATTTAGAACATACGATTTGCAATTGGAGGCTTAAGATCCTAACTTGGCAAGCGAAAGTGAGCTAGAATTTTGGGCTTTTTAAGTTGATAATGGCCATCTCTTGTAGTTTTAGCCGTCACGGCCTCTTCTTTCCTTTATTTGACTTGACTTAAGTATCGTAACTCCTTTTCATTGGTTGTGATCATAGAATTTATACGAGGATAAAGGGGGTGTTAATCCAAACGGCCCGCTAGAACCAAAGGATTGACAACCAAGCCTCGAGTGAATATTTTCATGTTTACCTCTACCTTTCCTACTGTGCTTTTGTGGTGTTAATCAATTTTGTAATTTTTTTAGGAAAGCTCTTAGGGGAGATTCCTTTCCACCTCAATACCAACGGATGTGCTTTTGTGGTGGGAGTTAAACTAGTTCCCATTTGCATTTTATATTCTTTTCACCTAATCTCATAAAATTGAAATTGTAATTTTAATAATTAAAACTGTACCAATATTTAACATGAAGTAAGTCCTGAAGAATTAATCTTTCTTGCTCTAACTTTGATGTTATTTTATAATATTAAGTATTTGAATTTCTCTTGGACATATGATGAAGATCCAAATGTCACTTATGCCATTGAAACATAAGCTATATTAATTTGAATAAGCATCTTATGCACAATAATTGCGCATCCTATTCAGAGCATCTCCTGTTAAGTTGTGCTATTCCCTAGAATCCACCATCTATCAGCTTGTACGCCAACTTGATCTGATAAATGATTCTAATTCCTCATCACTTACTAGGCAAATCCAACTATAAGTACAGACTCATTAACCAACTCGAACATTGAGAGACCGGCTAAGATTTCAGTCTTAGGAGCTCATTTCACAACAAAAATATGGCATCATTGAAGGCTGAGAAACCTGTTGGTACTCAACCAGCTGAGAAACCTGTTGGTACTCAACCAGCTGCATCAGTGATCAAGAAAGAGCCAGCAAAGACTAGCAGTGCACCAAAAGCTCCTGCCTCCAAGCCAGCCCCTACCAAGGCTGAGTCAAAGTCCCGGGAGCCTAAAAAGAAGGTAAATTTTACATGTTAAAAAACTAAGTTTGAAAAGTTCTCATAACTTCTATTCATGCGCCCTGACTCGCATGAGATGATTTTTTAAGATTTTCTTTACATGTTCGTTGCTAAACTTAATTTGTTGTCAACGGATTGTGTGTTCTAAAGGACGTCTTTTTTCCATTGTTTTGACAGGCAACTGGAAGTAAACCAGCAGGTAAATGAGAATAGCGTGTGAGGACAGGGAGCGATACTGGAAGAACCGATGAACTAGTTAAATTCATGGTTCTGAACGATTATACTGCTCCTTGTATTAACACCCTTCGTCTCTACTTGTCGTCGTCATAGCCTCATAGGGTATGCCTATAATAAATAAATTACATACGTGATCATACGACTGGTGTGCTATTTCTCAAACTAGTGTGTCTCGTCCTATTACTATGTTACTGTATATTTGAAGTTAATATGCTCATCACATAAACATATTTTGCAGCTCAATAATGGATACAAGTTCCGTCTTATAGTCAAGATGTTAACTTCTTATAATGAAAACGCGTTGATATAAATATCAGCTCCAACATAAACTATCCTGAAGAGTCGAATCCGATATTCTCGTAAGAGGTACTCGATAGTGTGAGTGAGCTACTTGCCCGTGCCACTGCAAAATGACAGGATCGACGAGATTTAACGTGTACCTCCAAAAAATTAACGTTTAGGGAGACATTTAAAATATAAAATTTCTAGCATAACAACTTTGTAGCTAGAAAAGGAGCACAATATATTAGGATTACATCGTCTACAATCTCGTTCTTACTTCTAAGTTTAAATTTGTCGATGTTGTGCATTTTGCGTATTCGACAAAAATGCGGTATGCAATAGAAAACGAGAAGGAAAAAAAGAAGAAGTAATTATTATCCTATTCAATTAAATAAAAATAATTAAAAATTACAAAAAGTCTATTATAAAGTAAAATAGGTGTTAGGTATTATATTTCACTTGTATAAACAATTATTTAATTTTTAGGATAATCTTAGCAGATAAAAGTAAATGATTAAAGCCTAAGAGAAGAGAAAATTCTGGACTCATTATTAAGAATAACGAGTGAAATACTTGGAAACCAAAGTATTGAAAAAGTAAGAGTAACTAATTTGGGGGGCCTAATCTTGTAATTAAAAAAGAGAGATTAATATACACAAATTTCCATCATAATATTGAACTATTAAGAGACTTAGTCACCTGAAAAATTTTATAGACAAGTCCTTGTGCCTTGATGAAATGAAAAGGCTAAGTTATGAAAGGATATATGTACTTGTGAATATCCAACAAGACCTCCCTATAGTGATCTCTATATTGAAATTAGATGAAAATGAAAAACTTTTTGATGATTTTGTCACTGTCTCTTACTCCTAGAGACCTTATTTGATCTAACATGAGAAAGTTTGGAATCCAACAAGGAAGATGTTTTTAACAGGATAATATTGTTTTAAACAGGATAGTACTAAGAGCTAATGCAGATGGTTACAAAAGAAAAAAATAATAGTAATAAGGAAGTTAATGTTGAGATAGTAGCTAAAGAAAATCATCAACCAATTAACAAAGATACTAGGACAAGGATATCTCTATAAACACTTAGGCCTCGTTTGGTTGGCACGGATTGTTGACTGGAAAAGTAATCTTTTTCATAAAATTTAAATTATTACGTTTGGTTCATTTTTTTGAGTAGTTAGGAAAGTAAAAACTTTCATAATTTAAGAAAAGTAGCAGCACTTTCCCTGGACTCTAAATCCTAACACCCCCTTAGTATTTAGATTACTTTCCTTAGGAATTTAATCTAAAAATTATACTGGCCAATTTAACCATTCCTTCGCTCTTTACTCTACGACTTTAAAATACATAAATTTCAAATAAATTTTTATTTAATAATTTAAAAAATATATAAATAAATTTTAGTTTATAAATAATAATTTTTAAATTATTTATTTTTTAAAATAAAATATTTTATTAATAAATATTATATAAAATATTTAAAAAATTTAAATAAAATAATTTTTGTAAGTTTTATTTAATTTATAATTATTATTAGTAATAAAAAATTTTATTTTTATTATATTTTAAAAACAAAAATTAAAAATTCACAATAATTGTAAAAGTTGAAATAAATAAAATAACTAATTATAAAAACTTTGAAAAAAAGGGGGGAAAGAAAGATAAGAGGGAGGCAGGAAAATTTCAATTTTTTTAAAGATTTTTCCTATTTTTTTTAAATTTCCAGTATCAGCCGGTATTTGAATTTTGAATATTTTTACTCTTTAGGTTCATATTTTTCCTTATTTAACGATTTCAATTTTTATTCGGTTTGTAGGGATATAATTGGAAACACAAGTCATAATTAAGTTATATTCTATAAAACACTGTTGCATACCAAAAACTATAATAAGAATCTACCTAACTTTCCTATTAGAATTCTTATAAGTATCTAAACATGTGAATATCTTTACTTTCCATAGATTTATTTTCCGAGGAATCATATTCTAAATGCACTTTACTTTTCCGTCAACCAAACGGAGCCTTAAAGGAGACTTTTTAATCTAGATAAAGAAGTTTTATCCTATAATATTTCGCCTATAGAGTAATAAGTGCCCACTTTAAAAGCTGAATCTAGGTAACCTTCAATCAAATAAAAATCACAATAACCTGAATTCAAGTTTTGTTTCTAAAATAGCCATTTAGGATAGAGTTGCTCTTAATTATGATGTCTAGATCCTTAATTCAAAAGAACCTAAGGGTATGCATGTCGATTGGAAATATGAACGCTCTCTTCTTGTTGAGGAACACATTAAACGTAGTTCAGGTATTGGATTTAAAATTTCCACTAGAAAAAGTCTAATAGAGAAAAGAAGGGCTTATGTTTTTGCCCTTCACAATGACTATACTCTCGTAGAATGTTAGAAGACTTAGTTGCTCTAATAAACAACAAGCTTCAGTGTATTACTTAAATATTATTACACCTTTTCTTATTAGAATTTTAAACATCAAATAGGATAAATGTAGAAATATGAACATTAGACTATTATCCTTAATCATTAATTTCATTATAATGGTAAACTAGTAGGCACTTACGATCCTATAATAGGATTGATGTAGTTCATTCTATAAATTTAAATTAACTGATTAACTTAATGAGATTTATGAAAGAGAAGATATCACTTTTATCTTTTCTTTTAACCATATTCTCAAAGGATCCTCATATTGAGCAAACGGAAGGAAATTGGAACTTTTATTAACTCTCCTTGGATCATTCTAGGAGACTTCAATAGTATCATTCATCCCTAATAAATTAAAGAAAATTCATGCATTAGGAACTGTTTAGAAGATTTCTATGATTGTGATTGTAACATCTAAATGACAGACTTGGAGATGGAGGCATACTGCTTCACTTTGAGCAATAAACAAAATGAAAAATGGTTCTTGAGGAAAAAAGATCTAGTTAATGATAAGTGGATCTCTACTTTTTCTAAAAGTAAAGTTTCTTTTAATAACCCTTTGTTCTTTAATCATATTACTATAGTGATTCTAATTTTTTACAATATTTACAAAATCCCTTTTTGTTCATCAACTTTCTAACTAAAGTGAATGCAATTGAGGAAGTTGTCATAAAGGAGCATACCTTTAAAACTCAAGGGAAGAAGTTCTATAAGAAAGCTTCAGGTTGTAAAGGATGAAATTAAGATTCTTAATAGTAAGAAGTTTAAAAATACTCACTGGGCAGTATCTAAATTTATGGAAATACTAAATTCAAAACATATTTCAGTCCCCTGTTGATGAAGAAATATAAGTTGAAGATAAAAGTTGCTATAGCAAACTATATCCAAGCTTAATAACTCGTCCTTATTTAAATAAATATATAGATGCTTATTAACCATTCCCTATTTAAACAATAGTGACAAAAGTAGCTTTTGTAATTCTTTAATCATATAAAAAAAACTAATGGAGCTTAACAAGACTTTTAATTGTGTCAACCTAAGGTTCATTATTCTTTATCATATTGAAATACAATCTATAAATTCATCTCGAAGGTTATTGATAATAGGCTTAAGCCTTTTATTCCACAATACATTGATTCTTCACAAGGGACTATCATTAAAAGGAGAGATTTTAATAATTTTTTCCTCAAGAGCTTTTTAAGAATTGTATCATATGCCATTTTGGAAATTTTTTGTTGGATTGAACAATTCATCCCTTCTATCTCTTAAAGTGTATTAATAAATGGAAAGCCTTCCAAATATATGAAGAGTGCAAGAAGATTAAGGCAAAGTGATTCCCTATCACCTTACCTTTTAACCTTTTATAAGGTACTTACAAAACTAATCCGATTTTTTGTCAACTAGGACAAGCTATTTAAGTATCATTACATATGTAAGAAGATGAAAATAGTTAGCTTATCTTTTACAGATGACTATATTCTCTTTTAAAAACATATGCAATATCTATCAATGCACTGATGTCTACTTTGAAAGCCTTTAAAATTCTTTCAGGTTTATCCATTAATAACATTATATTTTCATTCCTCTAATGCTCAACACGTGACTAACTAGCTCTCCTTATTTGTATGTCTTAAAACCGTAAAACAGTCTCTTACATACTTAGACATTCCTATTTCCTCCACTATGCTCTCAAGTTGGAGGACTCTCTCATTTGATGTGGATTACCTACTAGATCCAACTATGATGGATGTGGAGGAATAAGAATAAAATGTTTTTGCTAATGAACCTAAGCCGAAAATCCTTCCACAACAGTCTCTACTACCCACTGCATCAAGATATGTCTGACCCTCATCAACAATCTCAGAGTTCTGAAATTGTCGTTCAATGCTTTCTTGTATTTGGTCCTATCATTATAATTGTTTATGTTAATAAGTGATAATTTTTAAGAATTAATGTTAAAGTATAGATTTTATATATATGAACTTGTCTGCATTGGGTGTTGACGAAGGTCACACCATCATACTTCTTACTGTGAGTGTGTAAAAAGAGTTGGCATGATGTAAGCTTCCGGTGTATAGACTTTTCCTGCATCAGAATAAATTTTTATAAGTGAACTACAATTTCAAATTTTTTTTGAAAGAATTTCCTTTTTTTTTGATATTTACCCACTGCTAGACAAAAAAAATTCAACTTAACAACATAGTCATTAATGGCACCATACATTTATAACACTATTATTCTCCATAATGCACATATATTTTTATTTTAAATTTAATTCATCAAATTACATTGAAATCATATTTCATACATCAAAATACAAAATTCAAAATAAAAGTGTAAAGTTTTGATACTTACAAGTTAAAGTGCGTGCTGTTGGTGGGTAAAATTCCTCCGATGTGTATAAATAGGCTCTCTCCGTCTGGTCCTCCAGGTCTATTAGCAGAATTGTGCCCTGAAATGGATATTGCCTCGGGTGATACCCAATATTGTTGCCAACAACTACATATTTCTTCAGATTTATATGGTGGTCATACACCATTCTTATGTATCGAAGCAAGAAAGTCTCTATAATGTGTACGAGCTCGCCTCTCTCATACATTATAAATAACATCATCAAATTTTGGATCCCAAAAAAATTCTTTATGAAAAAAAAGAAAAACATATAATAAGTACTTATAAACGACATTATTTATCTACTTAATGTATAAAATTAGATAAAATAAAAAGATTAAAGAATATGTTTTGTGTACCTCAAACTCTTGATAATGAAAATCCTTTGTTGGCTGAGAGATATTCTTTCATATATAACCCTCAAGATCTATCCTCTCCTTGATCTTGGATGATATATTTCTTGAGCACTTGTCAGATGGAACTAACCTAATGTATAAGTTATTTTGGATCATTTTCAAATTAAAACCTATAACTTAAGTATAAAAGTATGATTTTATCATGTATTAGAAAATTTTTAGAATTTTACCTACAAATTGTTGATAATTGTAATGTACGTTCTTCCATCAACTCCCTTAGCCTTAGGTTGGGGGTCACCTCCTTCTTCTGCAACGTTAACCCCTGATATCTCTGTCGATATAGAGTTGGTGGATGGTGTAGTAGAGCCGCTGGAAAGTATAGCAGTAGGTACAAAAGGTGATGCCACATTTGGATGTGCAGTAGCATCTGCAAAAAGTGATGTTTCATATGGAAATGCACTGCCTTCCTTAAATCGTTTCAATCTAAACCTTAGCCGCATCATATCTTGTTTTATCTTTCGTGGCATATTTTTAACCTGAAATTCACATTTTATTGAATTTTCCAGTAATAGAACAATATAACTTTAATATATAACAATATATTGTTGATGCAATAATAGATTTATTCATATAATATTCTATTACAAACACAAATTAATCACTATCAGTAATTAATTATAAATCAAAATCATCATTATCTTCTTTTTCCAAAGAATTAGAATCAAATTCACGATCCTCTTTAGATCTCTCATGCTTCTCATCCTCTCTAGATGAAATGTCAACATATTAATAATTTGGATCGTTCAAAGGTTCATTCTAGTTATATTTTACATATGCATTTATTTCATAAACATCTTCCTTAAGCGCTTCGCTTTCAATTAACTTATTTTCTCCTTTTCCATGTAATTCAAAAACACCTCTAGGTTATACTTTGCATACTACCAACCAACCTGATTTATCTTATCGTAAGCTAAGAAAAGGGACATAATATACTTGGTTGCATCGCCAACATGAAATGTTCAAATTGTCTTAATCTTTTTCACTAGTTGATTTCAACTAGATTATCTCAATTATGCACTTATATTCCAACATTAGGAGTTAGATCAAACCATTCACACTTAAATATCACACTCCATTTTATTGGGAATATAGGGTACTCAATTTCAAGTATCTCAATAATTTTACCATAGTAATCCATCAATTCTCCCTGTATACAAACCCCACTATTTACTATTACCATGTTATGATCATGATATTCTGTATAAAACTTTGTATCCATTAACAAAATGCACCAGATATGATTTTGAAGTGAATCACACGTTAATAAACAGATAGTAAAATGCACAAGAAGGGGGGGGGGGGGTTGAATTGGGTCAACTTTTTCGTTAATCCCTTCTTAAAGAAAATTTGCGTATAAGCGATATCAAAAATCACAGTAAAGTAATAGAGAAAGTTTAGAGAGTTTGACACAGTAATTTTTATACTGGTTCACCCCAAACCGT
>JANZLC010000003.1:16997470-17008672 GCA_026413385.1 Erythroxylum gracilipes
CTCATTCTGTTACTGTTGCTATGATTTTTTGTGTCTTGTCTTTTCTCAGTGAATGAGTTTATGTCAAAAGTAGTTTGCTATTATTCTCAATAAATGTCGGTGATTCAGCAGTTTTATATCTTAATATGCACAAAGAGAGCATAACAGCTATGGGCTATGTTATGCATTAAATCGCTGAATTAACACTTACTGATTTAGAAATTGGAGGTAAAATTAGTCTGGTCCATTTATCAATACTCATACACATATTTATTTACTTCCTTTCAACTTTTGATTCTAATCTGTGAGTGAAATATTATAGTTCAGTTTAATGGTTCCAACAAAGCAACATTTAAAGAGGGACTCTGTCAGTTTTATTGAGCTTACAAGACTTGAACATACATGCTTCCTAAGATGAGATGCTTTTACATATGCTATCACATAATCGTAGTCACCTTTATATGATCATGAATCATTCATCCAGTTAACAAGGAAATACATTTAAGTCATTGATAAAATACAAACTAGCAAGGGAATTATTTTGGGCTTATTCCTGCATTTGAGGTCAGGCATAATTTTAGATGGGAAGGTTGTTACTCCAAAGTCTCCTACAAAGACATTATTTGCTGATCAATTTGTTAACAGACTTTTAATATAATCTAATATTGGCAATCATCTTGTGTTTGGATAAATTGGTGACCCGGACAAGGAGTTTTCAACTGTCTCCACTAAACGTCTCTAAGCACTAATGGCTGTTCTCAGTTTTGAAGTTCCAAACAGTTAACTTTTATTTTACTATGATATGATTCTTTTATTAATATATAGCTTTTAGCTTTCAGATGTCAGTTTTTGTTTTATGATTCATTTAATCTTTAACATTTCTGTTTGGAAATTGCTCTTACAATATTAAAGCAAATTTTGATGCACCTCAGGTTTGCAACTTCTGATGATCTGCTTTCGTTAGTCCAAGAGAAGATTGATCTGGTTGATATGAAATCTCAATTGGAAAAGAATCACCAGATGGAATTCAAAGACAAGATCGAAAATTTGGCAAAACATATGTCTGTAGTGGTTAGTTAAATTCCTCTTAAATGAAATGATAACAACTTATGTTCCCACTATATTCAACCCTCTATCTATTAAGAAGTTTACTATCAGTATGCTAGACATCTTTGTCAAGTTTTGTGTTAGTGGAATCGTGGATGCTCTGATGATCCTAAGATCAATCATGGGATCAAAACTCATAATAGCAGAGTGATAGTCTGGTCTTATTTTGTTTGTGGTTGTCTAACCAATTGAATTGTTGTGCATTCCTGCAACTTGCACACATAAACAGAATTTATCAGCAAGTGTTAATGTTTCTTTCCTTGGCAGAAATCTAGTTTGCAGTGTGATAATTTTTGGACTAATGTCTACAGTTACATTGAATCTAATATAGCAACAATAGACTGTGAGGAGCTTGTTCCCAAACGCAAGATGTATTCATTTCAACTTTTTTAGTGTTTCAGAAACTAATCCAGATAGCTGAAATGGACAGAACATTTTGTCATCAAATTTGCCTGGCATACGTAGCATCTCTCATTCTGTTTGCCAATCCATGTCCTGTGTTGTGTCTGAGTTTTCCAATACTTTATCTTCACTTGCTGTGACTGAAACTTTTAGAAGCTATTATATCAGTTATTTTGCTGACTTAAAACAGAATTTGATGGATGTGAAACATCTATCCAAGAATAATATCTTGTAGTTTGGTGCATGATATTCTAGTGCCATGTTTGAAAACTTGTGTCTATTGACTCAGTTTATCTGAGTTCAATCCCAATAGTTACTAATTATATTGATTTAAGTAGTATTACCTTGTATTTGACTGTTGGAGTTTGGTTCATTATAGTCAAAAGAAAGGGGGATGAAATGGATTGATCCGATCTTTTCATGCTGCTCTTAGATTTGATTGTCTTTCCGTGTTGATTCATGTCTCTGTGTTTCGTTTCCTGCATTGATAAGTTTTGGTTCTTTAAAGAAATAAATAAAGCTTCCCAAGCAGTAAAAGAAGGACCATTTGCGGGGAAAGCAGCTATTGGGGGACCATTTTGGATGATAAATAAAGCTTTTCACCAATCGTATTGCCATACTGTTTTCAAGTACGCATCCTCTTATTTGGGATGAATATGATCTCCTCCTTGTTTCAGAGTTTCATCCAAAGTTAGTTGGCTTAACTGGCAACCTAGAGGAGATAAAGAAAGCTACTCGGGCCTACCACGTCTATTATATGAAGATAGCCGAAGAAGACTGAGATTATCTCATCGATCACTCCGTTGTCATGTACGCATCATTTGCAAGATTCATTCTCATTAAGATTTGATAATCTGAAGTTTTATCTTTAGAATTCTGTTCCATTCTTTGAGATAATCTGAATTTTTATCCTTAGAATTCTGTTCCATTCTCTGAAAGTGTTACTTAACTCTTCTACAGGTACTTGATGGCACTTGATATGCAATTTGTGAAATTTTTTGGCAAGAACAACGAAGTTGACTCACTTACTGATGGTATTATTAAAGAGATAAAACAATACAAACCCAAGAAGTAGATGCCCAATTGTTACCAGCAGTGGCCGAGTAAACCTAGAGATGTATACTTTGGCTATTGGTACATGGAGTTTGGAGGGTGCCAACATGGAGAATTTCGACAATCAGGCAAAATGAGAAAATTGGATACACAATTATGCTGACGTACTCTGTCAACTCTTGGCAGGTGCTTTATTATTTCTTTCTTTAGCAAAATGTGCAGATTGGATTTTTAATTGTCATATCTAGCTTTGATAGTGTATTGGTAGGTGTTTATCTCTATCAGTCTTCTTTTCGTTATCTTTTGTCATTTCGCAGTTTTTAGTTGTAGGTGAAAAGATACATTGATACTTACTCAGCCTCTTCAGTTATTGGGTTTTTTTGTAAAGATTTGTTATACATATCAGATGTATATAATAAGGCATTAGTGATAAATTTATTATAACATATATTCTTTATTTAGTGACAACATGATTGTAACGTATAACTTTCATACTTGTGACGAAATTTGTTAGACAATATAGCCACTGATGCAAATTTTTTTTACAACTAATGTAATTCCGTTGATGAATTGATAGTTTTATTTGTGATAATAATAAACATATTAGTGATGATACTTTTTGTAAGAACCAATTTTCATTTTTGTGACAAAATGATGTTGATCCTTTTTTATTAAAATATTAGCGATCAAGAAGTAATGGACATTGATAAAAAAATTATTAGTGACAAATATTTTCACTATTTATAATTGTTATAGTGGCGATAATGTTGTAACAATAAAATGAAGTACTGTTACGACTTTATTCGTCACTACTTTATACTATTTGTGCCAACAAAATTGTCATAAATATGTAAAGTTGTTGTGATCATATAGTGTTGTCACACATTCCATATGTTTTAGTGTCGGGACTTTTGTCACAATTTAATGAAGTATTGTTACAACTTTATTCGTCACTACTTTATATTATTTGTATCAACAAATTTGCCATAAATAAGTACAGTTGTTGTGACCATATAGTGTTGTCACACATTTGATAAGTTTTAGTGTCAACAATTTTGTCACAATAAAATGAAGTATTGTTACGACTTAATTCGTCCACTATTTTATATTATTTGTGACAAACTTATCATAAATATGTAAAGTTATTGTGACCATATAGTTTTGTCATACATTTCACAAGTTTTAGTGTTAGTATTTGTGTCATAAAAGTATTGCATAATTGTGACCATTTTTTATATTCGTCACTATTTCATTAGTGATAGAGGTATTTGTGACGGAAGGTGACGACTTCAAATATTGGACACTATTAATAATAGTGACAAATACTACTGCTTTTAGTGACAATTTTTACCTTCACTAAAAATACAATTTCTTGTAGTGACATTTCTCAACTCTAGCATTAATATCCCCTATCTAACTCGAATTCATAAGTTTAAGCACTTGCTTGACTTTCTTAAGCTTAGTAACAACCCTAAATAATGGAGTACCTATAACAGGGAAGGCCCAAGCTTCTGCAACAGTTTGGAGGAAATTGGGCTGATCAACTCAGAAATTAAGGAATCTAAAAGGGGAGGCATGTTTGGGCTGTAAACCAACCGACTTCACCACCAAAGGAGAATGATCAGAAATTTGGGGATTATGAATGACACAATGGGAGGAAGGGAACTGAAGGGTCCAAGAAGAATTAATGAGAGTTCTCTCAAGCTTCCGGACTGTGAAGGAGTTTCCTAATTGTTTATTGGACCATGTAAATCGGGGACCACTAGAGTTTAAGTCAAAAAGCCTATTGACACCAACAAACTGCCTAAAATCATTTTGACTACTCTGAACATTCAGGCTAGGGGGCAGATTGCTGGGGATGGAGAGTATCATTGAAGTCTCCTGCTAGCATCCACGGAAGGGAACCAACTGACAGGGAGATATTAGACAGGTCAGTCCAAAGGCGCTGCCTAATGTTCGGATTATTTGCTCCATAAACACAAAAGAGAAGGAAGGGACTTGAGCTTTGTCTAGGGTGGATGTCCACGTGAATGAACTAATCCGAATAACAGAGGGTTGACCACACTAGGATTTCTGGATTCCAAGCTAACAAAATCCTGACATTAGGAGATTGATCTAAGTTGCTAAAGGTGTCCCATCTAGGAAATAAGGAAGAACACCCTTAGCCCGAGAGCCTCTTCTCTGGAAGAATACCCTTAGCCCGAGAGCCTCGATGATTACTTGGCTAGTTATCAAAAATCGACTAAGTACAAAAGATTGTTAGCATGGCAATTTTGATCCAATTTGTGAACTTTGCACGCTATCAGCTGAAAGTCGTAATCTCCTCTTCTTCATTTGTAATTACTCTAAAGCTATTTGGAGTCAAATGTTGCACAAGCTATAACTTTATCCCACTTCCTACGATTAGAATGACACACTAGTCTTGTTCAACCGAAGCTTTCCGATAAATAAGAAAGATGGCATACTTCATACAACATCACTTCTTACCACAACCTACTATCTTCGATTGGAAAGAAATCGCAGATTATATAGAGAGACAGCAACAAACAAATATCAGTTGGCAGCAAATATAACCAATGAAATCCGAAACCCTCTTCATAGCAAAGGAAGTACATCAAGACTTGTCAACAACTTTGCGAATTAGGTGGAACTTGTAATTCATAATCTTGGAATGTGTATGCAAATTTCTATTTGTTGTCTTTCATAGTATAATATTTTGTTAAAAGCCTCACAGAAGACTTCATTGTAATGTTGAAAATAGTTTTAACTATAGTTAATGACAATTTCTTCAATTTTTTTTTTAAAATATAAGTAGACAAAATGATTCTATAATACATAAATTTAAAATTAAAAAAGTAATAATATATGACAGGTAGGTGAGATAAAATATAAACATTAAATTCAAAAAATCAATTACCGAATTAACTTTTAGAGTTCCTCCATTTTAACTAGTTGTAGCATTTTATTCATTGTATTACATTTATCATTAACTAATTTTAAAATTAAGAAATCACTCTTTTCATAGGAAGATTATTTTGTATATAATGTCAAATAAGCATCTTTGATTTTTTGATATTTTAAAAAATTAAATCATTTTTTAAATATCAAATTAATTGAAATAAAATGCATGTTAATTATATCATTTTTAAAAATAACTAGTATAAATATCATATTTGATAGATAAAATTTAAATACATAACTTTATTTTATGTCATTACTGATCATTAATACTTAAATTGTTATATTTTAATTATATTTGCATTACTTTTTTAACAACAAATAATTAACATCACAAACAAATATGGGAAGATGGAAAGGTGATTTGTTCCTATTAATAGAGTTGCATGTTTTATATTAGAAAACATATTAAAATTAATAAATTGTAAAAGATTATAGAAAGAGTATATATTGCGTTTTTTTACAAAAGTAATGGAATAATTTTAACTCTTTAAAAAAGGTAAGTTTTTTTAATCTTTTATTTTTCATTGTTATGTATCTTTTTTTTATTGGAAGATAAAAGAATATATTTATAGCAAAAGCATATGCATAACAAAGTTCACTACGTCCCTTCAAAGAAATCAAAGGAGCTAAGAAAGGACTCATATTATAAACAACTAGATGAGACAAAGCTTAACAGAAATTCAAGGCTTTCCTTCCATTAGAGTTTTAATATATAAGAATATTATGTTTATTAGTGTTGATTTTGAGTCGACCATTCTCTTCTCTTAAGTTCCATTTTAAGTCCCAATTCTAGATTGCAGAATTCATAGATTTGTTAACTATGAGTTGCACCTTAACTACTTGGATAATGTCAATTAAAACCTATTCCTTTGTTTTTTCTCGTCCTTAGAAGAGTTTATCATTCTCTTTGGCTGGATAAAATACAAATAGCTACCAAAAGCTAAAATGTTGAGAGTTTTTTCAGCATATGAGAGTCTACTATTTTTTTTTTAGGCTGACAAAGATTTCTTGGTATAAAATACTTTATTTTTCAAGCCAATACAAGATTTAAATGTGATTTCATATAAATTTCAAGTACTCACATGTCAAGAAAAGAGGATTCAAGGACTCATTATTGATCTGCAAGGACAAAACATTAGAAAAGTGTTTATAAAGCTCAGGTTGTCCAACGTATCTAGCTTTTATTAGTAAATCAACCACACATGGAAGGAGATAAAGTGTCTATAAAGCTCAGGTTGTCCATTGCATCTGGCTTTTGTTAGTAAATCAACCACACATGGAAGGAGATTCTAGTAGTGGTTAGCTTTTGTTAGTAAATCAACCACACATGGAAGGAGATTCTAGTAGTGGTTTTCTTTTACACTAAATAACATTATATAAGCAATTCTTTAAAGTACAGATTGAAAGATTAGTCTAAAGGAATCATTTGTGAAATCATCTAAAGAATGTCTTCTCCAGAAATAATAATCCTCCACACTTTTCTAAAGGCTTTAGTTTAGTATACAACTTAACAGATCAACCGAAGGCACCACCTAATTGTTTTTTCTAACTATTCAACTTACTTTGGAGTTAACATAAAATGAAAGTCTTATATTTAGAGCTAGCTTTTATCTATGTAAGTGCAGTATTTTACTCTAATTATAAGTCAAAAGGGGCAATCTTACCATTTCTAATTTTGCATTTGATGTGCTAAGCAAGAGGTTCTCTTAGTTTCAACAATTATGATAGAACTAGGATGTATTGCTTTTAGTTTTGACTTCCCATAAGCTTTTACCCTTAAAGAAGTAGTTAAGGATCCATTTTGTCTATAATGCCTCCTTGTTTGACATATTTTATGCAAACTTTTAGCCGATAAAACTTTGTTAGTGGTGAAGACCACTTTAACGCATATGTAGCACCCAATTCTCATAGGGCATATCCCCGAACATATCGACGGTATTCGAGAACATACTCCATGAGGGTGGTATGCTAGAACAGTTAACAATTGAACTCATTCCAAATTTTTGCTTAAAACAAAGCACGCATATGCGAAAAATCAATAATCAATTTCGACCCATGTTATTCATAAATATTTTCAATCACAAATGTTACAATCATTATAGAACTCATCATAATTTCGCTGGTCACTAGGGGCCATTTTAGATACAAAACATTTTAGTTATAATGTCATTACATTGCAAAATCATTCATATACACATTGTATAGTATTTGTGAATACACACTTTGATACAAAACGATGAAATAAATATGCAGGCGCGAACTAATCCCAACCTCAATTTCTTACTTGAATGCAATGGCTAGACTCCCGCTTGTCTAACAGGGTAACTCCTCTGAGCCTGAAAAATAAGGTTGTAATTTTGGTGAGTTTTGTGAATTCAGTGCGGTAACCATCCTCGATGGTTCACTCACTTATACATCACATCAACATATATAAAACCACATAATTCATATCATTTCATTTATAATGTAGCATCATATATCACATTTAGAGCAGTCAAACCAATCATTTCAATCATTTAAAATACAAATATCAAATGCAAATGCAATGCACACAAGACTCACTTTTATTTATTACTTTGTTGTGACCAAGTGCCTTTTTACTAGCTCATATCTCTTGTGGATGCAGAACTTATATTAGATAATGTCCCATATCGCTTAGTGGATATCGGGTACAATAACAACTGAGCTAGAGGCTCTTATCAGATTTTGAGCTTTAAGCTCTTTTCACTGGCAACTCCGGTCACAATTGTCTTTATCTTTCTTGCATTCATATAATGAAATGCATCACATTTACATGTTTTCAACAACCATCAGATTTCAGTTTCACATTCAAAACACATTTATCATCGGACCTTAGTTCGGCATTCAACAAAAATGTTGAGTACACTTACTTTAGTCAGATTCACATACAAGGAGCACTTCCAATATCTTATTCATGCATCAAACGCCTCAGACTTTCAAAGTCCTGAATCAACACAATCACATTGACAAAATAATTCAATACAGAATTTAAAATAACAAATAATCAAGTGAGACCGTCTAGGGTACTCACAGTATGCTCCAGATTAGCATTAGCTTCCATGATCCAGAAACGTCTGGATGCGGATGTTTTATCCTATATCATCATTATGCAATACACATATTGCACACACATTATTAATTGCAAAATCTTATGAACACTCAATCACGTACATATGTATATGTGTTATGTATAATGCGTGCTCAATAACAATTATGGGTATATCACCTAAATTCATATCTTATGCTTGTTCTCATTTCATAATTCATATATGTCTAGTTGAACTTAGGTTTACACTTCCTTTGTATATGATCATTCTAAGTTCACCATTCAATCTTATCCTTTGTATGTGTCTAGCTTATCCTTAGGCTTACACCTTAAAAAAACTTAGTTATTCTAATATCATAACTCAATTTCTCATCATTCCTTTTCTAACATTATATGCCCTCATAATACCCAATTCTCATTCACATTTAAGCACTTTTTATATATTACTCAACTCCTTTGAAACATAACTATAATCATATGAACATCTTCATTCTCATTATACTCATGCCTTTGGTACTTTGATATTATCAATTCATTCACTAAGTTATAACCTCCATCATCACTTCAAACATATCACACATTATTCATTTAATCCAAGCATCATTCTAGGTTCAAGTTAAGCCCCATTCTAGCCTAAATTAAGACCAAATGGCTAGTGAATGTCCACCGGGCGGACTTACATGTCCGCTGAACAAACGTTTACAGATTACTTATAGAAATGTAAAATTTTGACCCTCTAGATAGCAAAATCTCTTCTAGGGGTCTTCATAAACATTGTAGAACTCGTAGTCCTCTTCGAAAGAATACTTAAATGACCTTAATATGAGGTCTGTAGAAAAAGTTATGCCTCTTACCACAACATATATCTAATTGCATCCTTAGTTTCCAGATTCCTAATTCTTTACTTATTACATTCAACATCATATGCTTGGTCTATCATTTCTAATTTAATACTCATCATTTTCCCATCATTCTTAACTCCATTTCAACTCAATATCATCTATAAACAAATTATAGTCCATGATTGATCATGAACACTAAAAATAGAACAAATACATATATACATTCATCATCAACTTTCTGCACATATTCATCTTCATTTCCACTTTTATTTCACTTCTAACTATCACTTTAATTCATCTTATTTCAAGAGCATAACTCAACATCTTGGTTAACATAACTTTCACTTTCATTATATCCTTAATTCATAACTCATAACATCTACATAACAACTCATCACTCATGTTTTCATACCCTCAAAACAGAACACAAAAACATATATTCATCCATCAATTTACTGCACCCAGTACTTAACTTCATGTCAATCTTTGAAACTCTTAAAGAAAGAATTCATTTGAATTCAATGTCTTCATGAAAAATGTAGCCATATGTCTCTAATTTAATCTAAATTAAAAATCATTCCATTTGGATATCTACAGATCATTTTATGAATAAAATACAGATGTATATCTAGTGGAACTGTCATAGCTAACATATTCCAACACATTTTAAACACCATTATAACTTTGTCTCTACAATTTCATCCTAGTTCTTTTCTTTTCAAGACACTACACTTGCCTTTTCTTTTCAAGACACTACACCTGCCTTTTCTTTAACTTCAATACTCAATCCAATCCATTTCCAAAGCAACCATGATCTATATTTTTATACATCAAAAACAGAACATGAAAATATCTATTCACAACTCAATTTTTCTGCACTTATTTCTACCTCATTTTTGGATTCATTTTGACTCTAAATTATCTCAATACCAAATTATACATTATTGTTCATAAATTATAGAAAAACAAAATATAAACACATTCATTTCTTCATGATCATTTTATCGCCAACTATCATCATACATGCTTCATTCAACAAATCAAGAAGAGTAATGCTTATACTTACTTGCTTAGCTTCAATGTCTCCAAATCACACTTAACCCTAGCTTCTCCAACATACACGATCATCATCATCATTCAAGGTAGAAGGGTTAGGTCTTTTAGCAACAAGATGGAGAAGACAACAAATTTTGAAGAACAAAGTGAAAGATTTGGATAAAAATCAACATGAAGAGGGTGGCAAGAGTTTCGTAGATGGAGAGAAGAATGAGAAGATGAGAGAAAATGAACAAAATGAATAAAAGAAGCAAGTGTCATAAATGACAAGTGAAAGACGACAATATGGTCTTTAATTTATGTAAAAGAATAGTAAGTGATGAGTGGTAGTGACACATGTCACTTTCCTATAGTCCCATTTTGGTCTTTTAATAAGCTAGTCCATTTGTCTCTAATTTTCAACCCAATTTTCAATGACACTTTTCATTAAATCCCAATGTTATTTATAAAAATTTTCACTGCCATTTAACTCTTATTTCTACTACTATTCATCAATTGCTCTGCCACTTGGCATTTTTCTAGTCCAAAAATACCCTTAAATTCTAGAAAATTCTCATAATTCACCAAAAATTCTAATTCAGTACTTATAAACTCCAACTCAATTTTTAAGACACAAAATCCATAATTCACATTATAATTGCACTAAAATAGTCATTTATTGCTGGACCCCGTTTTCGGAGCCCAACTATCCATAACAATAGTACCGAAATCCATTGGGCCCGAGTCCCGACCCAC
>JANZLC010000003.1:17014829-17034079 GCA_026413385.1 Erythroxylum gracilipes
GTTGCTGGTAATCTTGTCTTTCGTTTGGGAGCTGTGGTTGCTGGTTGTTTTCAGTTTTGAGTGTGTTGTTTGTTGAGAGGAACAGTTTTAGGACCCCTCATGCTGCTGTTTGTACCTTTAGTTGGGGTTAGAGACTTTTGCTTTAGCCATTTCTTGATGTACATATTTTTTCGTTAATTTAAATTTTCTGATTTATCAAAAAAATTTCAAATAAATATTAATTTATAAATAAAATTTTAAATTTAAATTATTTATTTATTAAAATAACATAATTTTATTAATAATTTTAAATAAATGTTATATAAGAGATTAAATAAATTTATTTAATTAAAAATAATTTATCTTTATGTTTTATCTAATATGTAATTATTCTTGGTGATAAAAATATAACAACATTAATATTAACAACCAAAAAAAATTGTTTTATTTGAGAAAACAAAAATTAAAAACGAAAAACGAAAATAAAAACTGAAAATTACAACCAAAAAAAACAGAAACATAATCAAACATCCTTAATTAAAGCACTGACAGTTCACGATCGAAGTTATTGTAAGTAGGTGGAACAGACCAAACAGAACAGTACAACATATGCGAATATCCTTCATTCTTTTATCTCCCATCTATGGGGTAATTGCCGGATTGGAAGGTGGCACAAAATCATCGGCTGCCGGAGGGGTCAAGAACGAGCCTCGTTGCTGCCCTGGAGGTGTAAGATAGTTTATATTGTACATCGGCTTTCCAGAGCTATCAAAAAAAGTAACACTTTGTGTACCATTTGGGTATGAATGTACTTCCATCTGTGGTTTCCCATCCTTACCCTTAATTATGGCAGTCTGGACGCCATCTGTGTCCTCCCCATGTATCAATGGCTTCCCAGTAGGACCATTCACGTTAGCTTTTCGAGAATTATTGTGAGTGTCCCCTTTCATTACAGGGTGTCCATCTTTCCCATTGACAGTTCCACTTTCAGACCGGGGTTTTCCGTTAACGTAAACTATCTGAGCATGAGTTCCATTTTTGTTCTCACTTCGGTACCCCAAATTAATGCTCGGAGTGGGAGGTGGCGTTTGGACTGTCGGAGGAGAAAAACCAAATCCACCTAAGTCGCGTGCAAGAAGATATGAATTGATTTAGATACGTTAAGAGAAAGCATAATTAATGCTTCATGACTAAACTTACCCCATTGGTGTAGCATATATAAGAGTTCGGGAATTGTAGATTGTATAACATTTATCATTATTAAAATAAAACTCGATGAAAAAAGATGTGTACTTTATTTGGAGAGTTATTGGTACAAAATCATGCTTATTGAAACATAGACAAGTACATACATGAATTTATACTTACTGATTGGAGGAATTGGAAAGTCCAGTAGTACTTTTCTTGCTGCATGGCCACTATCTGGGATATAAAGGAGGATTAAAGTAATGCAGCACATGATTGTGGAAGGAGAAAGTCTACACTCCATTTTTCTTTTCCAGCCAAAGCGCTCCCGAGAGGGTTGTGGAGGATGCATATGCAAATCTGAGCTGTGATACACATATATATATAGGTATATACTAAGTACACTCAGTATAGACATGGATAGCCCGCACGGGTAGCCCAGTTGGTCATTGGGAAGGAAAGTGAATCCAAGGTCTTGGGTTCGAGTCTCGGCAGCGGCAGTGTGGGAGTTATCCAATGTGGTGACTCCTTGTGCGCACCGAGCACTGGGCCGGCTTTCCGAGAAGCTGGCTGGGATCAAACTGTGATTTACCTCCCTCACACAATATCGAGCCGGAGTGTGGGGGCGCCTAGGGTGGCCGTTCCACCTTTTGAGTCCAAAGTATAGACATGGATAAATTGACTTGACGTGAGAGTATGGAGTCAATTTTCGTGCGTTGACTATCAATTTTTCATTTTTCTTTTCTTTGTCCTTTTTTACATTAGTTCTTGAAAATGTGGCCTGATTTCCGTTTTGCCCTGTTTAGCCGCAATGATCACGGCATATTCGACTCTGATGAATGAGAGACAGCTAAGGAAAAATGAAGAAGATTGATTCCCAGGGATATGTGTTGAAAAGGAGATCCTTTATTTAGTTATCAGTAGTAAAAATATGTCAAATATAGTTTTGTCAATATTTTAAGCCTAGTCTATCAATATTAAGGAAATTTAGCTTGCATCTCACACCAAGCAGTCATTCGTAGGTTCATATTTGACAAAGTTGAAAGCTTTCCTTCCTTTTTTTTCTTTTCCAGTTTTAGGAGAAGAGAAATTAAACTTGTGAATCATTTAAACTTTTTGTTAAGTGACTAAAACTTCACTGTAATGATCTCTAATGGTTGTACTACAAAGTTAAGCTTCACTGTAATGAAAGGGTAAGTATATTTATTCTCAAACTTACCCTTTTAACTGTATTAACATTTCAAAATAAATGTGCCAAGTATGCTTCTACCAAACAACTTCAGATATTTTTAACGTCATACCAAAATGAATCGTTTACATGTTAGAAAGATAGCTCGTGATGAAATTAAAATCTAATTCAAGGTTCGGAATTGTAATTAAAAGTAAAAGCCTGGTGGTTAAATCAAAATGAAATTAGTTTAACCATTGAATCAATTTTATCTTTTTTTTTCAAAAAAACTCAAAACTCAACTCAACTTACCTCCTTGAATAAGATTCTCCGCTTTGAAAGGGTCAGGAGAGGATCATCAATGTAAGCAGTCTTCCCTTTGTATTTTTTCAAAGAGATTGTTTTCGATGACTCAAATTTGTGTCACAAAAGAGACAACTTTATACTCTATCAATTCTTATTTATGAATTTAGCTTTGCACTTTTTAAAAACATTGCCTTTAAGTTTTTGGATTTTATTTTACCCTTACTCGAAACCAAAATTTAAGTTTTGCTTCATCATCATTAGCATAAACAAATCCAATTATAATTGTGTCATACTATAATTTCATTGTAATCTTACAATATTTCAAAGGTAAATTACAATAAAAATTTTGAAATTTACCTAATTTTTCAATATTAGGTATAACTATTGAAAGTAATAATAAAATGCTTGAACTTTTAATTTATATCAAATGCCCACCATTAACTCCAAAATTAACGGTGTTTATATGGCACGTCATGTTAGCACAAACTTTTAATAAATAGAAAACAAGTGATTATTAATTAAAATGTTAAATAATCATGTTACAAATAAAATAAGTTTAATAAATATTTTACTTTTTTTCTGCAACCCTAAAACTAACAGCCTCCTTCTTTCGAAATACCAAGTTCCCAACTCTTTTCTAAAATCATAAATGAACAAACTTCACATCTCAACTATTAGCTCAAGGATTATGATTAACGATTTTGATAATAATTGTATCATATTTCAAAATTTAAATTGGATTTATTTCCTTGTATAATTAATGATCTTATTCTCAAAAAGAAATAAAATCATAAGAAATACGCTTTCTTTTTTGCAAAAACCTTCATTATTTCAAAGCTACTTTTTTTAAGTCACACATAATTCACCCTCATCTTGCGTGTGTTTGCTTTATCATCTAGTATCAGAGCAAGGTTTCATGTGTATTGTATTTTACAGCACGTGATAGATCATGGCTAATACCTTGAGAAGTTCTGAAGGACAATCTATCTCAAAGCCTCCTTACTTCAATGGAAACAACTACTAATACTAGAAAGAGAGAATGAAAATCTATCTCCAATCTATAGATATCGAAGTATGTTAAGCAATTAGAATTGGAGCTATAATTTCCACTAATCTACCTGATATGTGCGTTGTCTTCAGAAGAATATGAAAAGATATCCTACTGCTCTATAGCAAAAGAAATGTGGGGCAAACTACAAGTCATATTTGAAGGAACAAATGAGGTAAAGAAGCATAGAATAAGTCCTTTAGTGCATCAATAGAAAACTATTAGCATGAAAAAGGGAGAGATAATAGACGAATTCTTCGGATGATTCAACAAGATCATCACAGCGTTAAAGAACTTGGGAAAGAAATATCCCAATGACGAGCTCATAACAAAGATTCTGATATCACTACCAAAGGAATGGGGACCTAAGGTGACAGCTCTAGAAACAACAAAGGATCTAGACACTATTTCACTCAACTGGCTATAAGGAAATCTGATGATCCATGAAACCAAACTTAGCAAGATGAAAGATCCTCCTACATAAAAGGAACGACACTGAAAGCAACTGATGAATCAAACGATGATGAAAGTGACACTGAGTTGCAAATAGATGGAGATGACGAGTTCAACTTTATGGTCAAAAAATATACTTGCTTCTATAAAAAGAAGTTGATGAAGAAAAGAGAAGGAAACAAGAAAGTTGGAAACAACAGGTTCTTATCAAAAGGCAGTAGCAGTAATAGCAATGCATAAAACAATTAAATCTTATGCTATGACTACAAGAAGCCTGGACAAACAAGACCAGAATGTCCTCTTCTTCAAAATGAAAAATTAGAGAACAAAAAATCTAGAAAGCAAGCAATGATTGGAGCCTAGTCAAATGAGGATTATGAAAACTTTAAAGTAGAAGAACCAGAAGAAGTCAACAATGTTTTCTTCATGATTGAATAAGAAAACGATGAATTATATTATTCTGATTCTGATATTGAAGTTGATGAATTGAAAAATGCATATCACGAATTTTATGATCAATACAAAAGGTTAACAGTGAAGTATTCAAAGAAGTTAAGAAGTCCAAGAGTAATGATGCATCTCTGAAGATTAAGATCAAATCATTGGAATCTGTGAATGAGAAATTGGCGACTAGAATATATCTCTTGAGGTTGACTATAAGCAAAAGGTTTCTGAAAAGGAAGTTCTGGAAGAAATAGTAACTAAGTTGGAATAGGATACAATGAAAATAACAATATCATGCCATACAAAAACTTCTTTGTTAAATCCAACAGTAATTATAACCAAGACAGCAAGAACCTACTAAATGGCATAAATCATAACAGCTATCATTCATTTTTGTCTATACGATTACTGTAGTAAATATGGTCACATTAATCATTCTTGTAATGTTCATAAAAAAAATTATTTCATATTTATGTTTGGAGACTAAAAGGTCAAACTACTAATTGAAAAGACCCAGAAAAATTTAGGTACCTAAAATGAGATAATGATTTCTATAGATATGTTTCAAAATGAAGACAAGGGAGAATCAATGGATAGTTAATAGTGGTCACTCGAGACACATGGCAGGTGAAATATCACACTTTAACTACATTGAAAGAAAAGGCAGGGGTGAAGTTGTCTTTACAGAAAAAAATAAAGCAAAGGTCACGGAATTGGTAAAATTGGTAATTATGACTCTACTTTCATTGATAACGATCTCTTTGTTGATGATTTGAAACATAACTTGTTGAGTGTGAGTCAGTTATATAAAAAAGGTTACAAAGTCACTTTCTATGTATCTCACTGTGAAATTATCGATATTCATAATGATAATATTTTGTTTATTAGTCCTAAAAATCAGAATATATATTGTGCTCAATTGGAAGACATGTCCTTAAAAGGAGTTAAGTGTTTTGTCTCTCTAGAACAGGATTTGTTTATTTGACACAAAAGATTTAGACATGCCAACATAAGCATTCTATCGAAATTGTCCAAAAACGAGTTAATAAGAGGACTAAGAACCTTAAAGTTCGAAGGAAATCAGGTTTGTGAGGCTTGTTTAAAAGGTAAACAAGTCAAAAACAGCTTTCCTCCTAAAAATATTATGTCTACTAACCAACCACTTAAACTTGTGCACATGGATTTATTTGGTCCCACTAAGACTCAAAGTTTTGGTGATAAACATTACGGTTTTGTTTTGGTAGTTGATTACTTCAGATTTATATAGGATTATTTCCTAGCAAATAAGGATGATGCTTTTACAGTGTTTGAGAAGTTTTGCATAAAAACTTAGATAGAAAAAAGGTACCGCATCACTTCAATTTAAGGCGATCATGGAGGAGAATTTGATAATAGAAAGTTTGAAGAATTATATGACAATAATTGTATAACTCACAACTTCTCTTGTTCGAGGACACCTCAACAAAATGGAGTTGTAGAGAGAAAGAACATAACTTTGATTGATATGGTTAGGACCATATTGTGTGAAAGTGGACTACCTCATGGATACTGGGCAGAAGCAGTATCCACAGCATGTTATGTACTTAACAGATGCTTACATGACCTATTTTGAAAAAAAAAAACCCTATGAGTTGTGGAAAGGAAGAAAATCAAATGTTGCTTACTTTCGAGTATTTGGATATAAGTGTTTCATGTTAAACAATAGAAAAGACAACCTTGGAAAGTTCGATGCGAGATCAGACAAAGCTATTTTTGTGGGCAATAGTACTGCTAGTAAAGGATTCAGAGTTTACAATAAAAGAACTAAGAAGATAGAAGAATCGACACATGTGGTATTTAATGAAGCACTACCCTCAACAATAGCAACCGACTCAGATGATGAAGAGCATCCTTTGATTCCTAAAAATACATCAGAGAATCAAACTACACCTATAATATATTCAAAATCACAAAATCAAGAAGGCCCTCTGAAGTTAGAACAGAGCAGGCTCCTTTATCTCAACAGGAGCCTATGCAACAAAAAACATGAAGGAATGGAGATTTCTTTGAAAGTCTAAGAACAAGATCATCATTCAAGAATAACTTTGTTGCTCTCATCTCACAAATAGAACTGAAGACTTTTGAAGAAGCTCTTATTAATGAGAATTGGATCTCAGTTATAAAAGACAAGCTAAGTCAGTTTGACAAGAACAAAGTATGGAATCTGGTTCCGTGTCCAAAAAATAAGTAAATTATTAGAACTCAATGGGTTTTTCGAAACAAACTTGATGAAAATGATAAGATGGTAAGAAACAAAGTTAAACTTGTAGCTCAAGGTTACAATCAACAAGAAGGTGTTGATTTTAATGAAACTTATGCACCTATTGCCAGATTGGAATCAATTAGAATTTTACTTGCCTTTGCTTGTTATAGAAACTTCAAGTTGTTCCAAATGGATGTTAAAAGTGCATTCTTAAATGGTTGCATTAATGAAGAAGTATTTGTTAAATAACTCTCAGGTTTTGAAGATGAAAACCATCCGGATTATGTGATAAAGTTAGACAAAGCTCTATATGGTTTAAAGCAAGTTCCTCGAGCATAGTATGAGAGGTTAAGTAACTTTCTGCTTGAGAATAACTTTGAAAGAGGAAAGATCGATAAAACCTTATTTATTAAGAGAAAGGAAAATGATTTGCTTATAATGTAAATATATGTTAATCACATAATATTTGGTTATACTAATTCATCCTTTTGTGAAGACTTCTCAGCATTAATATAGGGGGAGTTTGAAATAAGCATGATGGGAGAATTATCATTATGTCTCGGATTACAAATAAGTCAAACAGAAAAAGGATTCTTCATTAGCCAAGACAAATACATAAAGGAACTCATCAAGAAATATCATTTTGAGAATACCAAACCGATGTGCACTCCCATGTACACTGAAACTAAACTTAATAAAGACAAAAAAGGCAAAGCTACGAATGAGACAAAGTATAGAGGAATGATTGGATCACTATTATATCTTACAAGCTCAAGACTAGACATTATGCCTAATGTGTGTCTTTGCGCACGCTTTCAATCAAATCTAAAAGAAAGCCATCTTAAAGCAGTTAAAAGAATCTTTCGATATCTCCACGGAACTATGGATTTTGGACTATAGTATCCAAAAATCAATTCATTTGACATAGTGGGCTATTGTGACGCAGATTATGCAAGTGATAAAGTCGATCAAAAAAGCACATTTGGTCACTGCCAATTTTTTGGAGGATGTCTAGTATCTTGGTCTTATAAGAAGCAAAATTGCACAACGCTTTCGACAATTAAAGTGAAATACATAATAGCTACCAGCTGTTGTGCTCATCACAGCCTTAAAGAACTTAGGAAAGGTATATCCTAATGATGAGCTTGTAACAAAGATTCTAAGGTCACTGCCAAATGAATGGAGACCTAAGTTGACAACTCTAGAAACTGCAAAGGATCTCGACACTATTTCACGAGATTGGTTAAGAGGAAACTTGATGATCCATGAAGCTGAGCTTAGGCGATATGAAGGATCTTCATAAGAAGAGGAATGGCATTAAAAGCAGTTGATAAATCAAATCCATCAAACGATGATGAAAGCGACAGTGAGTTACAAATAGATGGAGATGACACATTCAATTTCATGGTCAGAAAATATGCTCGCTTTTAAAAAAACAAAAGCTAATTTAGAAAAGAAAAGGAAACAAGAAAAGTGGAAATAACATATTTCCATCTAAAGATAGTAGCAGCAGTAGTAATTCACAAAATATTCAAATCATAGGCTATCACCACAAGAAGCCTAGACACGCGAGACCAGAATGACCTCTTCTTCAAAAAGGTAAAACAAAAAATTAAAAACCCAAAAAGCAAGCTATGATTGCAGTCTGTTCAGATAAGGATTTTGAAAACCTTAAAAAAGAAGAAGCTGAAGAAATTAGCAATGTTTGCTTTATGGTTGAATCAAGGGACAATGAGGTATATTATTCTGACTCTGATATTGTCATTGATGAATTAAGAGATGCATATCAAGAACTGTATAATCAGTATACAAAATTAACAATGCAGTATTTCAAAAAGGTTGAGAAGTCAAGAAATAATGATGCATCCTAGAGGAATAAGATTAAATCACTATAATCTGAGACAAGAGAAAATCAATGGATAGTTGTAGTGGTTGTTCGTGACACATGACAGTTCAAATATCACATTTAAAACATTTAAACTATACTGAAAAGAAAGATGGAGGTAATGTTGTCTTTGTTGACAAAAACAAGGTAAAAATCACTAAAATTGGTGACTCTACTTCTGCTTTTATTGATAATATTTTTTATGTTGATAGCTTGAAACATAACTTGTTAAGCGTAAGTCAATTATATGATAAGGGTTATAGAGTCACTTTCTGTGCATCTCATTGTGAAATTATTGATAATCTTAATGAAAACATTTTATTTGTTATTCCTAGAAATTAGAATATATATTTTTCTCAATTGGAAGATGTGTCTTCACAAAATATTAAATGTTTTGTTTCACTATAAAAGGATTCACTTATCTGGCATAGAAGATTTGGACATGCTAGTATGAGCATTCTATCAAAATTATCTAAAAATGAGTTAGTAAGAGGACTACCTAACCTAAAGTTTGAGAATAATTAGGTTTATGAAGCTTGTTTAAAAGGAAAACAAATCAGAAATAGCTTCCCTCATAAAAATATTGTTTCCACTAACAAATACTTGAACTTGTACATATGGATTTATTTGGTTCTACTAAGACTCAAAGCTTTGGTGATAAACATTACGAATTTGTTATAGTAGATAATTATTCTAGATTTACATAGGTATATTTTCTATTAAATAAGGATGATACTTTTGAAGTCTTTAAGAAGTTTTGCAAAAAAAAAAGATTGAAAAAGGATATTACGTTACATTAATTTGGAGCTATCATGGAGGAGAATTCAATAATAGAAAAATTTGAAGATTTCTGTAATGAAAATGGGATAACTCATAATTTTTCATGCCCAAGGACTCCTCAGCAAAATAAAGTTGTTGAGAGAAAGAACAAGACTCTCGTTAATATGGCCAGGAAAATGCTATATGAAAGTGGTCTACCTAATGGTTATTGGGCAAAAGCAGTATATACTACTTGTTATATACTTAACAAGTGCCTTATAAGACCTTTTCTCAAAAAGACCCCCTATGAGTTGTGGAAAGGAAGAAAAAGAATGTTGCTTGCTTTCTTCCTTTCAAGCGTTTGGCTACAAGAGTTTCGTATTAAATAATGGAAAGGACAATTTTGGACAATTTGATGCAAGATCAAATGAAGTTATTTTATGGGTTACAATACTACCAACAAAGGATTTAGAGTTTATAATAAAAAATCAAAAAGGATAGAATAATCAATACATATGGTATTTGACGAAGCACTACCCTCGATAATAGTAGCTAATTCAGATGATGAAGAACATCCTTTGGTTCCTAAAAATACATCGCAGACTCAAACTAAACCTATAGTTTCCTTTTGAAGCCAGGACGGAGCAGGCTCCTTCATCTCAGCAGGAACCTATGTAACAAAGAACACCAAGAGAATGGAGAGGTCAAGATATACATCAGTACATTCTAGGAGACCCTTCTAAAATGGAGAGGTCAAGATACACATCAGTACATTCTAGGAGACCCTTCTGAAAGTCTAAGAACCATATCTTCCTTTAAAAAAAATTATGTTTCCCTCATCTTATAATTAGAACCAAAGACTATTGAAGAGGCTCTTACTAATGAAAATTAGGTTTCATCTATGAAAGTCAAACTAAATCAGTTTGACAAAAACAAATCTGGAATCTAATAACTTATCCATAAAAAAATTCAATCATTGGAACTTGTTGGGTATTTCAAAACAAATTTGATGAAAATAGTAAGGTGGTAAGAAACAAAGCTAGACATATAGCTCAAGGTTATAATCAATAAGAAGGTATTGATTTTGATAAAAACTTATGCATCTAGATTAGAATTGATTAAAGTTTTACTTGCCTTTATATGCTATAGAAATTTTAAATTATTCCAAATGGATGTTAAAAGTGCCTTCTTAAATGGATATATTAATGAAGAATTGTTTGTTAAGCAACCTCCAGGTTTTAAAGATGAAAACCATCCTAATTACGTGACAAAGTTGACTAAAGCTCTGTATGGTCTAAAGTAGGCTCCTTGAGCATGGTATAAGAGGTTAAGTAAAATTTTTCTTGAGAATAACTTCGAAAGAGGAAAGATAGATAAAACCTTATTTATTAAGAAAAAGCATAACGATTTACTCATAGTGAAAATATATGTTGATGATATAATATTTGGTGCTACTAATCAATCCTTTTATGAAGAATTCTCAGCTTTAATATAGGGCAAGTTTGAAATGAGTATGATGGGAGAACTATCTTTCTTTCTCGGGTTGCAAATTAGGCAAATAGAAAAAGGAATCTTCATTAGCCAAGACAAATACATAAAGGAACTCATCAAGAAATATCATTTTAAGAATGCCAAATTGATGGGTACTCCTATGTATTCTAGAAATAAACTTGATAAGGATGAAGAAGGCAAGGTTATGGATGAGACAATGTATAGAGGAATGATTGGATCACTACTATACCTCACAAGCTTAAGACCATATATTATGCTTTATGTATGTCTTTACGCACGAAAGCCACCTTCAAACAATCAAGAGGATCTTTCACTATCTTAGGGAACTATGGACTTTGGATTATAGTATCCCAAAATTGATCCTTTTAACATAGTTGGATTTTGTGATGCAGATTATGTAGGTGATAAAGTTGATAGGGAAAACACAAGTGGTCAATGTCAATTTCTTGGAGGATGTTTATTTTCTTAGTCTTGCAAGAAACAAAATTGCACAACGCTTTTAACATCTAAAGTGGAATATATAGTAGCTGCCAATTGTTGTGTTCAAATCTTATGGATGAAGAATCAAGTCCAGGATTTTTCTCTGAACTTTGATCATATTCCTATACTAACTGACAACACAAGTGCAATAAATCTTTCTAAAAATCTTGTGCATCATTCTAGGAGTAAGCATATAGAAATCAAACATCGTTTTCTTGGAGATTATGTTTTAGAAGGAACCATTGATCTTTTGCATGTTAAAATTGAAAATCAAGTAGTTGATATCTTTATTAAGCCACTTTCTGAAGATAGATTCTATTTGTTAAGAAAAAAGCTTAGAATGTGCAGATTTTGATATTAACTCTATGTGAAGATTTTATGATATTTCTCTCTGTAGATATTAGCAGGCTCCTTCTAATCTTTTTATGCCTATTTTATTGTTACATATTTGTACATTTTTTGTTGCTTCGTGATTATTTATCTCTTTTTGATAATGACAAAGAGGGAGAGTTAATGATATATTTGCATCTATGATATATTTTTAATGATATATTTGCCTTTGATGATATATATCTGTGATATTTTTCTAACTGTTGAAATGTTGTTGAAACTATATTTATGAAGTTTAAATTTATGATATGCATAAACGATAGGCTCTTTTCGTAAGAAAGGCCCCCGTCGTAAGAAAGGCCCCTTCTAATCAAGGCTGTGAGTAAGAACATATAAAGTTTACAGGTATCTTTCGAAATCTTTTTTATTTGAATTTTGAAAATATATCATCATCAAAAAGGCAAGCATTGTTAGCTCAAGGTTTATTATTATTGATTTCAATGAAAACTCTATAATATTTTAAAATTCAAATTGGATTTATTTCCTTGTATAGGTAACGATATAATTCTCAAAAGGAAATGATATCATAGGATAAATGCTTCCTTTCTTACAGAAACCTTCTTAATGAACTTACCTTATTAGGAATGATTCCATAAACGATCTTACTAATTCGAACAATTAGTTCTGGGAATTTTGACACAACTTTTCTTTTAATGTCTGAATATTGAAAGATTCCAACAGAGATGATATCGAAGATTCATTAGATACAAAGTCAACTCAGAATTAAAATGAAGCAACGACTAGTTGAAGAAAATGTCTACTTAAGGAAAAGTCGCTGCATTTTGCAAAATACACACAGCAGTATACATATTTGCGAAATACTTCAGCAGCATCAATATTCTTGAAAGTCATATCTATATCAAACCCCTTGTGCCTTAGAAAGTGAAATCACTCTATTGAGAGAGATTGTTAAACCCTTTATACATTTTTATTAAAAGCTTGTAGAGGCTTATTAAACACTATGAGTGTGAAAGGTTGAAGAACATTGAAAAATATTTACTTGTGAGCTTCAAAGGGCTCGTGAAAATTTATTAGTTGGAGTTTTATAGTGAAATACTCAAGTTGAATACTTAGGGACTAGACGTAGGCTTCCTTATAAGCCAAACTAGTATAAATCGACTGTGTCACTCTCTATCTCTCTTAACTTTTAAATTTTTGCATTATAATGTGTGTGTTTAATTTACAAAGAGCTCATTCACTTTTGGAATAGGTTCCTTCTATTTTAATATTGAAAGAGGTTTCTTTCATTAACAGATTCCTTTCGTTTTTAACAGGTTCCTTTCATTTTTAAACGCCAACAAGCCCCTTTCGCTTTTTAAAAGTTAACAGGCTCTTTTTATTTTCAATAGGTTCCTTTCGTTTTTTAAACATTAACAGGATCCTTTCATTTTGTAACAAGCTCTTTCTATTTACAATTTTTTTTGTTGAAATGTACCAAGTTCTTGTCGCTTACATAAATTGATAGTAACTTTAAAAAATTTTAAGTCACACACAATTCACCCCCTCTTACGTGTTTTTGCTTTATTAATTACAGTAACACTAATGAGATGCAATCTTATAGTTCCCTTACACCCTACCATAGTAGATATAGTTAGTCAGGCAAGCATGTCCCCGAGATAGCTTCAAAATGCATGTATGGTTTATCATTTTAAGCTTTATGGTTTTATACTATATAAGGCCAATTCCTCCCATTCATACAATATTAGATTTATGAATCATATTAGACCCATAACCTTTAATCTAACTAGTTTAGTTTGAGAACACTAAGTGATTATTAGATGATTTACTTTGTGAAAGGCTAAATGATTGAAGAAAGTTATATTTATTTCAAGTGACTCAAGCTTATAAGATTATAGGATCATGTCAAGTTTTTACATGAAAGGTTTAACAAGTGGAAGAAGGAGAGTATAACCTTGCAGATATAAGTTAAAAGATTACTTGACCATATTCTTCCTCTTTTCCATTATGAAGTTCTCTTAGGTTAACCAAGTCTATAAAGAAAAGAGATGTCTTGTAGGAAAATTCAGGATTTTATGTTCTTCTTTCCATATACTTTTTCATTATTTTAACTTTATAATTCATTTGTAACCATGATGAATTTGGAGAAAAAAAGATCGTTAAGACCAAGGTTGCTAAAGAGAAGTGTATGGTTGCATTCTCATCTTGAGAGAAAAATAAGTAGAAGGTTATATATAGTGACTAAGTCATACTCATCCATATGCCAACATCTACTCTTTCATTGCTTCCCCCATATGTTAGCTCCCTCTCCTTCTTCTATTTATAATATTGCTATTGATGAAGATGTTGTTTATACTAAACTTGTTAGTCCTACTTTTTTTAGGATATCCTTTATCTAAATTGGACTATAAACAAGAAGGATTTCATGTTCATCAACATTAAGTTTGGATTACAATTTATCACAGTGATCATCACCTTTGTTGATAAGGCAAAGGCTGAGACACAAAATTGAAATTCTTTTTCATATACTTAAAATGATTTTTGGATTTGGTGAGAATGTTCATTTTATTGTTTTCCTCCTTTATGTAGGTCTTTTTAGTTGTTCCTTTCATCTTTATAAGCTTTTAAAAAGTTTATGATGAACTATATAAGATGAAGAAATATGGAATAAGATGGAGGAAAACTATCTCACCTTATGTGAAAAGAATGATTGGTTTAAAGAGGATAAGGTGCTAATTGAAAAGGAGCATAACTAGTTAATCATTGCATAGGAGAAGGAAATTGGAGGCTTGAAGGTGGAAATTGCTAACTTAAAGTAAGCCCTATAGATGGCAATGAGTCGAACAACTAGGCCAGTCTAAACCGGCCCCTCATATCTCAGGCTTGAGGTTGGTCGAGCTGGAGTCTAAGCCATAGCCAGATTGACCTAACATTTTATTTTACTAAATGAAATTTTTTATAAATGATTTTGTTATGGCTTGAGGTCTAGCAACCTAAGCCTGGCCAATTGCTAAGCCTAAAAGGACTAATAGTAGTGGTGTAAGGATGACAATTTTAAGTATGATAGTATTAATCTCTATTATAGTTTCAAAACCTTTTAAAATTAAAATTGTAATAGTTTATCAGTGCCAATGCTTCGAGACTTGTCATAAGTTAGCTTCAAAAAGCATTATGACCTATCTTTTACAAATGTAGATATTTTTATACCTCTTTAGAGTTTGAGAACCTACAGACTAAAGATCTTGATGAGTTCCTAGGGATAGATTTTACACGAATGGTGCTATAGTTATTGGTAGGTGATAGCAACCTCTATCCACTTAGCTTCTTTTATAGTCCTACTTTTTCATTCTTTCCCTGTAATTTTAGAAGGTGCAATTTTTATGGATGTTTAGGGCCTTTTATGTGTATAGATAATTTGTATATTCTTTTAGTGGATTTTTTTTACTATTAATGCCTATTTCTCTCCAATTTCTTGTATATTTCTACTTTAGAGGATGGCAATGACTTGTAACTTTTTGCATGCACATCATAATGATCTAATTATACACAAAGATGTTTTGTAATGCATATTTCCTTTAAATTTTAAATATGGATGCCTATCCTTACGTGTTGTTAAGTTAAAATTGTTGAGTTTAGTCTCTTAAACTTGAGACTTTTAAGTTTATATACTTTTAAGCTAAACTGGAAAGCAAAGACATTTAAACATGTAAAATTTATATTTTACAAGTTTAAGTTAAGATAGGTAATTGAGAAGAACTTTCTTTGACTTATTACTTTATATCGTAATTTTTTAAGTTGAAAGGAGTCTAAGGAGAGTTCTCTTAATTTTTATATTTTCTTACTTTATTAATTTTCAATTTTTGTCAGAGAGTTTAGGATAATTCTTTTACATTTGAGACTTTTATCATGTAGATTTTTATTTAAAGTCAAGAAGTTAAAGAGATTTCTATTAGAACTAAGACTTTTTAGCCTATTAGTTTTCAAATTAAGCCAAAGAGCTTAGTCTCCTAAAACTTGGTGGTTTTTTAGTTTTAAATCAACTTTATCTTTGACTATATGATCTTATGGCCTGCAATTTTTTAAAGTTAAGTTAAAGAGTAAAGAAAAATTATCAAAAACTTGAAAAATTTTTAGCTTGCAAGTTTTTAAGTTAAGCAAATATTTGCATAGCGCCTGAAAATGTAAAAGTGTCCAAACAAATCTACCATTTATTTATTAGTGGTATTTTCTAAGATGTGTACTATTACAAACTCGAGAAACTTCGGTATCATAAATCTTTTTTATGTCACACCATTACCTTAAGAAACCATTTGAAGCCTTGTTACTCTTTTTAAAGATTTTTTAGCATCTTTCTTTTAACTTAAAGAAAAAACTTAGTGTGTATCTCATCTTTAGATATCCAAAATTAGCAACTAAGTTTTCATGGGAGATTTTGTTTGATAAAATTGCTGTAGCGACCCCTGTGTTATACGAAAGTAACTAATTAAACCCTAAGATATAAAATGTTACTCTATTAACCTTATGTTTTCAATTTTGCTGCAAAAAAAAAAACCTTAGCCGTATGTTGTTAAGGGGTTGTGAGTTAATAAATTTTCAACTCAGGGTTTTTTTTGCTAATATTTATATGTCAGGGTTTTTTTAGCAACTTATGAATAACACAGGGTTATTAAGGCAATAAATTCGATTTTGTTTTCAATTCAATTAATGCTGAATTTGAATTTATAGCATAAAATCACATCTTTGTCTTGATTTGACTGTAAAGGACATATAATTTATTTAAATTAGTTTAAAGGATAAGTGCATTGTATTCTTTGTGGTTTGGTATATTATCACATCTCTTAATTTTTAGAAAATATCAATAACTCTTCTGCAGACTCTAAAACGACATCATTTTCAACACGTAGTACACGACGTCAATTTAAAGTTATTTGTAACGGAAGTTGATGGTAAACGGACAAGTATTATAAAACTAAAACTATAAGGGATTATTGATAGTTTTTTAAATTCGGGACATCCTAGACTGTGTAAAGTGTAAACTATCTGCAGAATCTTTTCTCTTGGAACAGATCGATGACAATTTTTGGAAGGATTATATTAGTCCTTTTGGGCTTGGAGCTTTTTGCCTTTTTGTCATTGCTAAAGAAAATCTTCTTGTGATTAATTTCTGGTCCTTCTCTTCGGCGGATGTGAACGGTATCAGAAATTGGCTTGTAATCGAGTATGACTTGGAAGAGGAAATAAATGCAGAATTGAAAACAGATCAAGCTTCACAAGTTTTCCATACATGTCCATTCTGTTTTTGTTTTCTGGTATATAGCTGCGGAATGCAAAATTTGTTTCTTACAAATAGCAAGATTTGGAAGGTTTGAAAGAATACTTGATACTCACAAGTCACAACTAGATACGTTGACTGGCCTTATAAATTCCTATGTGCTTGGTTTTCCAAACTCATTATTTTACGGATACAAAACAATCTTCCGTACATGCATAAGAATGGAATCATAAGATAATATTGCTACTGCTACTACGAGGATTTAGCACGCAATAAGTAACAAGAACGCCGTAGGTAATGCAACAGCTGCCCAGATTCTGAACCTTCCTTGTTTCTGTCGCAATGAAATTCCTCCATTCTGTAAAGCAGAAAAGGCAAGCAATCATTCATCTCTCTATAATTTATGGTGACATGTATCTCGTTGGAACTTAATATTCATGCCATTATATGGAGAACTTACAAGTGTTGGAGATGGTGCAGGGGCAGTGTCCTCAGATTCTGTCACTGTAGGTGGGGCTGGAGGGCTGGGGGGAATTGGAGCAGGAGCTGGCGAGTGATGATGCTTCTTGTGCTTGTGCTTTCTTTTCTTCTTGTGCTTAGCTGGAGCTGGTGCAGGAGAAGGAACTAATGCAGGCGATGAGGCTGGTGGTAGACGAATAGGGGCTGGGGCTGGGGCTGGAGGTGCCTTCGCCGGTGCTTCATTTGCTGGTGCAGGTGCTGGCGTCTCTTTCGCAGGGGGTGGTGTTGGAGATGGTACCGCTGGAGGTTGTGTAGTTGGAGCCGGTGGTAATGCTGGTGGTTTTGCTGGTGATTGACTGGGTGGAGTTTGTGGAGGTGGGACGGTTGGACTAGTAGCTGGGGCTACTTTAGGAGATGGTGAGGATATGGGAGTGGAAGTAGGTGGTGGTGTTACTACAGTTGCTGGCGATTGTGTTGGTGCTGTTGGTACAGTGGAAGCCGGTGATTGAGAAGGTGCGACAGGTGTGGTTGTAGGTGGAGGTGTTGTGGGCAAAGTAACTGGTGATAATGCTGGCGCTTGTCCATTGATTACAGTTAATGGAATGGCAAGGGAAGCCAAGAAGAAAGCCCAGAACTTCGAAGCCATTTTTGTTGTGAAGAAACTAGGAGAAGGAAATTGATATATAGTTGTTTGCTGTGCAAAAATGTTGGGTAACAAGTTAGAGGAGAAATGTAGACTTCATTGGAATGGTACATCCCTTCTACTCATTTATGGTCAAGTTTAATTGGAGTTGTAGCTTGGAAGTTGGCAAAGAATCTCCCAAAAATTTGTTGGTGCTCTACGTTATCAGTGATGTCATCGTCAAAACTAGTATTTGCTGGTACATCTTCAAGTTCAACCTGCCTTGTCATGAACGAATGACCAGAAAACCTCTTGTGGTTAGACAGAGAGCAAATAGAAGTTTAGTCCCTGGAAACTTCAAGAGATTGTGGCCTTTCTTTTTCTTGAAGAAGCAAAGAAGTCCAAGGCCAGTTTGCTTCTAACCTCGTCTATTCTTTAATGATATAATAATTACTGGTGCCAAATTGAGAGGTATTAGCTGCGGACAGCAATGCTAACAAAACTATTACACTCTTACTTGACCATGATGTTTATCCTAACACAACCTGCCCATATTGGTAACTTGTCTATGTCAAAATAAAATAAGATAAAAAGTAAGCTTAGGAATCCCGACGGGAAGGTTTTTCTTCTCTTTTAAGTTTGAATTTAAGGTTGTGGAGGCACATCTTCGTTCTGCTTTTGCCCTCGTAACTTCTGCACGTTGTGGTTCCAACACCCCTCCTTAAATTGTCTGGTTTGTCTCTTTGTCTATTTGCGAGGATATCTCATTTCATGGTAGGGTAACCTGACCCGTTCATAACTAACCTGAACCTGAACCTGAATGTCAGGTTCGGCAATTTCACGAACCTGAACCTGAACCTAAACCTAAAGAACCTATAAGATTGGTTAACCTATTTTCAGGTTCGGTTCTCAGGGTAACCATAACCTATTTATATCAATATATATGACAAAAAAGTATAAAAATATTTGGTGAAAACATATACAAATTATTCATAAAAATATGCATATAAGATCCATCAAAAATTAATCCACTATGTTAAACCCAAGCAAAATAAAAATAAGCCAAACAATGTCTTATAAAAGATCCA
>JANZLC010000003.1:17036193-17046861 GCA_026413385.1 Erythroxylum gracilipes
GTGACAATATAAAGTAGACACTAATTAATTGAATATTTATTGACAAATTTTTTTGTCACAACAAGTAAAATATTGTGCGACGATTAATTGTTTCGTAACAAAAGGAAAAAAAATATTAGTGACCAAACTATGTTTTGTCACAACAAATAGAAAATATTAACATATATTAGTGACCAAACTATGTTTTGTCACAACAAATAGAAAATATTAGCTACTAACATATATTTTGTCACAATTACAATTTATTCCCGCCAAAATCATTTTAGCGGCAAATTGTATAGGGTTTTAATGGCAAAACTTAGTGATAAAAGAAATGTTGTCACTATTAATATATTAATAATAACAACTTAATTGTGAAAGATACTAAATTGTCACAATTACTATTTTATTAGTGACAAAAAAATAAATCATCATAGTTAATCTAAATAGTAGTGTCAATCAATTGTCTTATCACAAAAAACCTCGTATTTGTGACAAAATAATAGTTAGTCACAAAAAAATTATCACTAAACGTCTTAACTCTTGTAGTGATTTTATTTAATTTTGCAGTAGATAGTTATCTTTCTAAGATTATCAAATTGGGCCCTTAACATATAGGAAGCTAACCCATGTTTCTTCGAAAAGGGAAACCAGGATTGAATTTGGCAGATAATGTATTCATGCATTTCAAATCTACCTTAAACCTCATTAGTGATGAAGTTAGGTGAAGCAGGAGAGCTAGTGCCTTTCAAAATTAAGGTATTTTATCTATGGAGACCTAACCATTCAACAAAGAAATGGGTGCCTACGGGGAAATTGTTTAAAACTAGCTGGTAGGAGGAGATTCTGGAGATGGAAAGTAATACAGTGGATAAGGAGAACATCGTAAGTGTTCAACCAATGCCTACAACTACTAAGGTGATCATAAAGACCACAGAGATGCAGGGAGTATTAGCTGAAGTAGCTCCTATAATTTATAATGGGATGCCAAATTGTACAATCAATACAGTTGAAACCACTTCCTATAACTAATTGGATGGATGTCAGGGACTTGTAAGTAGCTTGCTAGAGCCATAACCAGGTACCAAACTATTGGAAGGAGCACACAATATGCTAGTACAGCAACTCAATGATGAACTCACACAGAACATACAGTCGACATAGTATGCCAGTAATGGGACAGAGGAGGTAGCTAATACTCCCTCAAATTCTAGAAGAAGGTCAATTAGGAGAAAAGCTAAACAAAAGGGGTCCCATTATATGACTATACTGGTATAGAAAACTAGAAGGTTAAATGACCCTCTAAAATAGTTCATGGTGAAGGAGTTGGTACTTGATAAGAGACATGTTTTGGTAGGTCTCCTTAAAATAATAATACAAGCCTCCTATGGTTAGTCAGGACTAAAATTTTGGGTGTCAAATGGAAGCAAATCCCTAATCATTCACATCATTACAAGGTACACATTCAATTATCTTACAAGCATCACTACAGATGCCAAATTATTGAGTTTTCACTGATATACACTTAATTAAAGTTCTAACCTCCACAAAAGTCTTTTTACACAGTGATCTACCACTTGGTGCATCTACCAAGCTCCTATTTATAGGCAATATTCTTTCTTAAAAGTATTGGATAAGGAGTTGTTCTGTGATACTATGATGAGGGCAACTATCACACAACTACTTGAAATTCTCCTAAATCTCATAAAGGGATCCTACATAATATGCTTTATCCTACAAATCTCTTTCCTTATGTTGGTTGTCTTTGATGTTGGAACATACTTCTTTAAAAATAGCTACGATCTATATGCTCACACTCCTTACAGGAAAATAAAAAAATCAGTCTTTTGTTGCATCCTTTAGTGAAAATAGAGAGGCTTTTAATGTAATCTACTCTTTTATCACCCCTAGAGGTTTCAAGCTAAGACAGACCACATCGAACTCTTTGAGATGCTTGTAAGAAACCTCATATGCAAGATCACAAAAATTAGGCAAATGTTATATCAATCCAAACTTAAGCTCAAAAGTAATATGTTTAGTAAAATTTGGAAAAGTAATACATAAGGGCCTTTAAGGCAATTCTAAGGTATTCGACTCTCTTAGAGTTCTTGGATTGGTTATAGCTTCTTCCAAATAGATTCTTTGCTCTATTCCTAGAGTTATTTTGTTTTTCCAATGTAACATTCACAATGTCCTGTTGATTTTGGGATCAAATCATATAGGATCTTAATGATGAGATCTCGTCACTACTATTACAGTAACAACATAAAAAGATCAAAATAATTGTAAAAAGTAATTATCAAACACACTAAAAAATAACTCTATATAAATAAATTTTTGGTTGTGGTGTGAAAGGATCATATCCACAGAGAATGAATGTTTAACTTTATAATGAATAAACCAGTGTCTAGGATTTGGGGGTAGGGCTTCGGTTGAATTCGATTAACAAAATAAAGTAAAATTAAACTATTGAAGATAAATCAAAAAGTACAAAATTACTAAAATCAATCAATGGGTTTTGAATCTAGTTTACGATTCAATCTTAACCTTCACACGAATGTGCAGAATCAATCATCACATTGTTCTCGTACCTCTCTTTGAAACTATTAAACATAGATTAAAGACAAGCTCTGTTAATACTAATTAATTTTCTCTTAGGTTGTATCTAATTACAATAAGCTCTTTAATTAGGTCTAGTTATTAGACAACCTAAAATAAGCTCTTTAGATTTAATATGAAAATGACATTACGTAATAGGAAAACAGGTTAATCTAATCAATAACCATATAAACTAGGTCATTTAACCTATGATATCTTATCCCTAATGATGCCCAACATTAGTTTACTACAAATGAATCAAAGTTACAGCGATTATATATTGCAATCTATACTTTAGCATTACGTTCATACATGAATAATCTCTTTGGAATATCTAAATCATTCATACATAAATCCCAAAACATTAATCATAGAATAACATAATCAATTCAAAAAGAGAGTTAAGAACAACATCACTAGGTTAATCAATGTCCAAATATATTCATCAGCCTCGATATCCCTATTGAATTGGAAAGATGAAGTTTAGCACCTTATAACTCTCCAAAGGGAAAGGAATCTGCCTCCCTTTTTTCATCTCTAATGTCTTCATGCCTCATTTTGCCTCTTAAATTCCTTTTTATATTTAAAATTAAGGTTACGTCACAATACACGATCAAATACATGGATGTATAAGTCACCGTTTATGTAAAAATTGTAGAAATCATGAATATACACATTCATGGTGAGGCACATAGCCATTTACACAGCCATGTATCTCACTTTACAAGGTCGTGTAGGTTGCAGAGGTGGTTGAAATGTTGTCTTTGAGCTTCTACATGTTTCCAATGACGTACACAGTCCCATATGCGACCGTTTTAAGTTACAATAACTTCATTTCTTGCGTTCTTTGTCACTTTTTACCCTAAATCATCTCATTTGCTTCCATAAAGGCAAATAAAATAGAACATTAATAAAATGTCAACAAGGATATGAATTTAGCTTATTTTGGTTCTTGTTTTTCCAATTTGTACCTAATACAAAATATGAACGAAAATAAGTATATTAACATCATAACATTAATTAATAAGCATTATAGAGTAAATATATAGTCAATTAAGAACTTATTATAAAGGTTCTCTTGAGTTGGAATCATTTTAGTTTTTGCCTCTATAGCACAATAACTAGTACTTTTCAATCTCTTGGCATTAAGGGCTTTGAGCTCCTATTTGATATAGGAAAGCTTTTAGTACAAATGTATTCCTTTCATCCTTATACCTTATAATACATGCCCTTAAAATAGCTTATATAAAGCCTTATTTATTTGCTAGAAAGTTATTAAACTAGAAGGTGCATTTACTCACTCTTGCTTCAAATCAATGACTTCAATTTTATTTATAAAATCTTTGAAGTCATTTTAAAAGTTCCTTAGACACACATGCCGCTCAGCTTTTGATCTATATAAAGTCCTATTAAAATCCCCAAGGACCCTAAATATATGAGTGTATGTCTAGGAGCTTATCCTAATGATAGTTCCTTTAAAATGAAAATTTTGAACCATAAACATATATGACAAAAGTTTCAATGTTATCTTGGATGAACCATACTAATAGTTACGTTAATTGATCAATTGAGTCAAGTAATATAACATTGACTTTTCTTGAATCCACTGAAGAATGATGCAGCCATAGTGGCGATGGTGATTGTTTGACAAAAGGACCATTGGTTTCCAACATCTTTAACTTATCTACATTTTCCTAATTTATTTTGGTATCCAACATTCCAATAATTACTGGTTGGATCTCATTCACAAAATCACTTAATGCTACTTGCCATTTTTAGATAGTTAATGTGCCTAATGTTTTAGGAAACAGTTGACATTATGAGTGGCTATTGGATTCAGATCCTTTGGATCTTTTCTTCCTACTTGACTTTTTACTATTTCCACTCAATAATTCCTCTAATTTTTGCTCCTTTGATTTATCAATTGATGGTTCTTTAGATTCATCATCCATTAACTTAAATCATTTTCATTTTCATTTTCATTCATCCTTTGGGTATTGGTTGTGCTATTATTTTTTCAATAATAACCTAATTTGTTTTAACAAATTTATTTGCTTCTACGCTCTTTTTTTTTTCTCTAGGGGCCTTCTTTTAAAAATTTCTTCCACTATTGGTCCTATAGGAGAGCATGGTACTTATGTTTCCTTAGTTTGATTATCACTTGGAATAGAGTTCAATCCCATTAGCTTTATGTAGTCTTCTCTAATGAAATTTCTTCTAGTTGGCCTCTAATGCTTCCTTATTGTTTGAAAGTTGGTTTCTATTGATAGGATATTGTGACGAAGTCCTTAAACATTTTTTCCTCCTTTGCCATTTTCATCAAAACATAGTTATAATTTTTTTAATCTTATTAGTTGCTTTCTTCCAAAATGATATTTCTCAAACCATACATAACTTAGTAAAAACATTTTAATTGAAATTTATATTGATTCAATTCATTATGTTGGATAAATACAATCATCATCTTTTAAAGTTAAATTAATATAAGGCTTGAGGCATCAACCATTCCATGGTATTTAGAATCTCATATTTATATACCGCTTAAGTCTATATGTTCTAGGTCTAACGATAACACTTCATTTGTATATTTCAAACATCTTATATGAACGATATGTATAGCTCTTGTATATTTACAATGAAGTATGTAAACTATAATTAAATATTTTTTATTAATTTGACCTTTTAAAACCTACATTTTGCTTTTCATTTTTCAATATTGCACCCCAAATTCAATAATTAGATGGGTAAAAGATATCACACTCCTATTTAGTTTCATCAATTCTACCAAAATGCCTATGCTTTAAAATATAATGGTAAGTCCTTCTATTAAAGTTGTGTCATTATCTCTAACTGATATGGTAATTTTTAAACACATAGACAATTTCGTCACAAGAGAATAATTAGCAAATCACAAGGATAGTATTTTTCAAATATATCGATTTATTACATATCATTACACATATTAAAATGTATAACATTTAATATAAATATTGATTTAATTTATTTAATTTTCTATTAATAAATAAAATTATAAAATTCTTATTATTTTATTAATTAATCATGTTTATATATGTTTATGCAAAGTAAAAAGTATACAAACATTTAATATGTAATAATTTATTTATGGACAGTATAATAATATTTAATATGTAATATTTATTTGTTTATTAATAATTAATTTCATTTTATATTGGCTTGTTGGACTTAATGTTAGTGCTGATTAATTTTCTATATATTATCGATCTACTAGACTTTGCACCAATGTTGATTAATTATTTTATTATATCAGCCAACTATATTCATTATAAATACTAAATAACTTTTCTTATCTCGTTAATTTGTTGGATCTAATGCTAGTGTTGAATAACAATCATAATAATAATAATGATGATGATGACGATGATGATGATGACAATAAGAACAATAACAACAACAACAACAACAACAATGATAATAATAATAATAATTTCTTATTATCAAATTATTCATAAATAACTATTTATAAGATAAAATAAGAATAAATAATAAATATTATTAGATTATTATAAACTCTTACAACATACTTATCATCTTACTATGATAATATCATCATCATCACACCCGGTTCGAAATCCCACATTGAAACGGGGTCTGGGGAAGTTTGATAGTACGTAGCCTTATCCCTACATAGTAGAGAGGCTATTTTCGATAGACCCACATGCAAATGAGATAATAAAAGAGTGATGTAGGTTATAAAAAAATAGGTAAAACTAACACGGTAAATTATTATGGAAATAAATTACAATAAAAACATCAATAAATAGAAATAATAACAAAATAACAAAATATATAGATATATATAAAATCATGAAAATAAGACTAATAATAATAATACTAATAATGCTAATAATAATAGGAATAAAACTAATACAAATACGAAAAGATAATATATGAATTATAAATAAAAATAAAAATATTACTTTTATTTATAAGTATTATTACATATTAAATAAATATTAATAAAATATATACATCATTAACAAGTAACAAATATAATAAGTTATTAATTTCTAATAAAGTGAGTTAATATTAAATATTATTATATTTCTAATATAACTAATGATATATAGAATATGATAAATTAATAAATCAGTCTATTTGAAATATATCACTCATGTAATTTATGAATTCTCAACTACCCTCTTGTGATGTGACTAAATTATAAGAGATGTTGATTAAATCATATGTTAGAGTGGAACGCTGAAATAGGCAGACATTTGGTATTAATGAATGTACATTGTCAAATTACTGTACTTTTCTTCTGCAAAGAAGGCAAAATAATAAAGAAGACTGGCTTGTCACGTTTGATTACTTAGTCAAATTATGCTCCAATCCAACAGTTGGGTTCTTACGGTAAATAGTAACATCATTTAGGTCATAATTGAACATGCTAGAGTGTTTGAGGGAGAAATGTAGTAACCACTCAATTCACATTTAAGCAGATTTACTAAGAATCTCATTTGCAAAATTTCTCAAATTTATCACATAGCCGTCCATCTTGTTTTCTAATTATGATATGAAGAAAAATAAGAGATTTAAAATTTCTTAATGTTCATTTCGTTTCTCTAAATAAAGATGATAAGCTTATGAGTAAGCACTTAAGCCCGTAATTGTGATAAGCTTACTGGACCGTAAGCCCGTAAGTTAGACCATGCATAAAATTGGAATAAACACAATTACATAAGAGAAGTGAAACAAGTAGGTCTAGTCTAGTTTTGTGTTCTTGTTGGTTTGTCATTAAACCACGCATGATAAACACATTCAAGAGAAACAAGTAGGTCTCAAACAATGAAGTTCACTATTCAAGAGAAACAAGTAAGTCTCAAACATTGAAGTTCACTTCTACCTGTCTCTTCCTCCTAAACTAATCAATATCAACACTACATTATGGAAAACAGATGTCATATTCAATGTGAATTCACTTGACATTCCAAGCATAGCTGTGCAAACTATGCTTTTGTTTTTTCTAATGCACACTATTTTCGTTGGAATAAATACAATTACATAAGAGAAGTGAAAGTAGCATAAAATTGTCCATTTCTCTTACTATATGCTACATTAGCTAGACCATGCATACACATCACTGGTGGATGATGACCTGATATACGTCTTCTATTATTTAAGCTAACCAAAATGTATTTTCATCATCTACATGTTTTGTGGTCATAAAAGCTTTCATTAGACCACGTACTTGGATGATTATGGAAGATAATATAAGACAATTATAAAATGCCTTCTGATAGGTTTTAAGTACTCTCCTGCTTGGACATTCCAACACCCTCTCTACCTTTTGCTCTTTCACAGTTTTTTGTCATTTCCTCACACATAAGACAGCTTAGACTTCTAGACGCTACCAATAATTGAAGTCTTCGCTCTCAATTTTGTTGCCCATGTTAGTAGGCTAAAGATACCCGTCAAATTTTCACAAACCCTTTGGAAAAAAACGACATTCTTCCAGTCAAATTTATCCACCCAGTTGTCATTGTACATAAACGACCTACTCATTTCACTACCTTCAAATATCCCTTCATTAAAATTGCTCAACAAAAGCGAGGCCGGTGCAATTTGTTAGGTGTAGGCTATGTCAAAATGACGAAATGTCACCTACTGTTTAACTTTAATGTAATAAATATTACTTTTAAATATCTGAATCTTGAATATTTTTACTATACTTTAAAAGTATACCTTTAACTTTATCCCTGCTTCAAATGATGACTTTTGTTATATCCTTTAAGTTATAACATCAATTACTATATTAACCTGATTAACTAATTGTCCACGAAACATTAAGATAAATATGCATATGAAATTCGATCCATCCGTCACTATAATAAAACTCCAAATGTATCAACTTTTGATATTATATAAGATTAATATTTATCATAACAAAATGTTAGTTCATTTGTGAATAAAATATATATTGATATTCAATGGCTACAAACATTTTTTTTGTATGTTCACTTACGCTTTGAAGTTTTGGAAACAATTTCTTTTTTTCACACAAGAAGAACGTTGCCCAATGAATCTTTAATTGAAATAAAAATGATGGAATGAAGTTATTAAAAAGAAAAAGAGAAAAAGAATACTATAAGAGCATACGGACTTAAAACATAGCTTCCCAAAAGACAAGAAGAAAAAAAAGAGATTGATTCGAAAGTGTTTTTGTCCTTTTGGAACTCAGAAAATCCCGATTGGACATTGTCCACGGTCATGATGTCAAATCGGCTTACTCGCTCCAACTTTCCCTGTATACGGATCTAGCTACGCCGTACCTGTTTTGTCAGCAAGTGTTCTTTTTTGTTGTGAGATTCGAGAAGTTGTCAATCGTACGAAGAAGTTACCATGATTTTCAGCTAGCCATTATCACCCTTTGCCAGAGTGGTTAGTTAATTCAGTTGGTTAAAGTAATTTTTTTTGGGACGTATTTTTTTTTACCCAAATCAGTTATTAAAATACCGTTTCGTTCAGGCAGAAATCTATACCGGAATGGATGCAAAGTTATCGGAAAAAAATTTTGGTCGGTACTGCCGATATCGAAAAATTTTAGGTAATTCTGCAAAAATTAAAAATCCTAGGGACTAGTTTGCAAATAAGAAAAAATTAACCCTAGAAATCTACCCCCAGCCTCGACTTTCGTCTCACTCTCTTCTCTCTTCTCTGTCGTCCGTCGTCCTCCCTCCGTTTGTCACCCTCCCTCCGCCGCTCTTCGCCACCTGAACTCACCGGTTGTCTCTCTCACGTCGCGTCGCCGCCCCTTCCTGGTCTGGATCTGGACTCTGGTGGTCTCCTCAAGTCTTCTTCTTCTCGTCCGTCCGTCTGTTATGCTATGGTTGTCTCGCCACTCGCCTCCGTCTCGTCGTCCACGCCAGCTACATACGCTGTCGCCTCCCTTTATCACAAGACCGTCGGGCCACCGACCTTCCGACAATGACCCAAGTGAAAACCTCAGTGACCCGAATCCGATGGTGTACAAAATATTTTTGGTGTGTTGACTGGTAAATTGATTTTTTGTGTGTTGTGAATTAGAAATGGGTTGGATTTGTGATCAGTTGATGAAAATGTTGATGAAAATATTGTCAGTGGGTTGAGTTGTGGAGGTGGAGTTGTGGAGGATTGAGTTTGGTTTGGATTGTTGAATACCGATGTTGAAGTTGAATTGAAGTTTGAAGTTTGAACTGATGAGGATGTTGAAGACTTGAAGTTGAATTGAAGTTTGAATGTTGATTGTTTTGTTTTAGAATAAGTTTGAAAATTGGAATCGGTTTGAAAATTTTTTGAATGTTTGGAAATTGGAATTGTTTTGGAATGGAATTTTTGAAGTTGATAATTTAAAATTGTTTGATTGAAGTTGAAGAATACCGTAAGTAGGTAAGTAATTTATGAAGATGTTATTATGAATTTGTAATTATGTAAAGATTGTAAAATGAAATTGGAAATTAAAATTGGAAATTTAGAATTGTAAAATGTGGTTAGTAACTTAGTATGTAATTAATTAATTATGTATTATGCAAAGATTGTTATGTATAATTAATTAATTATGTATAATATATCAATATGGACTATTTTACAATTTTAAAAAATTTTAAGGACTATTTTATAAATTTAAAAATATCCTGAAACGGTACTCGGTACTGATCGATATCGATACTGTAACATCCCACCCTCAATTGGAAGGATAGAATAGTAAATTGGCATAGGATGTGCTAGATTGGGATTTCATAGGACTGTTCATGCATTATAGGATTGGTACATAGTAACATTTGTGCACATGAAATAACTGGACATGCATACATGACATTCTCGGTAATTGGGCCTAATGTAATTTTATTGTGATTAACGTGATTATTGGGTTTGAAAAATTATTATGAGTGCGTCATTGAGTGTTTTCTATTTTAAGACATTTTTAGGAATTTTTCTGGAATTTTTCGGAGAAAATTCTCGGACTAAAAAAATCGCCAAATGGCGAACCGGTTATTTTTCGGTAGCAAAAATTGCTACCCAATGGCACTGTACTATTGGGTATATTATTTTGGGATTGAAATTAGGGTCATT
>JANZLC010000003.1:17046961-17074002 GCA_026413385.1 Erythroxylum gracilipes
CTCAAACTTATGATTTGGGGTTTGATCTAGCATGTTCTTAGAATAGAAAGATTAGGGTTTTGATTCAATAGGATTAGAGGGTTTCAAGAACCTTGTTTTCTTAAGATTTCCATATCATCTTGGTATCAGAGCTTTGGCTTAATTCTATTGAACTCATACGTATCTTTATTGTGTTTTTCTTATTTGATTCTTTTTTCGTACCCATAAACAGTACCCGACCCGTACCTCGTGAATAGTAATTGTACCCGACCCGTACCTATGAATAGTACCTGGAAAAAGGATCAGTACCAAAAAAAAGTATTGAAAAAAAGAGTGAAAAAAAAGAGTGAACGGTACCAAAAAAAAGAGTGAACAGTAGAAAAAAACCATTGCAGAACACGTTGAGTTGCCTATTTTAAAAACTTGGGTATGATACTAAATCTAGTACGGTATTCATAACTTTAACCCAAATACCTCAGGATGTAAGGAAACGGAGTGAAATTCTCTGTTCCCATTATCCAAGACCAACCCACTGAAATTTGTGGCGATGCTTAAATGGCACAAGGTTGGTCTTAGATAGTGAAACAGAGGATTTGGTCCCAAGGGAAATAGGGGGTGCAGGGTATTTGGGTACAGGTGATCCGAAGGATTTTTGTATTGGATAAGGGTATCATTCATTCGGTTGGCCAATCAGTGTCAATATAAGTCGGGGTTTAAATAAATTTTCAATTCCAAAAAAAAAAAAAAGATTCAACTTCTTAGAGTGGTTCAATTTATTCACGGAGTTTGCTCAAAACCTATAAGAGGAAGGTTTGTGCTTGAGTCTTGATAACTCTACAGCATGGCTAAATTTCAATCAAGTTATATTGAAATATTCAATTATTATTTTAATTACATTTATTGTTTATTTTTAAAATTTTAAATTATTTATTCAAAATATATAATTTGTAGCGCAGGTTTAGAAGCAATCGATGATCATGTTCAACTAGGTTTTTAAATTTATTAATCATATTCTTAGTATAAAGCCAGTTCCAGATATTATACGGAGAAGCACTTCCATTTCAGACAACAATGTCGTGGACAAGGATTCCGTTGAAGAAATATCAAGTACCATGTCTTGGTCAATTAAAGCGAGATTGGAACTGCCTTCAAAATTACTCTAGTTATTTACATGCAATCAGAACCAAGAGTTTTACAAATTATGAGCCCTGGGCTCCTTTATCTTAATTTCCACATTCGTTCATTAAACAGCCATAAATGAAAGTTTAAATTCACTTATGTTGTTTATTTGTTATAATATTAGAAAACGTTTTAACAGATTTTAGAAAAAAAAATGCATACTATCATTTAGATTACATGAAAATGGTGCCATGTAAATGAAAATTGTAGAAACAAAGAAAATAAAATGTTACATCTAGAAACCATAAAAAATCAAAAGACTGCTTAATAATAAGTAAAATTAATTCTAAATCCAAAGTAATAAGATTCATGATATTATGAGCCTAAATAAGTTAAACGAAAATGTGTAATATCAACTGATAAAAATTGATGGGTACTTTTCATAACGTGATGTACATTCCGTTGAGGAGACGATAGAAATTTATATTATAAAAGGACAGCGAGACTTGTGGTGCAGGGCATTAGAATTTGGACAATTCAAAAGCCTATATTTTCGCTCCACGATGCACGCATTGGTTATTCTTGGCAACGCGCAAGGTAAGTTAATCCACAATATGTCAGGTCAGCCGAATGCAATTTTCAGGAACAGGCTGCAGTTGACCAAGTTGTGTCTGTTCGTAATAGAAACGTGCCTAGAAACAGTATAAAGATAAGACAATCTGTTTTAGCACAATATTTAAAAAGTTTTAAATTAACTAAGAAATTATAATAATATATAGACTCTTCATAATCAGGCTATCGCATTGACAAAAAGGTTCTCTTACTATTTTAGTCAATGATATAAAAACAGACCAAACCGACCAATTTAATTGGATTAAGTAAGAATTGAACTAATTTTTATTTTTGATCGTTGTCAATAAAAATCAGCCAATTAAGTAATAAATCAGCCGGTTTCCTAATCACAAACCATGAACTACTTACTAAGATGAAGAAGGAGAGCGAGAGTAGTCACTCTGTGTGGGAACCACCTACTCACACATCACCAAAGGTATCAGTTCTTCTTCTACCTTTCTCTATGTATTTACATATTATCTCTGACTTAAACTCCTAAAATCAAAATAAACCGACTTTTAATTATTCAATGAAGCAAAGTATAAACCCAACAGCAACTAAAGATTTGCATCATTTTATGTGTATATAACTCGAAAGGAAGTTAGAATAACATAATATTAGCATATTTATTATAAAAAAACATAATATTAGCATACTCAAAACAAAGGGTGAGATCTTAATCTAGGTCCATCAGTATGATAATAAGAGAGATTGAGAGGGAAGAGTAGATAGATAAGGCCAAGGGATGAAAATAGTAAAAAGGAAAGAAAATCAAGAGGCAAAGAGATGCATACGATAATGAGAGAAATTGAGAGAGAGAACCCGCATGGGTAGCCTAGTTGGTTTCTTGGGAGGGTAACTGAGGTCAAGGACTCAGGTTCAAATCTCGGCAGCGGCAGTGTGAGAGTTCATCCAATGTGGTGGCTCCTTGTGCGCACCAAGTACTGGGTCGCTCTTCTGAGGGGCTGGCTGAGATCAAACCATGATTCAATCCTCTAACGGTGATCGGGTCTGCGACTGGGGGGCCTTTAGATTAGGGATCAACCTTTGAGGTCAAAAAATTGAGAGAGAGGAGCATAAAGACGAAGCTAAAGGACAAAAATAGTAATAAATAAATAAATAAATAATCAAGCAGAGAGATGATGGTAACATCTATCTACAATTATTCTTAAAAGTCGGGTATACTCTGTTATGGGATTTGCTAATGGTAGTAGAGACTAGGGATTTGACCACTGATTTTCTTTCAAAAAGACTAGAAAATTCTAATCTTAATTACTAAGATATATATAATTGGTCCATATTATTTATTTATTTATTTATTTTCTTAACTATTCTTATATATATATAGCAAAAAACGATACTATGCAAAAATTAATACTTATGGACACAATTTAAATTTTATATACCAAACTAAGAGCTTTAGGAATATTAAATCATGACTATTAAATTATAATAAAATTATTTAATTCTTTAAAAACTTAATCTTTGCATGTTATATTCATAATTTTAATATTAAAAAAGACAAATATTAAAATCAACTAATTAATTAATAAATAGATTCATTTTTAACGATAAGAGTTATTATTTATAAAATAAATTGAATTGAACCGAAAAGTTAGATTAATTCAAAAATTATACTTCTTATTTAAGTTGGATTAATTCAAAATTTATATTTCTTATTTATTATAGACCGATTTTATAGCGGTTTAATATCGGTTAAACCTTTAAACCTTAAGCCTTTCCGTCTGGTCTGTTTTTTAAAACATTGATTTTACTAATGCCAAAAATTGAGAAAGTGGATGCTAATTAATATTAGAATTCAGACTGCTCATCACTAGACTCACAGAATTTGAGAATCTTATTTCTTATCACTGAACTAAGTTCGTTGTTTTACCCCATTTTAAAGCAACAAGTAATGTTAGATAATAATGTAAATACAATTCTCAAAACCTACTTAGCTTTTGAATCCAAGTTCTATCTTATTAAGATAGATATTATTTATAAAAATATTTAGATGGAAATAAATAATTCATAATGCAAAATAAAAAATATCTAATTAAAACAAATTGAAATGTATAGCTATAGTTAGTTTGATTAGTCTATAAATATTCGTCTATCTTCTTTTTTCATTGTCTATTTTCTTGTTTAATGTATTAAAAGACTAATTCAAGCATCTAAGAGTAAGGTTTGAGAGAATTAAGTTTTATAGATTTTAAGTTACAAATTAATATTTGGAACTTAAAGTTAGTGAGTGAATTTTGTATTATAACTCAAAATTTTACTCATAATAATATTTTGTTTTTCGTTTTTTCTTTCAATATTAGTTGAGTTTTGATTTTGTTGTATTTATTTAACTAGTCTAACAAGTGGTATCGAAGTCTAGTTATGGTATTTATATCTAGTTATAATATACTCAGTGACTGTCACTGTAAGTGAATCCTCTACATCACAAAATAAATTAGATATTATTCTCCATTTAAGGTACTAAGTTTTATTCACATCTACAATCATTGTTTATATGAAATAGTGAGATATATTTCTTTTAACTTAAAGCAGTATGAGATAGAACTAATTGTAGTCAAATTTAAGATTGAGAAGTTCAATGAAAATAATTCTTGTTTTGGAAGTAGAAGATAGAAAGTTATCTTCACTAGATTTAACTAATGAAGTCTTATCAAATATATAGGTGAGGAAAATATTAAAAGAGATATGAAATCTTCTCATAAAATTGTATGACGCCAAGTCACTCTAAAACAAATTTTCTCTTAAAAGAAAACTTTATATTCTCAAGATGTCATAATCCATTTTAATAGCCGAACACATTAATAATTTGGCTACTCTATTCTCTAAATTCATATAATTATACTACAATAAAGCCACATTAACATGTTAACATTTTTCATCAAATTCAACCTTATCAACTCATCATCAATTTAAATAATAGTCTTCTTATCGATAACTAGTCTTCACTGATATCATAGTTATAATCTAAAGGAAGCAAGTTAGCATAAGGATAAGAAAGACATGTATTCTAGTTCATAATAATTCGAAGACTTAATGATAACAAAAGGGATATCAATGAAACATGTGCCAAGTGAGTGCCAAAATTATAGTAAATCAAAATCAATAAGTAAAAGGAATTTAAAATGCTATAATTGTGACAAGAAAGGTCACTTAAAAACAAATATTGAAATTAAAATAAAAACCCTTAAGTAAATTTTGAATGTACCTTAGATGATAATAATGCTTTGTATTATGAGACGGTAACAACAATTGAAAGTAGGGAGTCACTATTTGATGCATGATTAATTGAATTAAGAGTTATTTTCATATAACTTCTAGAAGAAAATGGTTATATCATTATGTAACTATCTTAGGAGAATCTATGTACAATTGTAATGGTTATCTTTTATAGGTTGTCGATGTTACAACTATTAAGTTGAAGATGTACAATAGTATAACTTGCACTCTTCATGAGTTACAACATGTTGGTTTAACGAAGAATTTGTTATCTCTAAGGTGACTAAATGATTTGGATACAAAATAAAAAATTTCAATACAATTTTAAAGATAATTCAAGGTGTGCTTGTACTTTTGGAGAAGAGAAGAACAAAGGAAGATATTTACTTGCTCCAATTAGAAGATTTTCAGGAAAAAAGGGAAAAATAATTTAGCTTGCAAGTTGAGCAAATTTGTATGGTCTTAAATATATGTCAAGGCGTTGGTATAAAAGATTTAATTATTTCATCATGAGCTTGGAAAATTCAAACTTAATATATATCCTTAAGCATATTTTAAGAGGTTGTTAATGATGATTTTATTATCTTATTATTATATGTAGATGATATATTAATTATAAGTGTTAATAAAGACTATATTAAAGAATTGAAGACATAGTTGGCTAAGAAATTGGAAATGAAATGAAAGGAATTGGGATTGACAAATAAGATTATGGGGATGCAAATTACTAAGATAAGAATAACATAAAATATTTGAATTTCTAAAAAAAAAACTACCTAAATAAGGTCACGTGAGGCTTTAATATGCAAAATTCTTGTTAATTTCAAGATGAGAGGATAAAGATGTCTCTAGTACTATATGCATTTGCAATGAGGAGTTTAACACTCTCTTTAATTTGTACAAGGCCTGTGTACATACAGTGGGAGCAGTTAGCCACTTCATGACAAATCCTAACAGAGTGTGTTTCAATGATGTAAAAAAGATTCTAAGATATATTAAGGAACCTATGATGTTACATTACAATATGGAGGATCAAACTTTATTGTCAAATAATATATTGACTTTGATTTTACAAAGGATCTCAATAAAAGTAGATTAAAACATGTCATGTGTTCACTTACTGATGGGGTTGTAAGCTAGGCTTCAAAGTTACAATCAATTGTCGCCAAATCAACATCATAAGCAACATAAAGAAGCAGTATGGTTGAAACTGGTGTTGAAAGAACTTGAGCACAAATAATAAAAGGTTTTTTATTATTTTGTGATAGTCATATAGTCTAGCATATAACAAAGAATTTGGTATTTCATTTAAAAACCAAACACATATGAGTTCAATTTCACTATGTTCATAAGAAAATGGAGGAAGAAATTATAAATATTTTAAAGGTTCATATTAAAGATAATATAAAGTATTTCATAACAAAAGCGGTAAAAAACGACAATTTTATTTAATGCCAATCTTTATGCATCCTAACGAAAATGTAAGCAATATAGCAATAGCAAGGTAATCTGAAAATTGATTGGTACTTAACCAAAATTTTAAAAGAAATTATTAAGAAAATCTAGATATTACTCATAAAATTTCTAAATATTATTTTAAAATATATAAATGAAGATAAATAATGTACATCAATAATAACAACACACAGTGGGGTCTCTTTAAAATGTTGGGTCTTGGAAGGTTCAATAATACGCAGTATTACTCCTACCTAGTAGAAATAATGTTTTAGATAAATAATGTATGATATGAAAATAAATATTAAAATATGTGATAATTAAAAAAATTAAAATGTATGATTGTGATTTGACTATAAATATTCATATATCTTTTTGTTTTATATGCCATGAAACAAATTCAAATATCTAAGAGTAATGTTTGTGAAGATCTAAACTTATAAATTAATATTATAATCTATAATTCGTGAATAAAATATTTATATTTTAAATCTTATTTTCATTTATAATAATATTATGCTTATCCTTTTAAAATATTAATTAGGTTATGATCATGCTTTATCTGCTTAATTATTTTAATATTTACATTTGCATTTTGACAATTGCAGAAGTTAACGCTTTATTTGGGATTTCATGTGCATGTATATGGATAGTGTGAAACGTGGCCTTGTTTCCATAATTAATAGTTTTAGTCCACGAGCAAAATGGTGCCAATGTGAATGTACGATTTAAACAAAATAAGAGAATTAATCACTTAGACGCGTAACGTTGATTTCTGTGGACCGGTCTTACCTGTCGCTAATGTACTATTCTCTCGTTTGTCCCTTGCATGGAGTACCAGTGCCACCCAGTTCGGCTGTTTTGTCATTTTAAATTGTCTGCCTGTTCAGATTCTGACACTTGTCTATCAGACCTGACTCCTAGCTCTTCATTTTTCTCAACCTTTTTCTTTTCAAGTCATTAACACATGATAACTTGTAAATTTTATTCATCCCTATATATTTATATTAAAAATTATTTTGATTCTCATTTAACAATTTTTTAATTAAACTTCAAATTTTTTATAAATAAAAAATTATATTTTATTTTTTTAAATTTATTTAATATTAAATTAATTTTATAATAATCTAACACAGTTTGACCGTTTACTTCTAAAATTTTTTATCTTCCGGAATTAACTTTCCTTGTTAGTGTTTCAAACATTTTTTAATCCTCTTATATTATTACGTTAAGTTACATTTTTTCTATCTCAAGAGTGATTAGTAAAATACAGCTTGACAGTAAAAATGGTAATAAATAACAAGAATCATGTGGTTTCAAGGTCGGGGAACTTCCTAACTTTACATTTATAGAATATTTCCCGCGAAAGAAACTACCTGTCCTTTACGGGATAGCGTAGTAATTTTCCAAGAGCTTAAATTTCTAAATATTGGAATTTTTGCCTACAATTTCAACGTTGAAGGATTTTGACAGATTCTTACAATAATTCATAAATCAAATGCGCGTCTGCTCTCATGAATTTTCAAAAAAGGCAAAATAAGAATTAAATAATAAAATGTCTGCAAACTAATAACCAAATTAACTGATACAAAGTCAAAGTTCCACGTTCAAAAGCTTTCTGGTTGCGCCGTCTCTCTTCTTTTTCTTCTTCTTCTTCTTCTTCGTTACTTGGGTTGTTGTGTTTTTTCTAGAAGGAAGAAATGTCAACTACTTGAGGTGTTGTTTCATGGAAACCAGTCAGGTTTCATGAGTATTTTAAGGTGAATATGTTAAATGGGCAAAGGATCTCCTTACAAAATCGTCAGTCTACGTTCTGTTTATATCTATCTCCTGTTTCTTTCCTTTGACCCTCCAAGTCTTTGCATTTATCATTGATTTGTATAGACGGGGAACACCGTTGTTTCTCGTGTGTCATTGGAAAATCTTTCCCATTAGCTGTCACAAGGTTGGCTTGGGTTTTATGTTCTTTGTTAATTGTCGTTCTATAATCTCCAGTTTTTCTCTGCTCAAAAGCCTACCTGGGTTTGTTGTTCTTTCTGTAGAAGTTCCCACCTTTCCTTTCCCCTTCAACACTCTGTTCAGCTATTGCCATTATGCAATTTTTGTTTTCAGTGTGGCTTCTAACTTCTCTCTAAATTTTCCATCTCTCTGAATCTGAGAGTTTGTTTTACACTCGAATATTCGTGTTATATTTTTCTGTCGGGTTATTTATCTACCCAATCTTTTCTTCCCCAGTTTTGGTTATATTAAGGATTGCCTCTTTAAGGAGCTGCTTTTGGCTACCTGGGAGGATATTTCTTGGGCTTACTTGGGGACTCTGATCTGGATAATTTCTACAAGTTTCTTATTTTCCTCAAAGAAGCTGCCTGTTCACCGTCAACAGTTTCCCCAAGAAAGATAGAAAAAGAATCAATTTTCCAGGTGAATTCTCTGTTTGAACCCAGAAGTTGTCTCATAGTCTCAAAGAAGCTGCACCTATTGGTGTCAATTTGATATAACAGACCATAATTCTGTTGTTGTCAGTGGTTTCCTCTTTGTTTCTGGTAGCGAATGGCTGGCGGTAGAAAGAGGAGACTACGTTTGAGCAAGATCTACTCACTCGGATGTGGTAAAAAGTCATTGTTCAAGGATGATCATTCACAAATTGGGGGACCGGGATTTTCAAGGACAGTGTTCTGCAATGAACCAGAAAGTTTTGAGGCTGCAATTCGTAAATATGCTGTCAACAGTATAAGTAGTACCAAGTACACTCCTGCAACGTTCATTCCTAAATCATTGTTTGAGCAGTTCAGGAGGGTGGCTAACTTTTACTTTTTGGTCACTGGTATTTTGTCCTTCACACCTCTTGCACCTTATTCGGCCGTCAGTGCTATTCTTCCTTTGATTGTGGTTATTGGAGTGAGCATGATCAAAGAACTCATTGAAGATGTGCGACGAAAGCAGCAGGTATTTTTAATTGCTTACTGGGTATAATTATGGCCATCTGTGCTTCTCGGTGGTTGATGCGTTCAATTAATCTTCCATTTTCTTTTTTTTTCCCCCCCAGTTTCAAGTTACAATATGAGTACATACGATTGGAAATAAACTAAAATAGTTTCTATTTAAAAATTTTATTTTGGCCTAACTTCGAGATTCCTAAAATACCTGTAGAAGTCTATCCAGGTTAGGGGAGAGTTTGTAAGTTTAAGCTAAACTACATATTCTGCTGATGATCAAAATTACGATTTTTGTATGGATCACAAGGGACTAAAAAGGAATGAAAATTTATATCCTGCATGTATAACTTTAGACAGTTAATTCTCGTAATCAGTTCAGTTCATTTCTCTTTATATGCAAATATCTTTCTGTTGACCAGCCAAGACTGCATAACCAAAAATTTTAAAGCTAGACTTCAATGTAACTTGAGAGAATTCATGAAGCATCTTCATGGCAGTATCTAGTGTTTTTTCGTTGGTAATGTTTTTTTCTGCAGCAGTTCAACAGAAGTTTGATTCAACTGGGAAAATATGTCAGTGAAAATAGCATATTTTTCTGTAGGACTTTCTAATATTTGTGAAGCTTATTCGTTACCTTAGAATATTTTATTTTCTTTCTACCGTGAAAATAATCTGTATAAAGTTACTCCTTTATGGAAACTCTGTTGCCTACTTTTTAACATCAAAATTGGCAGGATATTGAGGTGAACAATAGGAAAGTTAAAGTGCATACACGTGATGGAGTTTTCAATCAAACTCAATGGAAGAATCTGAGGGTTGGCGATATAGTAAAGGTGGACAAGGATGAATTCTTTCCAGCAGACCTTCTGTTGCTGTCGTCCAGTTATGAGGATGGAACCTGCTATGTTGAGACCATGAACCTTGATGGAGAGACAAATCTGAAACTGAAACAGTCAGTGGATGTGACTTCTGTCTTGCTCGAGGACTCTAACTTCAAAGATTTCAAGGCTATGGTAAAATGTGAAGACCCAAACGCAAATTTGTACACATTTGTTGGAAGTTTGGAGTTTGAAGAGAATGTCTATCCCCTCAATCCTCAACATCTTCTACTTAGAGACTCAAAGCTACGGAACACAGACCATATATATGGGGCAGTTATCTTCACAGGACATGACACAAAGGTTATTCAAAATTCAACTTCTCCCCCTTCAAAGAGAAGCAGAATTGAGAGAAAGATGGACAAGGTTATCTATCTCTTATTCAGTATTTTGTTTTTGATGGCATTAATTGGTTCTATTTTCTTCGGCATTGCAACTAAAGATGATCTGAAAAATGGAAGGATGAAAAGGTGGTATCTGAGACCAGATGACTCTACAGTTTCCTTTGATCCCAAGAAAGCTTTCGTTGCATCTATTCTTCACTTTCTGACAGCCCTAATGTTGTATAGCTATTTCATTCCAATCTCCTTGTACGTATCAATAGAAGTCGTCAAAGTTCTTCAGAGCATTTTCATCAATCAAGATATTCACATGTACTACGAAGAAGGTGATAAACCAGCTCATGCACGTACCTCAAACTTGAATGAGGAACTTGGGCAAGTTGATACAATACTTTCAGATAAGACTGGAACACTAACCTGCAATTCCATGGAGTTTATCAAGTGCTCAGTGGCTGGGGTTGCATACGGTCGTGGTGTTACTGAGGTTGAGCGAGCTATGGAAAGAAGGAAAGGTCATCCATCAGTTGGGAGGGAAAACGATTTTCATGAAAAGGATTCAACCCGTACAAAGCCACTAATTAAAGGCTTCAATTTTGAAGATGAAAGGATAATGAATGGAAACTGGATCCATGAGCCCAATTCTTCCGTCGTCTTACAGTTTTTCCGCTTGTTAGCCATCTGTCATACTGCTATTCCTGACGAGAATGAAGATACAGGCATGATCTCCTATGAAGCTGAATCACCAGATGAAGCAGCATTCGTGATTGCAGCAAGAGAACTTGGATTTGAATTCTACAAAAGAACTCAAACAAGCATATCTGTTCGTGAATTTGATATCAAGTCTGGGAAAAGGGTTGAGAGGTCAGTGTTCCTTATTTGTTTTCATGTTTTAGGATACAGGGAAGAAGCAATAAAACTTTATCAAAGAATTCTAGCACACATTTTCTTCTGACCTTAAGCATACACGTTGAATCATGGAGTATTTGTTTTCTATTTCCCCAGATTGGTCTGCACTATGAGTGCTCTACTTCACTGTCTTCTTATATTTTTCCGACCCTTTGGGCTTCCTAGCACAGCAATTTTTTTGTTTGTTGAATTTGATATTAATCTTTTGCTTATAGCTTTCATTTGGAAAATATTGGGGGATTTGAGGTCTTATTTCCTTGACCAAAACTTGTAATATTCTTAAAGCAGAGTTATGTATTTCTGGTTCTGCAATGTCCATTGGTAGGAAAATTGTGCTCAAAACCCTTGTGGAATACTTGACTCAATCCTCCAATTCTTTAGTTATACAAGCACGTACTAGTGTTGTTTCAGTTTTTTGAAATCATTTCTTAGGGGATTAATTGATTTTTCTTGCAGGGTTTACCAGATCTTAAATATTTTAGAATTCAACAGTACAAGAAAGAGAATGTCTGTTATCATAAGAAATGAGGAGGGACAGCTACTAATACTTTCTAAAGGAGCTGACAGGTTTGTGACAAGCCACCCCATGAGAGTTGTTTTTGTTTGAAGTACGTAGAACTTCATTGTAACTTATTATTTGTATGATGCAGTGTCATGTTTGAAAGGCTTGGTAAGAATGGTAGAGAGTTTGAATTGGAGACAAGAAACCACGTGAATGAGTATGCTGATGCAGGCCTAAGGACCCTGATTGTTGCTTATCGTGAACTTAGTGAAGACGAATATAAGGTTTTCAATCAGAAATTAAGTGAAGCCAAGACCTCAGTTAGCGCAGATCGGGAAACATTGATAGAAGAAGTAGCTGACATGATTGAGAGGGATCTAATCCTTCTTGGTGCCACCGCTGTTGAAGACAAACTCCAAACTGGGGTCAGTTGAGAAAATTTAGGAAAGAATTAACATAAACGTAACTTTCTATATCATTCTTATATGATTTGCCTTTTGATGCTTATTCAGGTTCCTGACTGCATAGACAAGCTTGCCCAAGCAGGAATTAAGATCTGGGTTTTGACTGGAGATAAAATGGAGACTGCTATCAACATTGGGTATGTTATTTTGTTACGAGTCTTAAATCAAGACCATTAGGGTGAAGCTATAGTTCGTATTAGAATTGATTCTCTAACTTGAAAATGTGAATGTGCAGATTTGCTTGTAGTTTACTACGACAAGGAATGAAGCAAATTGTAATCACTCTGGATACGCCAGAGATCCAAGCATTGGAGAAAGAAGGGGAAAAGAAGGCAATTGCCAAGGTAATTAATTAATTAGTTTAGTTTACAAAAATATCAACCCAATTCAAGCAACCTATAAGTTAGAGAGCATTACTGCTAATGTGACACCAACCATGCATATGAATGTATATAATAAAAGAAATGTACTTATGTAAGTGTTACTGCCCGGATATTCTGATCCATTTGATAGGCATCGAAGGACACTGTTCTCAAACAAATAACTGAAGGGAATGCTCAGCTTACGGGATCAAACAGAGGTTCTGCAGCATGTGCTTTGATCATTGATGGGAAATCACTTGCTTATGCCTTGGAGGATGATATAAAGAACAAGTTTCTTGAGCTTGCACTTAAATGTGCATCCGTCATTTGCTGCCGTTCCTCACCAAAACAGAAGGCACTGGTGGGCCTTATTTCTTTAGCTTGCACATAGCGGGTGCATGCTGTTTCTTTTCAGCTCTTTGTCTATAATGCTTACCATCAACTTTGCTGTTCAGGTGACAAGACTAGTCAAATGTGGAACTGGGAAAACAACCTTAGCAATCGGTGATGGTGCCAATGATGTGGGCATGCTTCAGGAAGCCGATATTGGGGTTGGAATCAGTGGCGTTGAAGGAATGCAGGTGCCTTAGCAGTTTGTGCAAATTACTTTTGTTGTGGTATCTCTTGTTTTTGCTATGAATTCTTGTAAACACCCTACTTCGTGGTATATCAACTCAGGCTGTCATGTCAAGTGATATAGCAATTGGTCAGTTTAGATATTTGGAAAGGTTGCTGCTCATACATGGACATTGGTGCTACAGAAGGATCTCATCAATGGTAATTCTATTATTATTAATAAAAATAAAAATTGATTGTGGATGAGCTTTTAAATAACAAGTTTATCTATTATTCTTTATGTTGGCAGATATGCTACTTCTTCTACAAGAACGTCACGTTTGGTTTCTCCCTTTTCCTATACGAGGCATACACATCATTCTCTGGGCAACCTGCATACAATGACTGGTTTTTGTCGCTTTACAATGTCTTCTTCACTTCGCTTCCAGTGATTGCTTTGGGTGTCTTTGACCAGGATGTGTCCCCCAGTTGTTCTGTCAAGGTATGTGGCCTGCTCACGCTTGGTTGTGAATTGATATGGATATTGTGAATAAACTGAAATTGTAAGTTTCGACTTTCCAGTTTCCTCTATTATACCAAGAAGGGGCGAAAAATGTGCTCTTCAGCTGGCGCAGAATTATTGGTTGGATGTTGAATGGTTTGGCAAGTGCAATAATCATGTTCTACTTCAGTACAAAAGCACTGGAGAAGCAAGCGTTGAACAACGATGGAAGAACTGGTGGAAGAGACATATTGGGTGGCACGATCTATTCGTGTGTGGTGTGGGCAGTGAACCTACAGATGGTGCTGTCAACTAGTTACCTGACAGTTATACAGCACATATTGATATGGGGTTCCATAGGCTTGTGGTACATATTTCTGCTGGCATATGGAGCCATGTCTCCCACATTGTCTACAAACGCTTACAAAATATTTGTTGAAGCCCTTGCTCCAACCCCATCTTACTGGCTCCTCATACTGTTGGTCGTCGTCTCGTCCTTGATTCCATATTTCTCTTTTTTGGCAATTCAAATGTGGTTCTTTCCCATGTACCATCAAATGATACAATGGATTAATCATGGTGGTCAGTCCAACGATCCTGAGTATTGTGAAATGGTGCGACAAAGGTCATTGCGTCCAACAACGGTTGGTTTCACGGCACGTGTAGCTGCCACAAGTAACCGGGTAAGGCAGTCATGATCTAGAAGACCTGTAAAATTTGACCTATTGCAGAACCAAAAGAGTTTTTTTTTTTGTATACCCTTTTTGCTAGTTTATGTTCATCTGTATATACGAATTAGTACAAAATGTGATCATTTATTTATCCATTAATATTACTTTTGCAATAACTTTCCAAGTCTTCACTATGATCCAAGTCTACTCCTCAGGCCCTTGTACAATTAAGTTTGGAGAAGAATGCGTTGTTTCTGTTTGACCATTTATGCTATCAGCTCAGCTGGGTGTACAGAAAATCGTATATATTATGAAATACCCAAGACCTTGATGGTTCACTCCACGGACTTGAATACTACAAAATTGGAGTTTTCAACTCCTTGGCTGATGCTGGTAGACCTTTTGTTTTGCTGATACACTTTGGCAACCTCCATTTCGGCCCAAGTCTAGTCTATTTTGATTTGGATCTCAGAAAGTGTGAAAAAATGTCCATCACATTGCTCTTTCTATTTCCTTTTCAGCTAGTCAACCTTATTGTTAGGAAACTAGTCATGACATAATCAAAGGCGCAACAGATTTTTTTTATACAGATTTATAGTTAGACCTTAATAATTGATTAATTTTAAAAAATATGAAACGTTAAAAATAAATGAATTGTAATTGATTTGAATTCTTGCAAAAATATATTGATGAAGTGCTAAGTATAAATTGTCTAAGTGTCTGACATCTAACAGTATCCACTAAATAGACAAAAAATTTTCAACTTTTTGAAAGGTAAAGGTAAGAGTAATGTTTTAAAACTGAACCGGATATCGAATCACTCCAAAAAAATGTTTAAAGTTTAAAAGTTCAGCCGGTATTAAACTGTTATAAAATCGGTATATGATAGATTAAAAGTAAAAAAGTTATAAAAGTAAATGAAAATAAAATATTTTATTAAAATAAAATACATCAATGTCTATTATTATATAAATAAAAAATAAAAAATAAAATCTAAAAATTCAAACTAAATTTATTTTAATATAAAACTTAAAATAACAATAAATCAAAATTGTATTTCCTATTGTGTCTCGTCATCATCAAAATCTAATAAAAATCAAAGATGTTAAAATTTACTAAATATAATAAAGTTGCTTATAAAATCAATGTTTCTAAATAAAAATATAACTATAATTCTTTATAAATATAAGTAATAAAATGATATTTTATATCAATCATAAAATTACATATAATTCTCTAATTTTAAAGTTTAAACCATATGACATTTTTTATAATTACTATCTTATTAAGTGTGTGCAAAAATAAAATGTTTAATTGATTAAAAATAAAGATATACGTAAGTTCACAAATATTATTTAAATCAAATTAGTTACTTTATTTTAAAATTATTAATTCGTCAAATAATTTATAGATATTCTATTTCATGTGTATTGGTAAAATACTATTTTATAAATTGTACCAATATAAAAAATAAAACAAATAACCATGGACTATCCTTAAAATGCAATCACCACATAATTCCCTTTTAAAGATAAAAATAAATAATTAATGATTCTTTATAGATATAAGTAATAAAATAATATTTTAAGTCAATCATTTTCATGTGATCATTTCATTTCCTTCTAATCACAATGAATGATACTACTTGAGAGAAATTAATAGACAGAAGAACAACGGGTTGGACATATTTGAAGCAGGGTAGATTGTCTTCTTCTGTGTGAAAAAATCTCCTGTCCAAATTACTCCGTGTCAACCCTGTCTAAGTGGATCTAAGCCATCCACTTGTGTAGACCACTTGAACAGAATTGGCACAGAATAATTTGGACAGAAGATCAACACCCTCTTCTGTGGCTTGTGGTTACCGCAAAAGAAGTTGTAACTGACGTTACATAAGCATAAATAGCTTTTTTAGTTCAGTAATGACGGTGTGGGGTATGGGCCATTGGATCTATTTTTTTCACGAGCAGTCAACTATTTGGTTGTTGGTTTTATCAAAGATGAAAAAGGGAAGAACAAGCTGACTTTTCTTACAGGGTTTATTTTCAAGTTATGATTTTTACTTTCTCTAACCATTTGTTTTTCTTTCCTTCTTGTTTTCTCTTCATTTTTTACTAAAAGACACTGTTTCTCTCCTTTCCTCTCTCATGGGTTTGGTTGAGTTTTATTTGATCTTTAAAGTTGGAGCGTGATTGCTTATAGATGCTGATCTCTCCTGATAACCAGAGAGAGGCAGAAAACAAGTGGACAAAAGGCAGAAAAACAGAGGAGAGAAGCGAAAAGAAGAAACCCAGACCAGTTCATGGTTTTAACCGGCTTGTTTATTATTTAACGGGCCAGTAAAAGTAAAAATTTACCTCAAAATTAGTCCTGTTCGTAATTAATCTAGTCAGATTAGTCAGTCCACTCTAATTTATAAAATATTGAGTAGTCCTTTATGTCATCTTATTATTTATAGAAAAAATAGAAAAGTTTCTTTATTATCAAAAATAAAAATAGAAAAGTTTCTTTATTATCAAAATTAAACTTCCTAATTATAAGTAAGGTGTATTATAAAAATTAAACTTCTTAATTATAATTAAAGTCAAAATCTAATTATAATTATAATTATAATTTAAGTTTATTAAAATCAAATATCTCTTATTTGATGTTTGAAGTTTTTCAAAATTCACAATTAAATCCAGATTAATTTTAAATTAAAATTTCTCTTTATAACAACTCTTTTATGCTTAATATGTTGACTATGAATATAATTTACAATTATAACTAGATAAATTAAAACTCTATTTAATTCTCCAATTACAATTATAACTAGATAAATTATAACTCTTTTTAATTCTTCAATTAAATAATTTATATCATATATTAAGATTGATGCCTAGAAACATATCATTGTCACTCAAATATTAGGAATGTCAAAGTGGTTTCACTAAACCTATCTATATATGGTTATGATGTATAGTTTAATATTTGTCATCCAATATTCTGATTGGATATAAAGTATATATTTAATGTCTACTTTTTAAAAATACAATAATGTTTGTTCTTGCTGATTAGTAATTGATGTATAATTCATATGTGAAAAGACTCTTCTAGTCTCAATTTACTATGTCTAGACAATTCTTTAAATCCATACTAATTATGAACAACATAACATTCTCCCTAATTATTTTAGAATGACGAATCTTTTATTGACTTACTCAACTATCTCTATATAGTTAATAGTTCATATTATATCCAAATACTATCAACTAAGCTATAACTGGTATCAAAATATAGTAATTCTCACATGAGAAATTCTGATTATCTTAATTTTAAGGATCAATTATATAATTACAATAATGTGGAAATTCACAGGTACATAAGTGATATTTTATTTGAGATCATCATAATCGGGTCAATTCAACAAACTGATATTATAGTAAGCACTTACACATTTATTTGAGTATATTCATAATTTAATTTATGCAATCAATTACTTTCTTTATTAAAAAAGAAATATGTGCTAGTTTTACCATTTCATCAATATCTCATCTTTATGAAACTATAACAAGGAACAATTTAGAAATAATATATAAATGAAATTAAATTCCTATAATTACGATCTCATCATAATTTTAATTGCTATGGGTCCCACTTGATTTTGGAATCCAACTCTTGCAAAATCATGAAACGTGAGCATATTCCCATGAAATCTCTTTAACCATCATCGATTCATCTTCTTGCTCTGATACCATAACTATTGGGTTTGGTTTTTGGAACCCAACTCTTGATGTCAAAAACTGTGATCTTCATAATCAACTCATTGCTTTAACTTTAGAACAGTCTTTGAAAAAATCTTCCAACCATTCTACTTCTTCAGAATATGTGAAACTCTAAGTCTCTTGCTTATTTTGAAATAAGAATCGTCTCATTCGGAGCTCTATAGATCAAGATATGCTTAAAAAGCCAAAGTATGTTCATACCTTAATCATGTTCTCCCAACCGACCCCTCACTTGCTCTCCATAAAAATTTTTCAAATCAACTCTAAAAGACACCAATTTTTATGGAGAGATAGTAACATGTCTTAGGAATCTATTGCTTCAAGAATCACTTCATTTGGAGGTTGGATGGTGAACTTATGCCCAAAAGAATTAAACATGTTTATACCCTCAATCATATTGTACCTATCTTGGCGCAATTAACATAACTTTCAATAGAGATATCGGATTGAGTTCGTTATTGGACTGTTCGAAAGAAGACTTCGAGATCTACAATTTCATGAAGACATAAAGCAAGATTTTGACTTTAAAAGGGTCAAAATTGTGATTTACTGTAGCTGTCCCTTGAATGTCTGTTTAACGGATATTGTCCGGCCTTGGGGCTCATTTTCACCTGAGAAGGTCCGTTTAATAGACATAAGTCATTTTTGACCCGAGAAGGTCCTTTCACGGACCTAAAGTGTGTTTAACAGACATAGGGGTTCCCCAAAATCCTCCAAAGCCTCTCCAATGCTTCCTATATCTAATCTCGCTTCATGTTCACTCATAATCTTCCCAAATTCAATTCTTCTAGCACAAAATCACTTCATATCAATTCAAACACCAAATTTATCACATCAAAATCTCAATTCTCAACCCATTTGATTCATCAAAACCAAACGTTCTCATCATTTAGTAAAGTTGTCTTATGCATACATCCTATGCAGCATCACATCTTGTATCGATCATATCTCTCAACTCCGATATCTAAAATTTAAATACTTTATAGCGTTAGAAAGCTAGAAGGACAAGCTACAACTTCTATGAAGACAACTTTGTCTAATTCATCATAGATTAATATATAATTTCTCCTGAAGTCAGAACACACATTTTACCCTCATGAAAAACTTAAAATTTATCTCAACTTCACTTCCTCTATTACAACATCGTTCATAACAATTCGACTACCAATTGGAATTCATCAAACTCTCAACCTCAAATCATTTGACTTTTCATATTCAACAATATTTCATCATTCATAACATTCCTATCCTTCTTTTCCATAGTGCCTCACTTATATATATAACAATAGTTCATGTTCAAGATTCATCAACTCAAGTGAATAGCTTCTTCCATTATATCTAATTTCAACTCACATCATCCATACATATTTCATATTTCATTAACATCATAAGATAAGTGTTTACAAGCTTTATTGGCATCTCATGTCATAATACATCATTTCGCAAAATCCCCAAATTAAACAAGATACTTGAATGATAATTGCTCAAAATGCAATTATAGCTTTATTTTACATACATTACTCCAAAACAAACAAAACATGCAAATTCGAATTTATGCCTTGATTCACTTTCACTCGATCTCTTGCTCATCACCTGAAGATGGGGAAAGAGAGTGGGGGTGAGCTTAAAAGCTCGTGGTAACAACTTATAATGGAAAAATAAGCAAAACCATTCAAAAAATTCATTGTCATAGAAAATTCTTGTTGAAATCCATAAAACACTTGTTTCTCAAATTCTCATCATGTAGTCAAATTTACAAACCACAAAACATGAATGCATCAAACTTGTTCATATATCATAAGTACATAAGCACATCAGAATGGTTTGGGTAGATATATAAGCATGACGAACTACACAATTCTACATAATGGTCTTGTGTAGTCGTAAACTTGAGAGAATTTATGAAGGAGCTCAGTGTCACTAGCGAGTAGGCGAGAGAAGCCTTTTACTTGGTCAACGTGTACGTGACGTTCTTAAATGGACTACCAAAACCCACATAACATGTATTTCAAAACTTGTTTCCTAAAATGACACTTTTCGAAAACTTGATTTCATATACTTGATATATTTTGAAAACCCTTTCTGAAAACATGATTTTATAAACATGCGATCTTTTCAAAAGAAATCACTTTTATAAATCATCACACAATTCACATATCAAACATGTAGCAATTTCTCAATTCATTCAAGACATAATTAATGTAACACTTATGATGCAATTTAAATCATTAAATTTCCTTGATTTAAAGAAAAAAAAGTGGCTTATTTACTCTATTATAAACATGTACCCACCTTGAATTTCCTTACTTAAATCTTGCTCAAAAATGCCTCTCCTCTTGCTCCTCTTTCCTTTCCTTGATTTTCTTTATCAAAGACAAAATTCCCATATCAATAGCATTCCAATTGAAAATCTCACAAAAACCTAAGTAAGAAATTGACCTTAGAATACTTAAACCCAAGCATTTCCTAAGCTTTTTGAACCAAAACCCTTTAAAAAATCCAATAAATCAAAAATGCCCTTACCTTGATTCTTCACCAAATGAAGAGTTTCTTGGCTTGAATAAAAGCTCATCTCTTCCTCTGCCTTTTCTCTTCTTGAACCACTTCAAAATCTTTCTTAAAAGCTAAGAAAGTTCAACCCTGACTTGGTTTTCTCTTCCTTTCTTTCAAACCACCGAAACTCTCGCTTCTCTCTTTCTTCTTTTCGTTATTTTCTTCTTCTTTCTACCTTCAATTCACGTTTTTACTCCTCTCCAAAGCAAGACAACATTTTCCTCTTCCTATAATACCCTTAATGAGTATGAAAAGTCCCTTTCACCCTTCCTTACATGCTTATGTCCTTATACTCTTAAGTAACCTTCAAAAAATACCCTTGAACATCCTTATTACCTTAGTACTTTAATTCCATTAACCCATATCATATAATCTTACTAACATTAGCATAATAATAACCCCAAGAAAATTAAATCCATCAAAACCTCATAATTCATTTAAATCATGCTTAACTAGAGAAAAAATATGGGGGCCAACATTTCTCCCCCTCTTAAAAGAATTTTGTCCTCGAAATTCTTACCTGACTGATCAAACAAATGGAGGTAATGTTGTCTTATGTTTTCCTCAGTCTTCTAAGTGACATCTTCACTCGAATAATTTCTTTCAAATGGTCTTAGTTAATGGATTCAATCAATCATTCCATTACTTATTCAAATATCACACTATCTTAACTGTTTCCTCAATATTTCTCAGATTACTCACATTTTTTTTCTCCACTTCCTGCATCGATTACACCAATATCAGGTCATATCGATATTTCTTAGCATACTTGACACCTTGCACTCAATATAAGCACACTTTGGAAGGTGATACTCTCATAACCATTTCATCTTTCGCTTCATAGTTCACATCTCTATAGTGTCAGTACACTTCACTCTTATGTCTATCTCACTGTATCCCATACCTTTGGTGTTGATCCACTTAATTCATTTGTTTTTCTTGCATCGCTTAATTTCTAATACAGATCAATTTCACTAATTAGTAACCTCCCCAATCAATCCTAGTTTTCGACCATCTTTGGCCCTATTCATCCAAATAAAGAGGTGGACGACTCCTTTTTGTCATCTAACTCCTTATACAGTATTCTGATGAAATCACCATGATAATGATTGAGATGCTTAAAGTCAAATAGAACTATACATTGATCTTATGTTCCTATGAACTACAAATTACAAACCTTAAGCATGTCTCTGACAATTAAGATTGTCGGTAATTCAAACATTTAGTCACTTGATTTTACATTCTTAGCCGTTAAATGATGTTCAGGCATATTCTTACTATGATGTATAACTTACGTTACCATTTGTACTTTTCTAACAAACTCTTTGATCTATCACCTTATCGATTGCACATACTTCTTACTTCAATCGCAAAGCATCATTTTTCCTATTCAAACTCAAAATTCGTATTCACCTTCGATTTCTTAGTAAGATTCATAATTTTTGGATCCTGAATTTGAGCTTGGTTAATCCTTTTATATGAAACGAATCTTCAATTCCATAGCAAATTGCACTTGATTTGCCCAAAATTTAACTTCACATTCTATGCTTCCTTTTGCACTAGATCTTATAACCTCAATATCTGAATCATGCTTCACTTCTGTTGGAATTTCTGCTTAATGTATCAGATACGACACTAACTTTACTGGAGAAATACTCATTTGTACCATCATAATCTTTCAGTACTTCTATCCATTGTTTTACTCTCGTATTCAATTCTCTCAACTCAGTAATTACCTTAAACTTATATATATATATATATATCCAAGAGGTTCTTAAACATATATTGTCCCCAAACTTTCAAAACAATCACTACTATAGCTGTTCTAAATCATGTATCGAATAATCAACTCATAGGACTTCAGTTGTCTCTACACACACATGAAATCACTTTATTATGCTATATTAGATTTTATCCAAATCTCTTATACAACATCATTGTATACTATAAAATCTTAAAATCTAGATGATATAATTAATATCGGTGTTATAATTCATCTAGAATTCTCTTTACTTTTATTACTCATACGATTTACATGTTTTTCCTTAAGTATTCAAACTATTCTTCTCAACTTTTCGAATACCTTTAATATATCATCCAATTTTGCTTGGATCACTTTAATCTTTAATACCATAGTACTGTCGGGGCATTTGTTAACTTGAACAAATATTTCCAAAGCTCCATAGGCCATGATTAATTCTCATAATTCCTTAAATAACTGATTCCTCATTTCTCATGTTATTTTCAATTTCCCAAGTGACTTCCTTCCTCGAATGCTTTTCTCAATTCATTCGATTTTCACTGATTTCAAACTAAATTATTCTACTATCTACTCATTCATACTAATTTCTCTAACCATTTCAATTTATTTTCAATCTTAATTTCCTATGTTGGTAACACATTCATCAGATCTTATTTTCATCTCCCGAACATACTTACACAAATATAACGTGGACCTATAAATCCTTATATTAGTAATTTATGTCTCCTCAAATTTAGAAATCCACATAATTTATGTCTCCTCAAATTTAGAAATCCACTTATATAGTTGGATACTTTACATCAAATAATAAAAAATACATAAATTCTCAGCAGTAGATTCTACCTCTTTTGTTTGAGTCTCCGCTAGAGATATGACTGCAATATTTACCTTTGAATCATTACGTATTCAATCCCTATTTGTTCTTTCATTTAATAAGAACTGTTAAATCTGCTTAACACAATTCAATGGAATTCTTCTCCGAAAGAAGATTTCTTGCTACTATCATCTATACTCTTTATGTATTGTTGATCAATCACTATTATCATCATCGCATTATCAGCCATCCTTAATACCTCAAGAAGATTAATATCCATCATTTTTTTCATGGTCATAATATTCTAATTACCAAAACTCAATGAAGTAGTAAACATAATTACTGTCGCATATGCTTAGGCGTGTATCCTCAAAGTCATCCCATTTTGTCCACATATTTATCTCCACCTATTCTAAAATTTATATCTTACACAAATGATGCTTTGATCTCCATTGATCCTAGAGGATATTCTTCTCTTTATCTTTGAATTTATTACTCATTGTAACATCAACAATAATCTCAATCTATCCCCGATTGATCATTATAAGCACTTTCATATGTTATTCTAGTTCCCCATAGACTTTAAACTATGGGAACTCTGACTAACAAATATCCACTACGTCATAGATTGCTTCCTATATCATCTCCACACATATAATACATATGTGGTCATGGTGATCCCATTATCAGATATGTACTCACAATAAGAATTCAACTTAACTTTCTGAACTTGTACATATGTCGCTGTCATTCATCTCATCTTCCAATTATCCTTCATTACATCTTACAGATGTATATTTGCCCATGATTCAAAATTATAGATGTATAATCATCATACAATTCTGATCTCAATTCCACTAACACATTCTTATGGTGGATCGTAACTCTTGTCACAATAATCAAACAACCACTTCGGTTCAATTTTCATATTCTTAGGCCCATAACAATTTTTGTTTTCATTACATTCTACTTCTACACTCTTACCTCATCATTTCTAATTATCTCCCTATTTTCCTCAAACAATCCATGATAACACATTCACATCTTTATCACATTTAGGGATATACAACACAGTACAATATTGGAGTTATATTCAATTCCACTAATACAAATGCGTTGACTCATTATCTGTCATATTTAACCATGTACTATTTCGCACTTCCAATTCCCCATAACTTTCAATTTCCTCAAATTCTAAAAAGGTATCATTCTTCTCACTAATTCTCTTAGGACAAACTCTTAATAATTACTCATGCATGTAACTCATATGCATATGTCTTAGACTATGGATCAGCTGCTACTGCATGCTAAGACATGTCAAAATAAATGTAACTTGTTACATATCTCCAAAATGCCCATGTAAGATCCTAATTCTGGTGCTCTGATACCATAAACTGTTGGACCCCATTTTTGGAACCCAAACTTGATCGTGCATATTACCTTGTAGGGTTATTTCAATAAAACTTCATAAGCCATCAATAGTTCATCTTCATTCTCATAACATCCCAAAATAACCTCACAATTTGTACAATGGTGTGCCCACACAAATAAGTTACCATAATCAAACTTATTTCTTATAGCTTCATAGCATAATTTAGGAAACCTCAAATCGGAATCTCAATTTGACTTCTTCAGAACATTTGTTCCCCATTGTCTTAAGTTTCTAATATCACCAAAAACATTCAATTTGGTTTAGACATCTAAAAGTTATAGCCCAAACATTTTGGGTTGTTCTTAGACTAAAACAATACACTATATTCAACTTCTAGCTAGAAATTGAAAGTCTTTAAAACCGAATAAAAATTTCATTCCTTCAGATAATTTATAGCTCTATGTCTCTAGTTTGTTTAGAGATAAAAATCATCATAATTGGGGCTCTAATTATCAAGAAATCATCAAAATACTGAAGCATGTTCAATAAAATGGCCAACTCATACTCTTTTAACCAATCCTCTCACTTTGATTCAATCAATCTTTTTCAAATTAACACTAAAAGCTCTACATTTTTATGGAGAGGTAGAGGAATATGTTAGGAGTTCATTGCGTCAAAAATCAGGTCATTTGGAGGTCGGACGACAAAGTTATAGTCAAAAAAGTAAAACATGTTCAGATTAGGGGGAAAACCATAGAGCGCGGCCGCGAAAGCACGATCGCGACTTTTTGCACTTTCCTGCTACTCTTCTTCTCCGACCTGCTCTGGTAAAAAGGGTATAACTTTCACTAAAAATAGCAGATTAAGTTCATTCAAAGACCGTTGTAAAGAAGACTTCTAGACCTACAACTTTCATGACGATCTCAAAAACAAATTTTGCCTCTATCAGGGTTAAACTTTCCAATCAATGTAGTTGTCCCGAAAGTTCACCCTATGCAGCAACACAAACTCCAAATGATCATAACTTCTAGCTCAGTTGTCCAAAAATTTCATACTTTATCTCAATGAAAACCTAGAAAGATAAGCTAGAACTTTTAAGCAGTCAACTTTGTCTAATTCAGCCTATATCAATCCAGATTTTGGGCTGAAGTCAGAAACCCAATTTGACCTTTATGAAAAACTTGAAATTTGCAATGTACAAATTGGAAAGTCATGAACATAACTGCTCAACTACCAACTTTACTTCAATAAACTTCCTAATCTCTACTCATTGACTCATCCCTTACAACTGATTCGCGTCATTCATAAAATCCTATCTTTCCTTTTTCCATAATATCTCACTTATGTGTAACAACAATTTATGTTCAACGTTCATCAACTCAAGTGGGTAACTTCTTCAAGTATTTTTAATTCCAACTCAACAACATCCATACATAATTCATATTCCATTAACAACAAAAAATAGGAGTTTACAAAGCTTTAATGGCATTCCAAGCCACATTACATCATCGGTATCAAGATCCAAAATACCAAAAGATACCAAATCCAATAATTCTCAAAATGCATCTAAAGTTTTTCTTTTACAAAATCTAACTTAATATACAGAAACATTGCAAAAATAGAATAACGCCTTGACTCTTGGATACTCGATCTCATTTTCTTCACCTGGAGATGGAATGGAAAGTGGGGGTGAGCTTAAAGCTCGTGGGTAAAAGCTTATAATGGAAAAAAAAGCAAAACCATTCAAAAAGTTCATTGTCATAGAAAATCCTTGTTGAAATCCATAAAACACATGTTTCTCAAATTGTCATCATGTAGTGAAATTTACAAACCACAAAACATGAATGCATCAAACTTGTTCATATATCATAAGCACATCAAAATGGTTTGGGTAGATCTATAAACATGACGAACTACTCAATTCCATATAATGGTCCTGTGTAGTCGTAAACTTGAGGGAGTTCATGAGAGAGCTCCGTGCCACTAACGGGCAGGAGGAATATTGGGACCCTATTTTTAGTCCGGACCCTAACCGGAAAGACAAAAAATGGAAACAAAAACGAAGAGGTCGAAAGCGAAAACGAACAAAATCGAATTCGAAAGAACGGAACATATCAAAAGCGAAAGATATCAAACATATCGAAGGCAAATCGAAAACAAAGTAAACAAATGGTTCAAACGAACTGAACAACAAATTTCCGACATCCGAGAACTCAAACTTTTAAACATAACAAACTTGTCGCGTTGGAGAACTCTA
>JANZLC010000003.1:17074102-17085879 GCA_026413385.1 Erythroxylum gracilipes
TACATTTCCTAAGCTCCATGAACCAAAATCTTTCCAAAAATCCAACAAATCAAAAATGCTCTTACCTTGATTCTTCACTAAATGGAGAGTTTCTTGGCTTGAATGAGAGCTCTAATCCTCCTCTTCCTTTTTCCCTTTTTGAACAACCACAAAATCACTCTTGAAGGATTAGAAAAATCAAAACCTAGCTTTTCTTCTTCCTTTCCTCTCTTCTCCACCGAACTCTCTCCTTCTTCTCTCTTCTCTTTTTTTCTTCTCTCTCAATTTCATTCTTGCTTCTTCCTTAAAAGCAAGCCTACACTTTTTATTTCTATTTTGCCATTAATGAGTGTGCAAAGACCCTTTTACCCTTTCATATATGCCTTGTAACTTAAATGCTTAAATGACTTGCCAATTTTGCCCTTCATGTAATCTTACCACCTTAACACTATAATTCAATTAACCTATGTCATAAAATCTTACTCACATTAACATAATAATTAACTCCACAAAAATACTCTATTAAGACCTAAAAATTTATTTAAGTCATTGCCTAACTTCTTTCAAAAATCAAGACCTTTTCTGATCACGTAATTGAAGGAATTTGATAACACTTCCTTCTAAAAAAATGTTTTTCACTGTCTTAATTTTCTAATGACACCAAAATCATTCAATTTGGTTCGAAAATCTGAAAGTTATATCCCAAACATTTTTAGACTGTTCTTATGCTAAAACAATATTCTATGCTTGAATTCCATCCAAAAATTGAAATTCTTAGGGACGAAATAAAAACGAGATTTCATCAGAACATTTGTAGCCCTATATCCCTAGTTTACTCCAAATAAAAAATTATCTCATTTGGATAACTAGAGAAAAAGTTGTGGCTAAAACACCAAAGCATGCTCAATGAACATGTTTCAATTACCTTTTCCAGCTTTTAACTACCAATTTTTCATATATAACCCATCTTGTATCTAAACCATCTTTTCTATTTCATTTCAAATTCAAGAATTCTCTTTTTCTTTACACATAAATAATCGTCAACAATTTCTCATTTAATAGAAAAGTTCGGGGTCCAACATAATAACTATTCCAAAGATTTTACCTCTAGTATTAAAATATCAAATATAATTAATAAGATACATAAAGATAAATAATGTCATTATTAATTAAAATAATAATGTCATACATAAAATTGCAACTAACCAATTAGCTACAAGAGCATAAAATAACAATCTGTCACTTGTACTAAAACAATCACCTATCTATCTAATACCATAAATTTCCATATATTGATTATATCTCTTTTGATACGATGACTTACTGAGAAGATATACAAATATCTCTTCAATGAAAACTCACTCTAATTTTATATATTTTCGTTCCACTATTTTCTCGATTAAGTGAAAATTATTGAGCACTTGTTTGGACTGTTCATGAGACTTTGTTTCCTTTACCTGTGTAATGATGTCATTATTATCATGGTATAATACTATTAACTTAACAATACTAGGAACCACTTCAAGTTTGGTGATGAACTTCTTGATCTAAACTACTTCCTTTGCCACCTTTAACATTTAATTATACTTTGCCTCGATCGTAAAATCTGCAATAGTTGGTTGTTTGATACTCTTCTATCTTAGTGGACCACCAAGAAAATATCTTTACTCTTTTAATATCTTTACTCTTTTTCAAGTACTTTAAGATGTTTTTTCACAATCATCTAATAATCATTAGAATTGGCTTGAAACTTCCTTATTATGCTCAAAGCATAAGAGACATCTGGACTAGTATATAGAATCGCATATATATGATCTAATTACTGAAAAATATGGAACAAAATGTATTTTGTCTCTCCCTTCTTGTGTCTTTAGACTTATAATCTTTGAGAGAAAAATCACATGCGACATGAGTAAGAATCTCCTCTTGGAATTCTTCATACTAAACATATTAGAGCATTGGTATATTGTTTCTAATAAGCAATATGTTAATTCATATATAGCACTAGGGAGACGACTACACTCCTGGTAACATTTGCATAAAAATATAGTTCATCTACATTTTTGATAAAATCGAACTCTTTGATTATTTTATCAAAACAGATATTTCAACTCTGTCTCTTGCTTTAAGTCTATGAATAGACCTTTGCATATTGCATAATAGATTAGGAAATCTCTTAAACTAAAAAACTTCAAGTTGTGTCATATATACATCCTTAAGTGAATTCTTATTAAGAAATATTATTTTGAAATTCATTTTTCAGATTTTATAATCATGATATGGAAATAAGATCCTTACAAATTTATGTATACCTATTGACAAAAATGTTTCATTAAAATCAACTGTTTGTTTTTATTTGTAATCATTAACCACTAATTATGAACTGGACTTATAAAACACAATAAGGTATGAGGAAAGTTGGCAATAATAATAGAGAGCGCCCTTTTTGCTTGTGATGTGTGTTGCCGTAAAACCAAGAGCAAAGGAGCAGAAAAAGAGAGGTCTACTTTATTATTTTGACGCGTGGGACGACAGTTGTTTGGTGAAATAATCAAGAAGCGGATCATGATCGATAGGTATTCGATGTTGATATCTCTTGGGTTTATAAAGAGTACTAAATAGATTAGAGTTTTCAATTTGTATTAGAACTTAGAGATAATTGTACTCATAGACGGAGCTAGCTGGGGCCCAGTGCCCAAGATTTATAAAAATTAAATATTTTGATTTTAATTAATTAAGATATATATACAAGGACAGAATTATTTAAAGTTCAGTGGTACACTAGGCCTTCCAAAATTTAAAAACTTAAATTTTTGGGCCCTCCTATTTTAAATTCCTGATTCCGTCACTGATTATACTTGTCGTTGAAATTATTGTTGGTGGTTGTCGATTGTACTCTTGATTATTATAGTGGATTGATTTTAGTCCATGAAGATTAGGATTGTAGTTTTTTCCTAGTTAAGAGAGCCTTTTTTTATACGTAAATTGCTTGTTTGTTGATTTAGTTTCTTGTACGTTATTTCTCTAATAATTATTATTGTTGTGATTGTGATAATTTTCCCCCATAATTAGCACATTAGCATGAATGACAGAAATTGTTGTTTCATCGTAGAGTTGGGCCCTATTAAGACTTGTTCGCTTCTTCGTTTTAGCAGAAGCAGGTAACCATTTAATAAACTCAAAATTTTAAATTAAGTAATTTCAGTCTTATAATTGTAAGAGGTCCAATTTTCCGTAGAATCGCCCTATACGATTCCTTTGGCCATTCAGCTAGCATCGTTTCGTGTCATTCTATTTTTAACTGGTTGGAAAATTTCTATGTTAATGCTCGAATGAAAAAGTATAGTGGTTGCTGGAGCCAAACACCTTAAAAAGTTACCATCATTAGCATAGCAAGGCCTTGCAGGGGCTTGTATCAATATTCAGTAATATATTAGCCGCGTAAGTCGAGTCTATACATACTTTCTGGACCTTACAAGTCCCTCCCCAAATTGCTTTTTCAAAAGAAGTCCTTACTCATCAGTATATGCCCATGGCAAATGCTCTCTTCAAGATCATATGGGAGCTGGGTTGGTGGGATATCACTTCAGGTCATCTTTTATTAGCACATTCAATAGTACAGCTACAAGTTGCGTAATGGATTGGATGTACGAATAAATTAACTTTTTTTTTTTGGGTCAAAAGAATAGATTAACAGCTCGACCTCTTCTCCCTGTTACTACCAGGATCAAACCTAGAAGAATGAGTCAAAAACTCCAGAACACATAAAATTCAAGATTAAAAAACAAAAAAAAGAGTGAAAGTTTTAACAAGGTTATATCCAATCCAACAAATACCATCCTTGATGATCATCATTTTTTGAGAGAATTACAATTAGTACCTCATGGATAAATACATCCCTCGCTTTAAACATCATCGTCAGAAGAGCTACCTTATAATACATGCAACAAACAAAGCCATGAATGAATGCTATGCCGTAGCAACCTTTAGGCCTAGAAAATCAGTAGCAGATTTAGCCATGATATTTGCAAACTCATTAAAACTGATAACGCCATCACCATTCGTGTCCGCCTCCCTCATCATTTCCGTCAACTCACGGTACGATAAAGGATGACCCATTTTAGCCATGGAGCCGGCGAGCTCAGCCGCCGTGATATAGCCGTTACCGTCACGGTCAAACGACTGGAATACCTCCAAGAGCTGTTTCTGGTTGATGAGGATCTCCTCGTTGAGGTCGGGGAGAATGAGGTTGACCAACTCATCAAACTCGACATAGCCGTTTCCGTTGGAGTCCATGTTGTGAAGGATGATGTGGATTTGATCGCCGGTAGGCTTGAGGCCGAGAGAGCGGAGAAGAGCGGCGAGTTCGAGGTGGGTGAGGCTGCCGTCCGAGTCCATGTCAAAGCGCATGAATATGGCCTTGAGCTGCTTTAGTTGGTCCGTTTGGAGGGTCGCCAACATGGCTGCGATATGGATCGGAGATGGAGCCCTACGTTAGGGGATTGATTGAAAGAAAAATTGAAATCGGAGTAGTGTTCAGTGGTGAACGGTGATTGTTTTTTCTTTGAAGATCGTTTTGGTTTTCTGTTGATGATGTGGGGTTCCAATTTCCTTATCTCTTTATGTTGGAAGGGTTAAAACTGAAAACTGAAACCGCGTTAGTACCTTGGTGATTGTTTTTGTCGTTTATCGTGATGTCAATTGGGTTTTTATTTCACATATCCCAATTTTAAAGTGTAGTTTCTATTTCTTATCATTCGTACTTAATCTTGAAATGTTGGTGTGAATGAAAATAATTTCTCTTGATGGCTTATGTTTAGAGCCAACTGATTGAGACACATATTACCTAATCTTCTTATATAAAATAAGGATATAATTCTGGGCCATCAGTAATTGTTGCTCATCGTGTGTTCTATATTTAGCTAATGACTGTGGTGTCACACGGAATCTCGATTTAAGCTTAATCTTCTGTATTCGAGTTGTCATGTCAGATCGACACAATTATATGAAAGCTTTTGACTTCCATTGTCGGTTGGAAACTTCAACCCGCCGTAGGCCCCAGACAGAGTGGAAGCCCGATGCTGGGTATATCGTATAAATACAAACCGAAATAAACTCATCTTATTCAGCTAGCGTTGGTTCTACAGAGTAACGCTGGTAGAAATGATAATAAATATAGTAAAAAATGATAATAGATATTATTATTATAATTATAATGGTTGATTAAGAGGAAGGAGTAATTATTATTGATAGTAGTTGATTTGTAAAAATACTCCGAAATAAAAATTTATTTTAATTAATTAATTGTATTTTAATTAATTAATTATAATATAATTATTAATGAAAGAATGGATTATATTTAAATTAATTATATTGTAACTAATTAATAATATTTAATTAATGAATAATTATATTTTAATTACTTATATTATAACTAATTAATTATATTTTAATTACAATATTTTAATTAATGAATAATTATATTTTAATTACTTATATTGTAAACTAATTAATTATATTTTAATAAAATAATTAATTATATTTTAATTAGTTATATTGTAATTAATTAATTACAATATGTTAATTAATGAATGAATTATATTTTAATTAATTATATTGTAGTTAATTAATTACAATATTTTAATTAGTTATATTTTAATTAATTGTAACAAGCACACCCTTATATAGCAATGATACTCATTTATCTAGATTAGGAGAAGAATGAGGTAATACCCAAAAATGGGTAATCAAAATAATAATTTTATAATCATAGTCCCTTACTAAACTCAATCTTTCATTCTATACTGTTCTTTTTTTTTCATACCTACCAAACAAGTACACTCTTAGTGTCACATCTTAATTAACTATAGGGTAAATTTTATTATTTCTAATTCAACTTTGAACTATATAAATCATCTTACGTGAAGCTTACCTCTTCATCGGACAAGCTATGGGCTTTAGAAGGGTATTTTGCAATTAATTGTTGTGTTTTGAAGTGACCTAGAGCTATATATCCTTCGAACATCTCAGATATTATAGTTGAACTTCATTTTTATTTTTGACTATTATTTATTTTTAATTTGTAGTTAAATTTATTTCTAAAATATAGAATTTTATATAAATTTAATAATTTTTAATCTAATTAACTTTAATTTAATAAATAAAAATCTCCAATTTATTAAACCTTAAATTTATTTTAACCTGTTCATCTTCATCTACCTCTTCTTTTCATTTTCTTCCCATTTATTTTATTGTTTTTAGTTAAATTATTTGTTTGATAGCAAAAAAAAAAGAGTAAATCAAAGTTTTTTAGAGTATTCCATATAAATCCTATTTAGAACGTTTGAATTTAACTTTTTATTTAACATGGATTTAATGTATAATACGGAATGTATGTTTTAAATGGAGGAATCGATTATATGAATTCAGTGCATGAATAGATCTATAAATGACTCGATCAAATAATTCTTTACACGATATATTATCTGACTTTACGTCTCATTTTACTGGTACTTTGTGAAAATAGGGATAAATTATTTTGTTTAGTCCAACGGTTAATATTTTGGATTTGAGTTGTCAGGAGGATACTGTGCAAAGCTTATTACTATAAACTTGAAAAAGATCCGATGATTATGCGACCTAGGTGGTGAAAGCAGGTAAGGTTATTGCTCGAGCTACTGTTGGCCGTGATGTTAGTCGTAGTAGACATATTGGTTGGGCCAAACCGAGGGAGGGATGAATCAGGTTGAATACAGATGGAGGTAAGCGACTATCCAGTCAGACTGCCTCTATCGGCGGTCTCCTTCAAGATCACACTAGTAGTTGGTTGAGAGGCTTCGTCCATAATATTAGATTTTGCTCGCCACTGAATGTTAAGTTATGAGGTGTTTATTTGGGATTGAATTTGGCTTGGGTTTTGAGTTATCGAAGAGTTAAACTATAAGTCAATTTTTTGGTCGTCATTAACATTCTTTCATCTTCAAGTTCGAGATCATCTTATAACATTTTCTTGGTTAAGACTATCCATAATCTACTAGCTAAATCCTGGACGATTCGTCTCTACCATATTTTTCGTGAAGGAAATTATTGCGCTGATTGGTTGGCTTCCCATACGAAGCCTTTCAGCTTTGGAATTACAATTTATAGTATCCCTCTTCAGGATGTCTTAATATTCTTTATGAGGATATGTATAAGGTTTTAACCCCACGGCCACTGTTTAGGCTTTTCTTTTACTCCTTTGCATAAAAAAGAAAAAGATCCGATGATTTTTAAATGGCTTTGCGCATTTGTAGAAAGCCTATTACTAGAAACTTGAAAAAGAGATCCAATGATTTTTAAATGGCTTACTCATTTATGTCACGCGTTGACTAACGATAGTACAATAACGATGTCAATTTGAAAAAAAAAAAAAATTCATAACATGAAACAAGTATGCATGTTAAATTCCTAGCTCGGTTCGCTCAGATGCATTTATTAGAAGTCGTCAGCCTTGAATCATCATCTTTCATTTTCTTACTTCTGTGCAAAAAACAGAAAAATCTGGAATTAATCAAACAATTAATGACCTATGTTGAATTAATGACCACAAAGAGACTATTTAATAACTAATAATTTTGCTAGATCAATTGGAATGTTTTAAAGAAGCAACTATTTCAAGTAATTCCAGCTTTATAGCACTCAACTCAAATTCATCTTTAGATGCATATCTCTGGGAGCTTCTTGATAACTCAAATTCATCTTTAGGTACATATTTTGGAGAGCTTCTTGATAACCCAGATTCATCTTTAGCTGCGTCTCTTGAGGAGCTTCTTGATCCCTCTCTACCCCAAAAGCTTCCAAAAGCAAACTGTCCCTTGTGAGATAGCTCTTCCATGACTCTCTCAACATCTTCCAAGCAACCCTCACAATCATGTTTATCTATAGGGCACTTATCTTCTATTTGTATCTTAATACACCCTTCATGAAACTCAACAAACTCATCGTCTCGAAATGATGCGTCTCTTATGGCTTCTATTTTCTTGTCTCTCTTCCTGCTGTTAAGCTTCTTCTTTGCATACTCTTTTGTCCTTCGAGCCAGTTTGCATGGAAGTTCGAGAAAGATGAATATAATTAGTTGCAGAATCAAGCACTGGCAGCAGCAAGAAAGAACAACACAATCTGCGGCGACCATGCTAAATTCTTCCATAATTGAATATGATGAATTGGTGAATGAAGAAGGTAATGTTGGGAAAAAGAACTGGTGGATAGAGAGGTCATGTCTTACTAAGGAATCAGTTCCTTGTCCTCATAAGAGGGTTATTAGGAGCGCAAAAGCAAACAGAAGGTTGGTGGCAAAGTTAGTCATCACTTAAAAGATTGTATATTTGCATTGCCTTATAGCTTCCACGATAGGGTCATGTTTGTGTAGTAAAATATTGTACGTAAAGCAAGAACAAGCTGTCTTAATTTTATTTTCGTGAATTATACTTCACCTTGGAATTGAAAGTAAATGACTAAATATTTATGAATTTAATTATAGCCTGGAGGATCTTGGAGTTTGGAGTTTGTCAGTTGAGTTGGACTGTCTGAACTAACCCCCCACTCACTCTCAGGGCATGGAACATTGGTGAACAACTTGGTAACAGTACATCCCATGTCCATATCGTTGTTCAATTGTCAAAAGTTGTTGCCATTCACCACAAGATTCCTGGTTTGTAGCTAGCCACACGATCAGGCACTTTTGTGCCATAGGTCGTTTTGAACCTTTCTTCCTTCTCTAGATTAAGCGTTGATTCCTCATTTTGAACTCATCTTCCTTGATGGGTTGGTGAGAATTAAATAAATGGCCATGACTCTTTTTCTTCTGTGCCCTGTACGACATAAAACTCGAGATTTATTTATCTGTCTGATCTCCACTTTTTAAACTTGCAATTTATCTGCAACTGTTGAAAGATACTCTCTTCTATCTTCAACATTATGCAAATAATGTTTCTTTCCAAAAAGTGGCATATAGTTTGTTTCTCATCTCTATGAAATATAACTTAAGATTAAGAAATCCAAATAGTTTGTTATTAGATGCCTGACTAATTAAGAAGTATATTTCTATTAAACTTTTATTAATAAAATTTCAGTTAAATTTAGAAGTTTACACTTCAAATTGTTTAAACAATACAAGTTATTCAAACTTTGAATTTAAGGATAAACAATCGCCATATAAGCAAGTTGAATTGCAAGTTTTATTGGATATTATGATTTTAGTTATCATTGTTATTAAATTTACTAATCCACAATTTCTATTTATCAAAACACATAAGATTTTAATATCTATTAAAATTAAATACATCAATTATAATTAAAGTCTAACTCTAATTAATTTAATTATAATAAAATCAAATATCTCATATTTGATTCTTAAACTTTCTCAAAATTTATAACTAAATCAATTTCTATTAAAATTAAATGCATCAATTATAATTAAATTCTAACTCTAACTCTAATTATAATTAATTTAATTTTAATAAAATCAAATATCTCATATTTGATCTATAAAGTTTTCTAAATCTTTGTAATTAAGTCCAACTTAATTGAAATTGAAATTTATCCTTTAAACTGCTCTTTATGTGTGACTCATTAGGTTCCTAATATATTGGTAATGATTAATATATATATTAAAGATAAATTAAAACTCCTTTTAATTTTTTAATTCTCCAATTAAATAATTTATGATCATAGATCAAGATTGACATTCAACAATATGTCATGATCACCCAAATATCACTAATATCAAAGTGATTTGACTTAAATTCTCCATGCATGATTATGATGTATAATTTAATCTTTTCGTCATCTAATATTCCAATTAGATAGAGTATAGATATAATGTCTACTCTTTTGCATCAAATCATGTTCGTTCCTGCTAATTAGTAATTAATTTATAATTGATATTTGAAAATACATTTTCAAATGTCAATTCATTCTAGCAAGAAAATTCCTTAAATTACTACTAATCAACAACAATAGAATATTCTCTCTAATTACTTTAGAGTGATGAATCCTTTATTGACTTACTCAGTTATCTATACATGATACATACTACATCCAAACACTACCAACTGAATTATCTTAGGATAGTTCATACGTAGAATCAAAATACGAAATTGCCACATGAGATACTTAGGTAATTTTAAGTCTAAGGATCAATTACACAACCATCATTATAAGGAAATCCACAGACACGTAAGCTGTATTTCATTTGATATCCTTATAGTCGGGTTCATTTAGTAAACTTATCAAATTGCATTAGGCACTAAACCGGGAATTTCCTGTATGTATGTCCAGAAATTTTCTGTGCACAAATGTGACTGTGTAACAATCCTATTATGCATGATCAGTCCTATACACTCTCAATCTAGCCCATCCTATGCCAATTTACCATTTTACCCCTTTCACTTGAGGGTGGGATGTTATACTTATTCTTTAATAAGCATCCATACAGTAGCTATACTTGGATTCAAGAATTTCACTATATTTTTATTAATTCACACTTACATCTTACAGGAAAGAAAGAGGGACTAAAATAGTCCATCACTGCCTAACAAAAAATAGGAAACAATTAAGTAATTACGAAAATCATGTACAAATAATATTATAGAGATATACATTCTATCAATACAAAGAAATCAAATCAATTCTAATAATGGTAAACTCAACACTCCCCCTCAAGTTGGTGAGTGGATATCCCATATTCCCAACTTGTCACGAAACTTTAAGAAAATATGACTTGTCATAGCTTTAGTAAGGATGTCTGCCAACTGATTTTCAGACTGTATCTTGTGAACCTTCATAGTATTATAATCAAGTTTTTCCTTAATAAAAAATCTATCCACCTCTACATGTTTTATCCGATCGTGTTGTATGGGATTATGAGCAATATCATATGCCACTTTATTATCACAGTACAAACTAATATGCTGAGTAGATGCATATCCTAAATCTTCAAGAAGAAGATTTATCCATAATCCTTCACAAAGTCCAAGTACCACACCTCTAAGTTCAGCTTCTGCAGATGATTGAGCTACCACATTTTGTTTTTTACTTCTCCATGTAACAAGATTTCCACCCACAATTGTAAAATATCTAGATGTGGATTTTCTATCACCAAGATTACCTGCCCAATCAACATTCGTATACACTTGAATTTCTTGTTCAGTTGAGTTCCTTCTAAACAAAATTCCTCTTCTTGGTGCAGCTTTTATGTACCACAAAATATGAGTTACTGCATCCATATGTTGCTTACTGGGATTATGCATAAACTGACTGACTGTACTCAAGGCGTATGCCAAATCTGGCCTTATATGAGCAAGATACATCAGTTTTCCTACCAATCTCTGAAATTTTCCTTTGTCAGTTGGAGTTTGATCTTCTTTCACGCACAACTTCAATCCTTCTTCTGTTGGAGTATTTGTTGGTTTACATCCTCTCATTCCTGTCTCCTTCAACAAATCTAATGCATATTTTTGTTGATTCAAGAAGATTCCTGTCTTTGATCTTGAAACCTCAATTCCTAAGAAATACTTCAAGCAACCAAGGTTTTTCATTTCAAAGTATTTTGATAGATGTTCTTGCAACCTTCTTCTTTCTTTCGGATCATCTCCTATAGCTTGTAGGAAAATCCCAGGAGGAACATCATATGTTCCAGCAGCGGAAAACAAAAATTTTTATTCCTGGGACCTTCCCGAAACTCAGGATCCCGGTGTCGGTATGAAAACCTCAAACCTGAATAGCCAATAGAGACTATCTCTAAAGGTATCCACGCAGAG
>JANZLC010000003.1:17137218-17159286 GCA_026413385.1 Erythroxylum gracilipes
TATATATCTTATTTCTTACATATATAACTTTATTATAAAATCAGCTAACAAAGCATATCCTGGACCAATTTACTTATGCATCTTATACCATCATTTTTGAAGATATTAAACTAGAAGTCCTTTGACATAAACTTGTTTGATTTCAAAGAACATCTCTAAAGTTGTTTTCAATCCCAGGTTAGCCATTAGAGGTAGGTTCAGTACAAATGATAGGGTGTTCATAACACCAGTAACCCCTCTAGTTTTTTTTTTTTTTTTGCAAATGAAAACCTAAATCTATCAACCACCTACTCATGCTAAGCTATGGACCTAACTTTAAGATCAATGTGGATTGTATTGCCCTACTACTGATCAACTACAAATACAAACTTAAATTTTAGCTTTTTAGAAGCTTTACTATCTTCAACATTAAGAATGAGCAAATGGACCTGCAAGCTTAGTTAGAGAGAATCTCTCATAACTTAAACCAAGCATGAGTAGCAGCATTGTCCAATAAATATCACATCAACTAATTCTTTCTTTGTTTTCATTTGTATTGTTGAGAATGAGTAAATGTTATTTATCAGCTATAGATTACTCCTGTATCATATTGTTTTAAGTTTTTAGCCTAATTTTTTTTTCAATTGTTAGGCTTTAGCGTTAGTTTTCTTATTAATTTGTTAAGATTAATACGAATTATGTACTGAGGTAGTTGCTTTGCAATCATTGAAGAAGCATCTTGTTTGTGTAAATGTATCTTTTTTTCATAATTCTCATTTATAGAATAGTTACAATGGATTTTTCCTCTTTTAGAACCACTAAGATGTGATGGTTAAAATAAACAGAGTAGGTGAAGACTAGGGAGAAGTGGAAGAGGGCTTGATCATCTTTTGTTCTGTATTTGAAAGAAAGTCAAATGCAAGGATTAGATGACTTTTTCAATTTAAGGTTTCTATAATTTCTTCTTCTCTTTCATTGCTATCACTCACGAGTAGACTGAACAGTTCCAAATATCGTTATCTAACTTAATTTTACTTTTGTTCTTTTTTAATTAATTATCCTCTAAATCAAATTTGAAGACTACTTTCAATCATAGTTAATTAAAATTGAATCTCCAAACTTTTATAATAAGCTCAAATCTCAATTAAATTCAAATTAGAATAAATTAAACTTGAACTTCTAGATACACTCTAAGTGAGTTAAATAGACTGTTTAAGTCTTGAAATTAAACTAGAAATAGCTCAAATTGATTTCCATAATTCTTATAAAGTTTCCTATCGAATTTAATTATATTATAATAAATAAGCCAATTAAAACAACTTAACTTGATATAAATTTAACAACAAAATTGCAATCTTTTAATCCAATTCAGTTCGAAAGAACTTCACATATTTCAAATTGATTCTTCATTCAATTATTACAAATATCTTGATCCGTGTACAGTTGTCGAGTTAACTAAGCCAATTTATCAAATAGTAAACATAATTTAACTAAGCTAATTTATCATACAGCAAACGTCATTTCTTGGAGCCAATGGCAAGTTTACTAAAATATGAACGGCTATACAAAAAGTTGTAGCACATGGGTCACGAGTATCGGATTAGATTTTAGTATGATACTGTACCAATATCGATCAATACTAGAAACCATTTTAAACAATTTTTTAAATTTATAAAATAGTTCTTCAATTTTTTTAAATTATAAAATAATCCTTAAATATTATACCGTATAATTTTTATTTTCTGCAAAAATGTCCTTTTTTTAATTTTCATTATCGAAACAGGTGAATATATGCCACTATTTATACCCAATACTGAAACAACCAATTTTGTCCCATTTTCGTACGAGATCCGTTACGATAGTCATGGCAGTGACACTATGAAATCTAAATACCCCAATTTCGTACCAGTCGGCGTGACTCTCAAAGAGCTTGTATTGCAATTCCAACTGCAATTTTTTAAAAAAAAAGTTCACAAATAATCTGTTAATTTAAAGTTATATATTTTAATAATTTAATTATGAAAATATTTCAATTTAAAATACATATATTTTAAAATTTTTAAATTGTTACTTATGAAATATTTTTTAAAAATATCAAATAATTAATTACTTTGATTATTAAAATATATTAGCAAATAAATATTAATTTATAAATTAAATGAATAAATATTGTATAAAATATTAAACAAATTATTCAATCAAGTCATAAAATTAATTTATCTCACCAAAACCAGAAACTACAATAAAAAATAGAAATAAAACCAAATAGAAATATAAGTATTCACTTAATACATGCAAGCAACTTGAGAATACTACGGAGGAAAACCATTATAAATTATCCACGGCAACATTAAAATTGCAATTGGAAGAATGTACACAGAAACCTTACTAGTAACAAATGAATGTATAGGACAATTTACGTGTTTCATCACAATCAATCGTTTTGGGATGGGAATTGAAAAAAAAAAAACCTCAACAATTCACACCTCATGACACATGAATCCCTCATCGCATTAGAACAGTCTGAATTGCATCTTTTTGAGCCTGCGTTAAACTCTGAAACGCAAAAGATATTATGTCAGGTTTACTGACTTCAAGTGTTAAAATCAAAATCTCTTTTTAAAATAGTTCCCAAGAAATTTTACAGACAGTCTAGAATCAACCTGGCAGAGATGCTGAAACAACTGTCTGTTGGTATGGGAGAAGTTTGTAAAGAAATCCGCCATATAAGTTGCCAAGTTAATCTGACAGCAAAATTCATGAACTCACGGGCGCATATAGCAATGTAAACATATACCCAAGGTAAACTTTAGAACAAAGAAATCACCTCATTCAGTGGATCAGCCACGCATAATAGATAAGCATCATCTTCATCATCTTGGTTCTTGATGTTTGCAATCAATAAACAGCAGTTACTTCCAGAGGGCAAAAGAATTGAGAAAAGGAAAAGTAACAGCTAATAATATCAAGCAACCTCATTAAATGCTTGTGCCATTGCTTCGAGTTGATCAAATTTAGTTCTGCCAACTGAAGCAGGAGCAGCAGCAGCAGAGTACAACAAACTCTTATCTGATTCTTCGTCATCTTTATAAATCTCTTCCCAATCATTTGCCTATTAGAACAAGAAGCTCACACTTCAAAATTTCCACTTTCCAAACTTGAGAGAATATAAAAGAATCTGAAACCCAACAAGCCACCTCATTATCATCCAATTGCTCCTGGATTTCAATTAGTTCATCCGAGAGCAAAGCCAGTATCTGCAACACGTAAAAGAAAAGGAAAAGATCATATCAACATTCAATTCCTGACACGTGCCTTCAGACATGAAATGTACACAAAGCTGTTGCTACCAACAGGTTTAACAAAGAAGCTATTCCAAGATGTAGTAACAAACTGCATTAATGATCACAGCCAGATGTCAGAAAATAATTTCAGCTTCTGGCTTATTGTTGCACTAAACATGCTTGCCTTCCCATTTATAAGATTTATCAACTAGCTGACCTTTTAATTGTTCTGAGTTGTTTGCCTCATAGAAGTCCTTAAGGTTTCACTGCGTGTCTGATAGGAAACCGATATAGAGATTGTATTATTACTATATCAGTAGGTACAATGAAGGAATACCTCCTGGAAAGGCTATCTTCCCAGGCCAATGCTATAACAGTATAACAATTCGAATAATGATCTCCCTCATGCTATACAGTACTGCCTATATTCCCTTACCCACACATGCACAATCTCTCACTATAACAGATACGTAACAAACTGATTATGTGGCAGTACCCCCCTTTCCCATCTTGCCCCTACGGGTGTAGGTTTGGATGGGCTTGGTGGGCTGTGCACTAACAGGCTGGGTGCTAACAGTGTCAGATAGATCCTAGATATTACTAGAATTAATCTCGAATTACCTTTGCAGGGAGTGGTACAATTGCCCATTCATCTGGAGCCAGTTTTGCTTTTGAGCGAGTAGTTATCCCAGCAGTGGACTACATATATGAAAAGATTATGAATTCTTGAACAAAAAAGATACATAAAAATGTATTTTGGGAGCTTCAGAGTGTAGCAGAACCTTAATTAAATGACCCTGCACATTAACTTTTCCCAATTCATGATGCCCTGAGGAGAGTAACAATGCCAAAGCCGTGGTTGTAACCTTGATTTGATAGGCCCCTTGAATCTCCGCTGCAGTTGGTTAGAATTTCAGCACTAGTCAGCCATAGCAGTGATTTTTTTTTTTAAACCCTGCTGAAGGAAAGATACTGTAGACACATTGTAAGAGGAAAAGGAAAGAGCAAATAGCCGGATGTACAATGCTTTGAACATGAGATTTAGGCAGCATAACAATTGTGTCAATCAATATAAACATAAGGTACTTTGTTGGAAGTTTTGAATGTCAAATTAGTCTTAAACTTCTAAAGAAAAACTGGTTGTATTTTCTAATGCAAGAAACATCGTCTTGATCTGACTCTGAGCATCAGCATTTATTATTCATGAATAAGAATTAAGTACTGTAAAATAAAAGAAATTCATAACCATTGGAACCCAATTAACTTGAGTGGCGTGTGCAATTGGCAACATACAGTAGCCATTCCTAAGAAATTTGCCTAATAATAGTAACATATAGTATCTTTACCTTGCTGTTTAGTCCACTCTGACATTATATATGCAAAGGAATTAGCAAAGCCTTCATCTGGGATACTAACCAGCATATCAATGAATTGTTCAACATTTGGGGCACTCATATGGACCTGCATTTTATAAAAGTAGAACCATAAAAACATGGACAGTGAGCATGAAAAATTGTCAACAAATTGAGCTGATAAATATACAGGTATTTAACAAACTTCCAAGTAAGATGTGTACTTTATGGATGTCAAGCAAAACCTTCATACTTATGCAGAAATAAAACGGTAACATTTGTGAAAGTAGTTAGACATCTAGCATGTTTTCGGAAAAAGCTACTAAAGGACTCCCAGCGATGAAAACATTTCACCAGCCTCAGATGAACAAACTAAAGCATATTAGTATGAGATACACAACTCGAGACAATCATAAACCATCATCAAATAAGCATTCATATGTCCGACAGAGAAAAGTACACAGAAGGTTTATCATTACAAAATTACAAAATATGTAACGATAGACATGTACCAATCGAGCAAAAATAAGCAACAATGAACTTCTCAGTACTGCTATTTGAGCTGACTTCATTCGTCTAACAAGAGCAGTCATTAAGTTCTGGATATGCTGTGCCATTTGCTCGGGGAGACGTAAAATAAGTTGCAAAATGTAACTACCAACAAAAAGTGAACCAGAGCTTTCCATATCAGGGTCAAGAAGCCTGTGAATATACAAACAAAAAAAAGGACCATTATATATAACAAATAAATTACCAAAATCCTGCAAAGTTTGTATACCCAAAGATTATGAACAATGTTGACAATGAGTAGCTTCATTTTAACACTAGTAACATAATCATCAGGCAAACCTTACTGTGTTTATACAAGATATAGAAATAGGTGGAAAAACATGAATAAAAATAAAACTCAAGATTTGGAATTAACACAATACTACAAAACAATGAAAAGTAACAGGGTCAAGAAAGGAGATGTAAAAAGGATAACTATAATCTCTTTAACATTTCCACTGCTAACATATAAGACTCGAAATGTTCTGGTAGAAATAAAATACCAACTTAACATGGCTGGGAAATATATTGCGCACAATCAATACACTCTCCATGCATTTACCATAAGTTGGTCTACATCTTTGTCTCAATAACTTATACAGAAATGCTATCATTCTCAACTTTGTAATAGTGTCATGTTTCCCATGACAATGGGAAAAAAAATTGACTTGGAGAGATGGTTGTCAGCAGCATAACCAGACAGTTCCAGTTCCAACTGTATTGACCACACAATAGAATTACACAAATTTCCCATAGCAGGGCCCATTTCAAATCATTGGAATACAAATCCAAAGGTTTAAGTACACAATAATTAGATTAAACCATCTGGAAACTGCCATTTGATTTTTAAAAAAAAAAAAGTGAAACACTAACCTTGAAGCTGCATCCAGCAAGCTTCTCATTGTGAAAGTAGAATCAGCAGCCCAAGCTAATACTTCTTGTCTTGCCCCAGATATAAAAGCAGCCAAACATTGAGTTGCGTTCTGCTCAATGAGGCACATAACAAGTCACTTCCCTATCGAACACGTAAGAAGTGAAATGAAACAGCACTATGCTATCAGGTTTGAGAAAAATAACCTGCAATTCGCTGTGATCATCACTTTGAAGCACTATCCTGATAACAGCATCAAAACAAGCATCGTATGCTGCTTTAACCACATCGTTAGGAGCATTCTGAACAATGCTATCACAGATTGTAATTAGCAAAGCACATACAATCATAAGGCTGTGTATATAGTTAGCAAAATAAAGACGTAAGATATCCTGGATTATAGCTGAGATTTACTTGCCTTCAATAGCATTGAAACCAGGTCTAAGGATCCAGCTACCAATCCTTCTGGCTGTTGGTTTGGCTGAAATTACCACCCAAGAGACATCAGAAAGAAATACCTTAGATCACTATTGAGCAACTCAAGGGAAAGTTCGCTTTAAAAATAGCAGGCGTACTTTATCCAAGATTGGCCCAATATGTGGCAGAATTCGAGAAACCAATGGATGGATAGCACCAGGAGCATTTTTTATTGCCTGGGAGAAATATTTTTTGATATAAAAATAAGGAATAGTTCGATGACTGCATGTAGAATAGAACCGCATCAAGTAAAGCTATTAGCAAAAAGAAAAGGTCACAGACAAGTTAATCAGAAAGAACTTCACAGTTCAATCCCTGATCTTTGTTTTAAGGTTTATAGTATAATTCATGCCTTAATACAAATATTTCATTAAAATTAAAAAAGAATACATGAGACCCCACAATTTGAATGGTTAAGCAACAGCACCCAGAAGTAGTAGAAGCCTAAATGGAGCTCAAAACGAACAAAGTAAAGCATATAAGTGCAATACTAGATTGGGAATAATAGTTAGTTGCTCCTGAAAGAGAAACAAGGAAGTGGGATTCTTCCAATTCCACAATCCTTGCATATAAATCTCATCAGAAGGAACCATGAAAAGTTTTATATGCGCAATCTATAACCAAATAAAGTCTCCAATATGCAGTATACGGTCTCACTGTCTCTCTTGCTCAAACGTGAATGTGCATGCACACACAAAACCCTATCTGCAAAGGCTATTGCTTCCACACAATCATATCCCTTTCACAGGACTGATGGAAATCGAACTGAATACATTGTCACGTGAATATTCCTTGCCTGCCCCTAGGACTGGTTGACAACCTTACCTTACTGCAATAAGAAGACACACATACAGAGAGAAACAAACAGTTACAAACACCTATTTACATAAGCCATTGTTATACTATGTGCAACAGATAATAAAGTATCATTACAACATGCTCACAAAGAAATATTGCTTGTATATTATGCGAGGATTAGTCCTAAGCATCAAAGAACAAACACAAAAGTTACAACTGGTGATACAGCAAGCAATATGGAAGTCAGCATTCAACCTATGAAAACAAGTATGGATATAAGATTGATACCTCCAGAACCTCAATTGCGTCTAAGCTGATAAAAGGATCAGCAACATGCGATGCCCACATATTAAGTATCACAGGAGAGATGATTGATTCAATTGAAGCTGATACTTCATGACCTATGATTAAATATACAAATAAGATAATCAACTGCCACTGGAAGGCACACATCCCCACTTGTTAAACCCAACCCACCTGCCTTAATTGCTGCTTGCAATGTTTCAAGTACCAGGTGTAATGTCTCATCAGAAGCCTACAAAGTAGACCCGCACTGCAGCTGGTAAACATGAGTTCAGCAATTAAATTTATGAAACTTTGCCAAATTCACCTGGTGAAGAAGATCTGTAAGTGATGAAAATAAACCAATCAAAAGTGGCTGAATAGTTCCTCTATTGGCCTCAGGCAAGAGCTGGGAAAGTGCCCGGCAAGCACCAACTTTAACCGCTGGAGGCCTGCAAAGGATATACATGTAATCAAAATGTTAAGAATGTTCGTTCTCTCAGTTAAAGATTCTGAGGCAATAAGACTTACACATCCATCCCAACAGCCTTGATGGCAGCACAAATGTATTGCTCCAGAATTCCATGGCTGATCTGTCAAAAAACTAAAATGTCCACAGCAAATTCTTTAAAATGGACAAACAAAAAGGAAGGTAAAGATATATATCAATTACCACAGAGGAAAATTTGGCAACTAACATGAAGACACGAGCATAAAGAAATGGATAATCATTTACACCTGCACAAGAAAACAGGATTACCACATTGTATATGTCAGTTAAAAATATTGTCACTAAAAAAATAGAGAAACCTATTCCAATGTCTTCAGTAACAATTTGCTCTACAAGTGTTCCCAAGTTGATGCTGGCTAGACCTGAAGCCTGCAAATGATACAGATACAATCACAATACTAAAAACAAAGAAACGAGTGCACACCCACCAGCTTATTAGGTTCCAACTTAATATTTTACTGTCAAGAACCTCTGCATCAAGCAACTGTTCAGACAAAGAAGCCAAAGCATACAGTGTAGCCTCCCTTATCTGCAGTAAATTACAAGAGAAGATTCAAATGCATGGGAAAAGAAAATTTTCTAGAACTCTTTTCAAAGGAACAAAGGGAGGATCCAACCACTGCTATCCAAGAGGATATAAGTAGTACATAGAAGCAAGTTGACAATAAAGACTCCAAATAAATTATTGAAATCATTAGATATGCAATTGTTGTGGTGGACTAAATCATTTATTTGGTGAAGATTAAAAAGGGTACACGGTTTCTTTAGTTGTTTGAATATGAAATTCAAGAAAAACACCTTACAACCTCATAGCAGATCGCTAATTATATTCATGGAGCTTGGCAGAAAATTGGAACTCCAAATCCCATCTGGTAAAATTACCAGCTTAAGGACTGCAAATTCAAGCAAAATTTCCATACAAGTAAATAACTACAAAGTAGCACGACTTCAAGGTTAAAATTAACTAGAATCTTGAAATTTGAACGGTTGCATGAAATTCTGTAATTGCTGGGCAGCAGGATCAAGTCCAAATTGCTGAACCTGATTTGGTGAAAGTGGTGCCTTTTTACCAAGTTCACAAATGTCTTAGCCATGGGAAGAGTAGGGAGGAAGTGTAAATGAATTTGTGGTTGGTATGTAGATAGAATTATTTCAGTTAGCATTTAGATAGGATTATTTTCTGTTCCTATAATAAAGAGTATGTTAGATTGTTAGCAGATTGTTAGAGTATGTTAGATTGTCAGCAGATTTTGTTTCAAAGTAATAAGAGTGACTTTATTCACCCAAAGAAATCTACAAATTGAGATCCAAAGTTCTCCTAACAAGCTATTATTCCTTTCTACATAACAAGATAGGTAGACAAGAGAGGAAGTCTTGCAGGCTCATTGTGCAAGCAGAGCAACTAGGAGCCTTCCAACTACAAGCTAGTGAAACCAGATACAGAACTAAGGATCATAACAATTTGGTATCAGAACAATTGGTGACATGGGGCCCTCGAACCATTTAAAGCAGTATATGGTAGTTCTCCTCCACACTTATTGTCTTACTGTCTTGTCCTTTCATGGTCACCATTGTTGATATTGAGTGTAAGGCCCTTTTAGGAGATTTAAGGGTCTACAAACTTGAGCATCATGATGTCCTGTTTACGGAGGCTTATTTGCTCTTGCTGAAACTTCAAATTTATCGACAATTATCTCTCGCAAGCAAGGGTCGTAAGTTGTCACCTCACTTTTATGGCTCGTTCCCAACTAAGTCAAAATTTGGGAGAATTTCTTTTCGTCTTGCTCTTAAGCCAGAAGCCCAAATTCGTCTTGTTTTCTTTGTCTCTTGCTTAAAGAACTATTAAGAAGTTAATGGACACTAGCGTATACCTTTTTATTGGCGAACTACCCATAACGGTGAAGTGTGTCGTACCAATGCAAGCACAAAACAAGTCCTTGTTGGGATGGTCTCTCTCCTGCTTATGGGAACCAAACTCTATTATGCTTCAACATTATTCCTTGTCTGCGCTTAAGGTCAACTGCCTTCTTGATGAAGTAGGAAATATTACTGTTGGGCACAGGATCAAGTCCAAATTCCTAAACCTAACTTGATGAAGGGTGGAGCCTTTTAACCAAGCTTAGACATGTTTTACCCCTGGGAGGAGTAAGAAGTTTGAACAAATTTTTTGTTAGTATTTAGATAGTATTACTGTAGTTGGCATCAAAAAAGGATTATTTTTATGTTCCTATAATTAAGAATCTGTTAGTTTGTTCACAAATGTTGTTTAAAGGGTATCTGTTAGTTTGTTAGTAAATTATGTTTAAAAAAGTGTCTTATATTCTTTCTAAGTGAGAGCAGTAAAGTAACAAGAGGGACTTTATTCAACCTAAAAAAATATACATATTGAGATCCAGAGCTCTTTATTAACGAGATCTTGTTACTTCAAGTTAATAAGATAGGTAGAATAAGGAGGAAATCTTCCAGGCTTAGTGTGCAAGCAAAGAGGGGACTTCCCATTACAGGGTCCTGTAACTAGATCCAGAACTAGGAAGCATAACAAATTCCTAAAAAATATGCCCAAAAAAAAACTAAGTCTGAATGTAAAACATTAGCATAATTGGGAGCCACAAGAAAGCACCATAGAAGGGTCCACTGCAGGTAAAAGAATGTTTATGAAATTTGTGGGGATCACAGGAACCGAAATTGGAGGCAGGAGAATAATGGCAGAAAAGATAAGAAGGTTAATATGATGCTGAATTTTCAGAAGAATGCTACTCAAGACAAGTGAGCAGACTGACCACAGGAGGAGGTCTTCCGGAGTCTTTAGGATACAGCTTAAAATAACTGAAAGAATACCTCTTTGAAAGAAACAATACTCAAAAAGTATGATACAGTCAAGTAATCAGTTCTCTGACCCGCTGAACATCACAAGATATTTTGGAAAAGATAAATTACTCGAAAGACCAGAAACACGGCATCTTAGATGATTGTTGCAGTTTCCTATACGCAAAATATTGTTGGATGATTTTGTCGTGTTTCCCTATGAAATGAAAGGAACGTTCAAGTTGAAAAAACCACTTAATCATTAGAATCTTTGTTGCAAAGTCTTTTAGTGAGCTCACGTGTAGAGAGATTATCCTTCCTTATGGAAAACTCAGGAATCTCACTTAATGAAAAGAAAACATCCAAAAGAACAAGGCTCAGCAAACCACAAATTTCAATCCCAATTATGTATAAAAAGTCCTTTTCACTTACCCTCGACCAAATTACTGAACCAGCAGCCTTTTCTTGTTGAGACTCACTGAACCTTTCTCTTACAGATTCTATGATGGCACTGATTCCTTCTCTGCCACAAGAACTGACAACCTCCTCCAGCAAGAGTGCACCTTTCATTAATTATTTTTGAAAAGTAAACCACCATTAAAGCTAATACATTCAGAAAGGGAAGAACCTAATAAATGTTTTATAAGATATAAACAAAAGTGGTTCCAAGATAGACTTAGCAGCAATGATGAATGACTATCAGTAATGTTAACTACCAAAAGAAGGGCTTCAAAGTGCTCACCAGAAATGCGACAGCTATAAGTTACTTCATCCTCATCTGCTACAAATTGGTTGGCATCCATTGACCAATTATGCAACTACAACAGTCATGGTGAATATACGATACCGCAAAAAAAATCAGCTTGAATACTAATAAATATAACATTAGCATTTCTAAACTTTCAGTGTTATATATGAATGAGAGAGATTATTAGTGAGACATGCTGAGCAAAAAGCCAGCTTTTTCAAATCAAGAACAAATCAATAATTTCTGACAGATGAAGGCAAAGAAAAGTTCAGCTGGCTTTTCCCAGATGCTTTCTGCAGTACTATGAAAAGAGATATCATATTATGCATATGTTATTATGAGGCATGCTAAACTACTTATAAGGATCTGTACCTAGTGCATTCCCTTAAGCAAAGTTCTAGTTTAACATGGATAAAGGTATGCAGAAGCTAGTCCTCTGTTAAGGCTACAATGTTGCCCATAAAACTCATGGTTTTATGAATGCTATGGCTTCAATGACAACTAAGGGCCTGTTTATTTCCACTTAAATTTTTTATTTTCTGTTTTCATTTTCAAATTCAATAGAAAATCTATTTATTTGAGTTTTAATTTCTATTTTTAGTTTTAAATTTCTCTCAATTTTCATAATTTATGAAAACTCTAAAAACTATTTTTTGTTTTCTATTTTTATTTTTTGTCATAATCTGATTGTTCATCAACAAATAAATAATATTTAATTATTTAATATTAATTACAAATAAGAATCATGATTAATATAATTATTTAAAATTTATTTTTAAAAAATAAAGAATATTTTAAATTTAATAACTATTTATTAAATATAATTTAGATTTAAAATATCATTAAATAAAAAATAAAAAATATTTTAAATTTAATAACTATTTATTAAATATACTTTAGATTTAAAATATCTTCAAATAAATTTCAAATAAAACTAATTTTAATATATAAATATATAATAAATATACATTTTACTTATTAAATTATTTGTTTAAATAAAAATAAAAAAAATTTACTAATATTTGTTAATAAATATCATATAAGAAATTAAAATAAACATATTTAATTATTTCATAAAAGTTAACTTATTTTTATCTGCTATTTAATTATTATCAACAATAAAAATATAAACATTAACATTAAAAATTAAAAAGGATTTTTAGAAAAAAACACAACAAAAACTAAAAAATACAATAAAAAATAAAAGTGAAATCAAATAACCCCTAAATAAGTATTTTGTGACGCAAATAAAACACCACAAGAAAATTAAAGTTAAACAGAGTAAATCCAAGAATTTTAATTTAGGGACTTTAGCATAAGGGCAGTTGGGCATAAATAAGAAATCCACCGAAGCATGAATAAAACTGAAGAATATACAAGGCACCATGTCGATCAATATAAAGAGTAGCACAAGCATCCAGAAAAAGACTAGATATTCATACTTGGTTTTCAGTGATTTGTAAGAAGGGAATAGTATGGTACACCAATTCCTTAAGATTATTCTGAACAACCTGCATAAATCAAGTTTTATAACTGTAGTAGTTAAGCATAAACTTTATATTAAAAAGGAAAAGAAATTATTAAGAGAAACTACACTAAGAAACGAAAAGTTGATATAGCACCTTTTTTAACTTTGAACAGCCCACAATGGTCAAAAGAAACTCAAATAGCTGTATCACAAACATTTATGTGTCAAAAACCAAAGAGTTAAAGATAAAAATGTAAACATACAAGTTTTCTATACAATGATATGCAGCAAAAAGAAACGTTGTACTGTTGTATAAACCCTGAAGCCAATACGTAAGCATATCCCCAGCTGACATAATCTATTTCTTGTGAGCATCCTAACACAAACCATACATAGTTTTTGTGTAGTAGTGCCAAAGATTCTTACCCACTAAAAAGAGGTAAAATATTAGGAATTTGGTGACTGAACTGATTAAAGACACACGTTATACAAAACTTGGTTTAACATACTAGTGTAAGAACTATGAATCTATAGAAAATATTTAATTGCGGAAGAATCTATACTTGTCAAATCAAGGTTTAAAATGCAAATAACTAATCATTTTTAAGGCTAATGGAGTTAAATATATATGCATAAAAATATATAACCTCTAATGTATTATGACTAGAATTTTTAAAGGTTTTACAGAAGAAATATGATTTTAACAAAGTCAACAATTGAAATGTAATTTGAAAAGATTCAGTATTAAACGAGTCAATTGAATTGGTAAATTTCACCTGTTCCCAAATTGTAGCTAGTAATTGTTTTCAGCATGTCTTATCACAACTGGGATTCAACTTGTTACCAGTTTTGTGAGTCCCATCAGTCAGTCCAGTCCAATTTTGTTAAACCTTGCTATTAGCAATTTTATCACCATATTTTTGTCAGATTGTTAAGGGAAGGTTAGTTGTATGACTTATGAACCACAAAACTGCCCAAAACATAAGATAAGAGAAAGTAGAGAAAGAAACTGAAGGCACACAAACGTGCACATGCAAACATAAAGGTATGGTCATGCAAAACATAAGGGTATGTCCAAATACCTAAAGAAATAGTCAGTCGTAGCATTTCCTTTTGAGTTAAAAAAGGAGTTATTTGTTATAATCATTAAAAAGCTAATTGTTGATAACTAAAAAATCATCTCATTGCAAATAGTGAAAATCAACTAAATATTATACAATTAATTAAATGACCAATTGCTATTATAGGACATGATGCAAACAAGAGAATTCGTCAAGTAAATAAAGTAATATTATTACTTGGATAACAAATGAATCAAGACTCTTCTCTGAACCATCGGAGTCATATCTACCCTCATATGGATCCTCTGTACCTTCAACAGATGATCTAATATACACTCTTAAAGATGTCACAAATGTTTGCCACAAAGGTCCCATAATTACTGCAGAAACAAAGGTTATCAGATGAGTATCTCTAGACCAAACAAAAATAAGAACAAATAACTCCAGAAAACTAAAACTCAAACTTCATAAGAACAAAAGATGGCAAGTTTACCCCTAAACTCATTCTCAGCAAGGGTAGGGAAATTCTGAACAAATTGATTTAAGCACTTTAAGACCTAATGATCAGAAAAAGTACATAGGTCACTGCAGATTCTAATCAATAAACACAACAGAAGATCTCACTAAAACACCAATGTAACCTCCATTCTCATGCTCCAGTCATCAGGATCCTCAGGCAGCATTGGCTTTTCTAGGATAACAGAGAACTGGTCCATCCAAGCCTTGATCATGGGTGCCATCAAGGCACTGGTTTCCATCTAAGCATATAAATAATTCGATGTAAAATACACAAACTCAGGGAACCACAATGCAGAAACAAGGCAATGTGTCCGTATTATACCTTATATACACCACTCATAGTTCCAAGAATGGAAGTGCAAGAATACACTATTGAAAGAGCTTTGGCGCACAAATACTTGTCATAGATCTGCTCAAGCAAGTCCAAACAACGCAAGTGCATATCATCAAATCAGTAATCTTGATTTCCAAGAAGAATCTACCTCAATTACATTCGGACTTTGAATAGATTAGGCTACACTTAGAAGCCAAAACATAACATAGTTTGCCAAAGCTATAGTAACGTTTCCTAAAAGCTACATGCCAAATAAACTCGTTCTCCAGCATGTCTTCCATAAGTATCTTGTTAATTTCCTTCTTAGTTATAATGACATTCTGAAAACAATTCTTACCATATTCTCTTATCAGAAAATACGATACATCAGAAAAAATAAAACATTAAAATGTAAAGGATTTCATTCCTGAGTCTCTAATAGAAACATAACGCTAGTCAGTCACTACAAACTAATATACCTATTAGTTGATTTTTTATAAGGTACCCTTAATTAATTTAATATCGGGAAGAACAAAAGATTTATTTGCAAATGTATTTAATATTATAGTTTTACATGGTATGGGTCCCATGCTTTAGTTGACAGTGTATATATATGACCTCATGCATTGCAAGAGCAACATATGGTGACTGAAACCTTCACATGATACAGTCAACCACAAGAACTGTAAGCAATTGAATTAAGTAGAAGCTTTCACAAGTTGTGGACAACATGTCAAGAGTTAAACAAAAGCTAACCTGAGGAGATGATATAATTTTATGCAAGCATGGGAATAGAACAGGTATAAGGGTTGGCACCAATGTGTCGTCCAAATCTCCAGAGAGAAAAGCCAGGCATCTTAAAGCTCCATGCACTACAAGATCAAAATAAAAACTGTATTTCCAGCTGACTCATAACTTGTCAAAGAGAAATAACTTTGAAATAGGATGTTGAAGATATTTAAATCTGACAAGAAAGATATAAAGCATACTAACAAAGCAAGCCTGGTAAATAAGCAACAATGTTTACTAAAGATTTGTATTCAATAGCATAGAAATGTTCTGCTACATTAGCTTTCTCATTTGTTAATGCCTTTCTTTAACACGAGCTTTCTCATTCAGAGAAAAAAAAAAGTTAGAATGCAGACATCTATAGATTCTAAAACTGCCCATAAGTGAAGTTGATATATCATCACCATAGATATCTCAAATGCTTGATTGCAGTAACCTTTCCACCAAGAAATAGTAAATAAAAGATAACTGGTCCTGTTCAAATTATAGAGATGGATCATAGAATGAGACGTTAAATCAGGCAAACAGAAGCTTGAAGGTTGTTTCTTAATTCTTTTGATTCTAGCACAAGTTGGCAATCCTACCAAACTGGTACTCTGAATATTGTATGAACCATCTGAGAGAGCTAAAAAGATTAGCATTCAATGCACTTACCTCCATTAATGTTGGTTTGGTTGTTAATTAAATTCAGAAGAGCTGGAAGTAAGTCAGGCCATTCCTCTGGCCAATCATATACAGCAATTGATGCTATAGCCATACTAACAGCCGTGCAGATTTTCCTATGAAAATCATCCAATGAAGCTACAAGTAGTCTGCGTATGATTTCCTAATAACACATGATGAAAGGGAAGATCAATTCCACCATTTACTTAAAATAGCACTCAAACAACAAGATCCAATATCAGCATTGCAAAAATGTCCGAATACAATTTATTGAGTGAAGTTTCCTCTGTTATTTCAAAAGGTTATTGTTCACATATCCCTAACAATGCCGATTGGATTCAAAAAGCATACAGTAAATCACAATATTTTGCTCAAGGTATTCAATACTAAATAATCATATTCAGAGCCAGTGGAGAAACTTCAAACAACTTACATACCTTTTCTTCAAGTGATACAACTGGATGTTCAAAAGATTCATCACCTTCCTGCCAGTGTTTCTTAATGAATTGCTTTAGAATAACAGCAGCTAGGTTCCAGTATGTTAAATCTCACAAGAGCAAACAAAAGCTCTACTGAAATGTAGGTCAAACAACCATCCTCAACAATCAAAATATCAGTTGACTAAAAGGTATATTATCTTCCTTATACAACTCAACGATTTTTATTTCGTATCAAAGATATCATCCAGTAAATATCTATTTTTGGCTTAAATTTTTAAAATGGAAGGATAAGTTGAGTACAACGAAAATACAAAAATATAACCCCAAAAAGGATATCTGACGCAATCCTAATGAAAATTCCCTATTCGCCGCAATTTTGCACAGCGCCTCGCCAAAACCTTTAGCAAACAAACATTTTTACATATCAAAGTACCTCATCAATATCAAAGCATATTACTGAGGAAACAAAGAAAAGAAAATAGAAGTATATGCAAGAATAATTTCTTATCAAGAAAATAAATAAGCACAATGCATGTTGTAACTCTAACAAATTTCAGTTCCCCAAGGAAACCAATAAACTGACCTCCAATACAAGCTCATTCCCAATTAAATCACTGACTTTAAAACCAGAGACATCCTATATTTGTACTAGACACCTAACACCACAATGTACACGCTGAACAAAGATTTCAGAGAAAATTTTCCCTCCAGAAATGCGGACCCACAAACAAAATAAAGGCATTATCAATGAAACCCCGCTATTGGTAAGCATTCAATCAAAGAAGATGAACAAGTTAAAGAGACCTAACAAGGGTTTTCGAGTAAAGAACCTGGTTGCAGAGAGGCCTGGTTGAGTGAAACTTCAGCAAAGGACCGAACTTCCTGGTTTGGGTCAAGAGTGGCAGTCAAGCAATTGACTAACCACTGCTGATCACGATCAACCAATGAGTTCGCCATCTATATGGAGCCAACCAAATTGACTTAAAAAACAAAACTATCATACAGGGTTCCCACTCTTAAAGGACTATAGACAGAAAGAAAGATCCTGAAACCCCCTCAGCTATGCAGGGTTTTAGGGTTTATAATGCTAGGGCGGAGCTAAGTTTATTTTCTTCAGGGCCTAAACTCCTGGCCCCAACTCTCTCAACCTAACCAAAAATGAAGAAACTTTAGGTGTTAATTTCATCTAACTCTTCAATTCAGTATTGCAAGTGCCATATTAGCTTGGTATCTCAAAAACATTATAATAACATAAATTTAATAGAATAGTTATTTCTTTTATATTAATAATATTTTTCACGTACAGTTTTATATAAAGAAATATCTCTAAGAACGAAAACTATTAGACATAATAAAGGTGAGATCTTTTCCTTGTCCTAAAGCTCCCTTGTCTATACAAGGTTTTATATTCCGAGAGCGGGCCTAAAGTTTATTTTTTCAGGTTCTAAACCATAGGCTTTAGATTTCTCAACCAGAACAAAATTTAAGAAACTTTTAAAAAATTATATTAAAAAAACTAGTTACATCTGTCTCTTCTATTCAATGTTACAACTACTCGATCAGATTTACTACCGATTTTAGCTTTTGATTTTGGCTTTAGTATAATATAACAGTCATATCGGTCAATATTTAATATCGTTTTAAATCATTTTTAAAATTATAAAATAATCTTTAATTTTATAATATTATAAAATGATCTCTCAATATATCGTGCCGTATTATTTTTCAATTTTGCTTCAACTCTTATCTTAAAAATCATAATAGCATAAATTTGATATAACAAATATCTCTTTATTCATATGAATATTACTTTTCATATATTTTTCATATAAACAAATATCATTCATATTTAGTATCTAACGATAATCACAATTAATATGATCATTTAATTCTCATCCAATTATAAAATTAAGAATAACATATATGATCATTTAATTCTCACACAATTACAAAATTAAAAATAACACAGTTGATTATAAAGCACTTCAAATAATACAATTGATTATAATAAAGCACTATATAATAAGAATAATATATGCCCATAAAAGCAAAAGTTCGTGTAACAAAGAAAAAGTGAAACTTGAAATAAAAAATAGTTACATTTATAAGTTTTATTTCGGCTACATATATAAAAATTAAAATATACTCAGACATAAGTGAAACTAAAAGTAAAAGGATTACATTTGAAAAATCTTGAAATTCATTCCATGACATCTCCACTTAAATTACATTGACCCGAATTTTTATTTGGTATAAAAATTAAACTTGTTGCACTAAATAACATATCTACTTTTCCATCCAAGATCATCTTACAAGTTAGTGTTATCTTTAAATTTTGGTTTCTTATAAACCTAATTTTATAAGAGATTGATCTGATCAAGGCAAATTGAATAAACAAAACTTCTTATTTTATAAAAAGTCCAAGAAAACAAGTAAAAGTAAATTATTAAGAAATCATAAGAAAATATATTCAACTTAATAATGACAATAATATAAATTTCTCGAAACTTCAAGTTACATCAAATAAATATTATATCATTCAATCTCTTATGTTTCAATCTATTTCTTTTTTTGGAATGAATAAACTCAAATGTACCATAGTTTCTTTCACACTAATTGCATATCATACATTGGCTAAGAATTTGAATTGCAAACTTTAGCAATTTTGAAACATTACTTCTAAATTGGTGTCAACATGCAACTTTATGACAATAAATTTTAGCTTTTTTTTGTTTTTGAGAAGTTTAAATCTTATCTTGTTGGTTCTAAAGTATTGTATAAACCAACCACTTTATATTGAAATATCTATTATCTAAAATGAATGTAAAGGTGATGCTAATTCGTTATATTCTTCTTTTGCAAGAATTTTACATAGAAATTCAAGATAAGAAAGGGTAGAAAATTTTATTAGCAAATCACTTGTTAAGACTAAAGCAACAAGACTATGTAGATGAGGAACTTATTAATGATAAAATTTCTGATGAGAGACTGTGCATTATTTATTATAACGAAACCTCTTAGTTTGTAGATTTTGTGAATTTTCTTGCAACAGGAATTATCCCAAAAGATCTTCCCTACCACTGAAATAAGAAATTCCTCTATAAAATTAAGTTATAATATTGGAATGATCCCTTTCTATTTTAAAGATGTCTTAATGGGATTATATGATAATGTCTACATGAGGAGGAGATAAGATAGATTTTGTAGCATTGTTACTCATCCCTCTATGACAAACATATGGTGCTGACAAGATCTCTACAAAAGTCTTACAATGTGAGTTGTATTGGCCTATGTTGTTTAATGATTTTAGAAGCTTTATGTTGACATGTGATTGATGATGAAAAACTAGAAATATTAGTAGACAATATGAGATGTCTTAGAATATGATTCTAAAAGTAGAGTTATCTGAAATATGAGGCGAATATTTTATGGAACCATATCCTTCTTTACATGGTAATACTTACATGTTAGTGGTGGTTGACTACATTTCAAAGTAAGTGGAGGTAGTTACTTTGCCCACAATACTAGTGCTAGTATAATGAAATTCATGAAAAGGACCAGGAGTTATTATTAGTGAAAATAACATCCACTTTCAGAATTATAAGTTCGGGTCACTTTGAAAAAGAATAATTGCATCTTCAAAACCTCAACCATTTATCATATTCAAACAAGTGGCCAAATGGAGGTATCTAAATGGGAGCTTAATAAGATTTTAGAGAAAATGGTTAATATTGCATCATTGAAACTTGATGATGCTCTTTGGGCTTATAAGATAACTTTCAAGAATCTTTTGGGCATGTCCCCTTATAAACAGATGTTTGGAAAATGCATGTCCCCTTATAGATTGATGTTTAGAAAATCTTGTCACCTTCTAGTTAAGATTGAGCATAAGGCTTTGTTGGTAATAAAGAAACTCAACTATGACCTGTAGGTGGTGAGAAGAGGCTACTCCAATTGAGTGAAATTGATGAGTCTTAAAGAGATTCTTTTGAGAATGTCCAAATTTATAAGGAATGAGCCAAAGCCTTTCATGGCAAAAATAATATAAGGAGAGAATTTAAAGTGGTTCCTAGCTATTTACCTCTTGTACACATTGTCACTAAAACATGAAGCACCTCTAAACATGAAGATATGATTGAATATTGAAAACTGAATACAGTAGAGTCACCACCTTACCTTATTAAAGAAAGATAGAGAACAAAACTTTGAAGAAATTATAAAGCCTTAAGCTGAAAAGGTAAGTTCTTAGATTGATTACAAAATAAAGCAAGTGTTAGACATCCCACTTTGTTCATCTAATGGTTACTTAGGCTTATAAGAAATTTCATATATTGAGAAGAAATGAAAGAAAGTAAAATTAGAAAGTTGTGAATTTGATGAAAAGATGTATTTTAAAAGATTTATGTAAATGTGATGAAAAGAAGTTAAAAAATACAATTAAAATAGTTTGTTTGGGATATAATAAAAAAAACATAATTATCAAACTTTTAATTTTAATTTGGTAGTTTGAAAACTTAGATTGTGAAATAAGAAAATATGAAAACAAAAGTCCTAAAATGAAATTAATTAAGATGAAATAGAAAGGAATTGATAATGCTTCCGAGATAATGAAGGTTAGAGTTGAATAAGACATGAGTCCTTATGACCTGAAGTAAAGCTAAGGTAGAGAAAAAGAAACATGATTTTACACTTACTAAAAAGGATTAATAGGGCTTGTAAGCAACGTTTAGGATATCGTTTCATACCGGCCAGTAAAAAGGGTTAATGGGGCTTGTAAGCAAGGTTTAGGATACCGTTTCATACTAGCCGGTACCGGCCAATACATACCGTACTGCACCAAAACTAGTACCGGTCGGTTTGAATGGTACCGGTTGGTACTGGCTGGTATTCAAAATATGGGCTAAATATCGGCTGGTACCGAAAATTTTAAATAATAGGGGGACCTTTTTGCAAAATTTTGAAAAAAATTTAAACTCTCCCTCCCTCTCTCCCGCCTCTCCTTCCCGCCTTTTTTTCAAAGTTTTTTAATTAGTTATTTTATTTACTTCAACTTTTATAATTATTGTGAATTTTTAATTTTTTAAATAAAAATAAATATTTTTATTACTAATAATAATTATAAATTAAATAAAACTTAAAAATAAATTATTTTTATTTAA
>JANZLC010000003.1:17165472-17184689 GCA_026413385.1 Erythroxylum gracilipes
CTTATGTTTTTAAATTTTTGGGCTGTCGATCTACAGCCGTTATGCTGCCCGAATTTCGATAAAATAGGGTTACGTCAGAATAAGAATAAGGATAAGAATCTGATTAAATATTTGAGGTTTATAAAAAGATGTTTCGAATGGTTTTAATAAGAATAAGATGAAAAAAAAATTTATATCGGGTTTTCCAGATTAGACAAGTTTCCAACACGGATTTTGCGATCAGTTTAGATTTTCGGATTAAGTAGTTGGGTTCTGAAAACGGGATCCAACAGATAGTGTTGACTAGGAGTTTATAATCAATATTCCTGTAGCCTTAAAGTTTCTAGATTCCTTTATTAAATGGATCAAACAATGTATCATGTCTCCCTCATATAACATTCTTGTTAATGGCCAACCTTCCAAGTTCTTCGAAAGCTATAAGGGAATTCACCAAGGCGATCCCATCTCTCTTTACCTCTTTGCACTTGTCATGGAAGTTTTCAACATATTGCTTAAAAAGATTGTTGAAAGAACGAAGGGAATTAAATATCACTCTAAAAGCAGAAAATTTCAGCTCACCAATCTTACCAATGATTTATCATACTCTCCAAAGCTGATGCTACGTCTATCTCAACTCTTGTAAAAGCTCTCAAGGTCTTCAATAAAATGTCTAGACTATAAGTAAACTGCTTTAAAAGTAGTTTTTTCTCTCCAAGAGTGCTGCAAACCATAATTCGTTGCTGACTACCATTAAGGACTTCAAACAACAAACCTTTCTAATGAGGTACCTTGACATTCCTATAACTTCTAATAAAGTAAGAAATAGAGACTTCGATTGTCTCTTTGACAAAATCAACACATTTGCTTAGAGCTCTAGACAACTTTCCACAGCTAGAAAAGCTCAAATGATTATCTTCATAAAAAATTCCATCAATGTAAATTGGGTTGCTCATTTAGCTTTACCAGCCAACATTATTAAATATGTTGATAAAATCTTCAACAGGTTTCTTTGGTTTAGAAGCTCTGACAATTCCAACAAGATCAAAACGAAATGGGGTAGAGTTTGTATCCCTAAGAACCAAAGGGGTCTTGGTATTTGCTCTTTTAAAACCATGAACACTGTTATGCTCATTAAAAGACTGTGGAGACTCATTTCTAACAAACAATCCTGCTAGTGCAAATGGAAACACATTTATTTCATTAAAAAAAGGAGTATATGGGGTCTAGATGTCAAGCACTATCCTTCTTCTACTTTGAAAGCAATCTTCAAGATGAGAGAGAGATTCAATCCTGACTTCATTGCATTAATAGGAAATGAAGAATCCATAAGTTTTTGGCAAGATAATTGGTTATCTGTGAATCTTTTGGATATTGTGGTTCAAGCCTCACCTCTTAGACCTATGATTCACCAGAAGGCAAGGAGATCTTCTTACAGGCTCCCATTATCAGCTGTATGAAAAATGAGATTATTTAAACCATGTTCAACACAAAAGATGATAAGACTCATTTGGAAACATACCTTTATTTGCATTTTTACCGATCAATGATGCAAAAAGCTCCTACTCAATGATCTAGGAATCATACCTTGGTCTTAGGTGGTGTGATTCAATCATCTTTATCCACGAGCTTCCATCATATTATGGCTTACCATGAAGAACATACTGCCAATTGTTAATAAACCTGCAAGGTTTCTAAATTTCACCAATTGGTGTTCACTATACAGAAGTGTTGAAGACAGTATAAGTCATTTATTCTTCATATGCAATTTTACCAGTGATATTTAGAGAGCGTTACTGAGTAGATGCTTAATCTCTAAAGCTCCAAATGACTCAAACAGTATCAAACCTGGTGCTCAACAATTAGCCATCAAAATAAAGATGTAAAATGGTGTTTTTGCATTTCCTTATCTTCTTTAGTTACAACAATATAAGATGAGAGAAATAATCATAGTTTTTAGGAAAAATGCCCCTCCAAAGAGCAATTCTATAATCAAATCATACAGTTATTAGATATCAAATTAGCATTCACAAGCATAAAGCTAAGGAAGTTCAATATATTCTATCCAATTGGAATGTGAAGATATTTCCTCTTTTCTTTAACAAATTGTAATCCTCTCTAGATGATAGTGCTTTTATCCTTGTAATTGAACTTGTTCTTTTAGTTTGCCTTTTACGGCTTAATTCAACTCTTCTTTTCTCAAAAGAAAAAAAATTGAAACACTCATTTTTTTGAAATCCTTTCATTAAATTTTAAATCTTGTCCTTTGTTTATTTATAATGTGAGCTCTCTTATATGAATAGTGAAAAGTGGTTTGATGGTTCATAGAATATACAATATAGGTCTTTATAAATCACATTAGATGAAATAAAAACAATGAAACTATCTATTTTTTCGTTCTATTTATTTCATCCAATGCTATTTATTTGTTTATGCTGAAGATACTTTAAACTTAATTTCTCTGACTTTTCTCTTGGAATTTTACTTCTCTACCCTCCTTCAGCTTTCTTCATTTGGAAACTTAACTCCCGCCATTCTATTTGAGTACTATTCATCATCTTCTTCTCCTGAGTTCTCTACCTGGGCAAGGTCTTAGACAATGGAGAAGAATGATGAGACTCCCCCACGTTTGAATTCGGATGAGTATCTAGAGCTATTTGCCGCAGTTAAGGGTAAAGGAACAGATACAAATTTGATTAAAGGAATTGTCGTGGAACATATTAGCAAAGAACCATCACAGGTGCAAAGGGCTTGGAAGAACAAGTTGCATATATAGCACAACAAAGATATGCTTAAGAATTTTCCAAATGTGCCGAAGGATGGAGTTTTATCTCCTTTAAAAGAGTTGTTAAAAGCGGGAGCTAAGGCCTAGTCGTTAGCACTAGTGGGGTTCTTCTAGAGTTAACATCCAACATTTTCACTGGTGAGTGTATGGACAGCTGCTAGGTGGGGAAATAAGGGTTTGGATAAGACTATGCTTATGAAAGATGCGAATTTTCTGTTCAATTTTTCTTCTGAACATAATTTAAATGAAGTTATTGAGTTTGGCCTCTAGCTTTGTGTGTGTCGGGGGGGGGGGGGGGGGCGCGGGAGGCAACCCATGTTCTTAAAGAAATGGAAACCAGGGTTGAATTGTGACAAAGGAAGCATTGATTTTTTTTCCCATCTGGGTACAATTTCATAGCATTCCTCTTGGATTTTGGACAATTAAAGGCCTAAGCTACTTAGCTAGTTTACTAGGAAAACCCATGTTCTTAAAGAAATGGAAACCAGGGTTGGATTGTGACAGAGGAAGCATAGATTTTTTTTCCCATCTGGGTACAACTTCATAACATTCCTCTTGGATTTTGGACAATTAAAGGCCTAAGCTACTTAGCTAGTCCACTAGGAAAACCAGTCTGCATGGAGTTTTAAACAGCAAACATAGAGAGGATATATTTTGTAAAAATATGCATATAAGTGAGTAAGAGCATTGAATTGCCAGATAAACTCCCTATTCTAAAGCTGGATGAAGATGGAGAACTTAAAAGAATTGAAATTCCTATCACCTATCCTTAGAAGCCTAGCTTAACAACCAAATGCTAGAAACCTAATGGTAAACTTTTCAAAACTGGTTGGCATGATGAATTAAATGGTTTACTCTTGCTGATGAACTTCAGGAAAAGGATCTGAACATTTTGTCCAATTTGAGTGAACATGCTAAACTGGAGATCACACTTTTATAGAAGAACAGATCAACAACTATCCCAAACATCAAACCACTTCTGACATGCCTTAAATTCCTACAAATCCAATATTCATCAACCCTTTGGAGAAGGTTAGCATCATTGATGATAATCATGATAATAAAGAAAATCATCTTGATTTAGCAAATACCATTTACATAAATGGTGTTCAAGAAGGTATCAGTGAAACTCCCTTAAATCTAATCAGCAATTTTAGAAAGAGGTAATCTAAAAAGAATAATAAAAACAAATCCAAAGGTGAAACCCATGTAATATCTCTAGTATGGAATGGTAGAGTGTTTAATGGCCCTCATAAACAAGCTATAGTTAAGGATATGATTTTGGAATAAAAGCCTTATAGTTGGTCTTTTAGAAACTAAAATAAGATCTTCCCAACTACCTAGGGTTTTAAAGTTTTTGGGTGCTTATTGGCCTATTTTAACTAATCTGTCTTCACATTACAATGGAAAAATTTTGTATTTTTATCATACTAAAAAAGCTTCAATGCTAGGATAAGGGGAGTGTGACCAAAACCTTCAATTATCTTGTCATTTTCGCAACACTAACACCAAGTTTGCACCATCCCTTATTTATGCTTCAAGCTTTCAATTTCAAAGAGAACTAATGTGGAGTAATCTACAGCAGCTAAAAGCCACTGTCACTAATCAATAGCTAGTGATAGAGATTTCAACTGTATCAAAAATAATCTTGAAACTGAAGGTGGGAGAGGGATCTTCCCAACATCAGGGAGGGAACTTACAAATTTTCTTCAGAAAGTCCAGTTAACAGACCTTAGATTCAATAGGAGACTCATCATATGGACAAACAAGTAGTAGGGCCAATACTTGATTAAAAGGAAATTGGATTGAGCTATGGTTAATCCAATCTGGTTATCTGTATATGCACAGTCATTTGCTCATTTTGAGGAAACTCTCTTATCTGACCATTCTTACATTCTCATTCATAATACGTCTACATATGATTATATGGATGCTCCTTTCACGTTCTATAATGGACTCACTAAGTGGATTGGCTTCCTTGAATTGGTTATAGCTTGCTGGAGCTAGAATATTGAAGGTTACAAATCATTCCAACTAATGCAGAAGTTGAGAAAAGTAAAATCAACTCTCAAAATTTTTACCTGTGGTAACATTTGCAATGTTAAAGAATGCAAACAAAACTTAAAGCAGCTCAATATGACTGTTATCACCATCCTCATAATGCTCAGATGAGAGACAATGAACTCCTTAGAATTAAGGAATATCAGCAGGCCTTATATTTGCATAACTCTATTCTCAAACAGAAGGCTAGAGTTGAATGGTTGAAAGATGGGGATCTGAATACCAACTTTTTCCATGCTTCATTGTTAGCAATGAGGAATAAAGATAAAATTGTGGAGCTCAGGGATGAAAAAGGAGCCCTCTACTCAAATCAGACAACTTGTTGAACCTCACTAGTCTTTTTTTAATAGATGTTGGAAACTTCCATTCAGTCCAACCAGTCTTTTGATATAAAGAGATACTTTGAATACACATTAAGCCAGGATATCAAGAATTATCTGATTGCTCCATTCTTGGAAAATGACATAAAAGAAGTCCTCTTCAATCTAAACCCTTTAAAGGCACCTAGCCCTGATGTATTCACTGCTTGCTTCTTTTTAACAACTTGCGACATCACTGATAAGTTGTTTACAAAAGCTATTTAGGAAACTTTGAATTCTTGCAAGATGTTGATAGAGATAAACCACACTTACATCTGTCTTGTTCCTAAGAAGCTAAACCCTTCCTCACTAGTAGATTATAGACCCGTTTCTTGTTGCAATACCATTCACAAGATAATTGCAAAACTACTTGATAATAGATTAAAAAAAGCTCTGGATGAGATAGTTTACCCATAGTTTCCCTAACTCAAAGAGCATTCATAGTAGGCGGATCCATCTGGGATAACATTATTCTCTTGCAAGAACTCCTAAAAGATTATCAGCCAGGAAAAAACATAAACAGCTGCATTTGGAAAATATACTTCTATAAGGCCTTCGATACTGTTAATGGGCAATTTATCCAGGTTTGTCTTGAAGCTCTGGAATTCCCTATACAATTTAAGAATTGGAACATGATGTGTCTTCAAACTTCATTAGTCAGCATTCTTGTGAATGGTGTTCTAACTAAGCCATTGAATTGTGCAAGAAGGATTAGGCAAGGAGACCCTCTATTCCCTTACATCTTTATTTTGGTTATGGAAAGATTTTCTAGAACGCTTGAGAAGCTGATAGTGTATAATGGCAGATTCAAGTACCATCACAACCAACTTACTCACCTAATGTTTGTTGATGACCTACCGCTATTATCTGGAGCTGATGAGTTGTCTGTCAACATTCTTCAAGATATACTAAAAAGATTTTGTGATTGATCTATACTGGAAGTTAATACTCACAAGAGTAGTTTCTACTCCTTTTTAGACACTCGAAATCCCTTTGAACTTGCAAGATCACTAGGGATGGAGAACACACTTCCTTTTAAATATTTGGAAGTTCCAATCTCTCATGCTAAACTCAAATATGTTGGGCCCTGATTCGTATTAAGTATGGTTAAATTCTTTTGAGACATGTTTGGGTTCCGGAAACGGGATCCAACAAAATATGTCGATTGCATTCCTCTCTTGGAGAAATACAGATCTAGAATACTAGCTTGGCAAAATAGATTTCTATCTATGAAAGCTAGAGTTACTCTAATAATTTTGGTTCTAAACAATATATATGTTCATTGGATCAACCATCTGATTCTTCCTAAATGGGTGATCAAGGAGCTAGACAGAACAATCAAAGCTTTCCTTTGGTCCGACTCGATAGACAATGCAAAGAAGGCAAAAGTAAAGTGGAATGAAGTTACAATTTTGAAAAAAAAATGGAGGTTTAGGCATTATCTCTTCCTCAATCATGCAAAAGGTATTTCTTTGAAAGAAAATCTAGAGACTCTACTTAGATAGAAATGTTGTTTGGATCAAGTGGATTCATGAAACATACCTCAACACTCACAGTTTCTGGCAGCTACCAATGATCAGGGGTTGTTCTTGGGTTCTTATACAAATGTTAAAGCTTCGTGAACTCATTTACCCATGGATTTATCACAAATTGGGAAAGCAAGACAAAATTTGGATATGGTATGATAATTAGACTGAATCAAGTTCATTAATTCAGAGAAATGAAATAGCACATCTTAGAAGCCTAATCCCTCTCATTGCTAGAGTCTCATCATTCATTGCTGAAGGGAGCTAGACTGGTAACTTTAGAGGGTTTGAACATATCCTTCAATACTTCCCAACGATTAGTAGCAATTGTAACGAAGATAGGATTGTATGGAAACTTAATACCACGAGATTATTCACTAACAAATCCTGCCATAGCATCTTCCAAGCTGAACGTCAAGTGGTACCGCAGTCCCAACTTCTTCGGAAGAATAGTCTAAGCCCTAGGGCCTTTATGATCACCTGATTAGTCATAAAACACCAAGTACCTAAAACAGATAGCATGGTAACTTTGATCCAACTTGTGTGCTATGCAAGCTATCAGCTGAAGATAGGAACCACCTTTTCTTCAATTGTGCATATTCGAAAGCAGTGTGGAGCTAAATACTACATAAGTTGGAAGCCTATTGCAATTCTTATGAGTGAAATGCAACGTTGACTTAGATCATTCGAATCTCCAAATAGAAAAAGTAGGATGGGCAGTTGTTTAAAGTAGTTTTCATAACTACGTACAATGTACAATATATAGAGGGAGCAACATAGAAGGATTTACTCTGGAGAGAAGATAACCAAATATCAATTGACAACAAACATTATCAATGAAATCAGAGCTCTTGCTATAGCAAAGGAAGCTACTAATGAATTGTTAAGCACGACGAAGATAAGATGGAACCTATAAACTTCTGCTACTATGTTTGACTTGTTTGTTTTCGTATATCTTGAGCTAGCCCTATTTGTGTTTTTCCGGATGAACTCATTGTAATGTTGTAAATATTTTAACTATCGTTAATGAAAATAACTTCAATTTTCAGAAGAAAAAAAATCTATTTTGTTTAACAATGTAGGAAGGTTTATATTTTGTAGAGATTATGTGGACGAAGAAAGAAAAATGTTTACCTTTACACTAGTTGCAGTTCACTTTTATTATTTGGTTGAATCATGGCAAGTTTACTTGTACGCTTGTCAATGCTCGATCGGTTTCAGAGGAATCATCGATTACGTGAAAGCTTAGTTACCATCTCAATGCAATTAGTTTTTGGTGATTCATATTATGTAAAGAAAGAATCATTCGACACTATTAACACTCCAAATCAAATCAATGTGGCGGACACAATCCCATAAAGCACATTCAATGTTGAGTTGGTTGCGAAATGTTTGTGCATAATATAGTTAACTTCAGAATGAAAAAACGAACTCCAGTTTATTTAATAGCGTCAATCAATCAGTAATCTTCGGCGGATACATATTTATGTAGGTTAACACAGAAGATCAATGAAATTGGGCACTGCATTGCTGCTAGTGCATTTGGCAGATGAAAGTTTGGTTCTTTGTTTTCCTGTATTTTCTAATCCTTACGTCATGGTGAAATCAAGGAGACTCATTTTTGGTTGGCTTCTGTTTCTTTAACCGTGATAAAAAAAATAACTACATAAATCAGATGAGATATGATCACAAAAGAAACCGCGAATGGGCATGAAAAACTACAGATTAAGGTTCTATCTAAGTTACAGATTTGATACCAAGCCCCTCATCTTTCTTCTTTACACCAGTGTTGTACCTGAAAATCCATCTCCAGCTTTTAAAACTTTTCCTGCTCTTTTTAGTCCTTCTGTCACTGACCGCAATCCTACATGAACCACCATCGGCACAAAACATATCTCTTGGAAAGCTTCCCAAATGGCCTGCACAATGATCCTGTGCCACAGTATCACCAGCTCTCATGCTCCCAAAAGCAGAGTTTGTATCTGATAAAGAAACCAGTTTAATAGCAGAGAAATCCGGATTGGACTCAGGTGGGAAATCAAACTTCAAGTCAATGAAGCCCGAATCATCCACAGTGCTAAAGTTGCCCTCCTTAAGTGAAAATACACGTCTAGTGTTCGCTCCATTGAAAAACGTGTCAAGTTTATCAGGCTCCAAAAGAGTCGCATCCCTCTTTTCATGACCATCAAAACCGCTTTTTCTTGGCTCTGGTTCACTGAAACCACTTTTTCTGTCAGGATCAAACGGTAGACCTCCATTGACACCAGAACTCCTTGCAGCTGACAGAGAACTCCTAGCACCTGAAATGGAACTCCTAGCACCTGAAAAAGTTCCATCTTCCGAACTAAAGAACCCACCTCCTCTAAAGCTGCACAAAGACCTGGACCTAGACACCCCCGTGTAGTCAACAACCCACATAGCACTTTTATCTTCAAATCCTCCAACAGTATTCACACACCCTTTTTCTCTTTTCTTCTTGAACAGCCTAACAATCCTCCAAAGACCGCCTTTTCTCTTGATTTCAACACAGCTACTGCTACTCCGCTTGAGCAACATAACGTCATCTTCTTTCCGTTCCCTTTTAGGCTTAGGATTGGAGCTTGAAACTAGTAAGTTTTTCTGGTCATTTTCTAACAAGAATGATACACGACCAACACTGCTTATCTCAACATTGCACGAGGAGTTTCGATTAGAAGAGATCTCTGAGCAAGAACAGGAAGACAGCCTATGTTCTCCACAATCAGAACAAACCAGATTGACCAAACGTTCTTTGAGACAGTAAGGACAAATTCCAACTGAACTTGCTGACGGATGTTTCTTGCATGGAAGATCTGCTGCAGGACTATATTCTTGATCGTACAAGTCTTCGCTGGTGTGAACCTCCACAGCTTTGCCTCTATCTTTCATGGATATAGCTTTTTTTCTTCCTTAGCACAAAACTAGTAAGATGTGCTTTTTAGGCCTTTTCAAGAGCTGATACTTACAGAACAGACAGGATAGCCTCAATTCAACCACTATTCCTGATCTAAAACCAGTTTGAAGTTGCTATCAATGAGTAGAAACAAAGGGAAGAAGGTGGCTTGAGTCGTTCAGAAGTAGCAAAACAGAAGAGGGACTTAAAAGAGTTGAAGATATAGAGAGACGGCGAGGTTGGAAGTGTAAGACTTTAGAATTTCAGGTAAGTAAAACGGTACAAATGACATGTTTACAGTGATAGAAGATAGATAGGCTTTGAACAAGAAGCGTCAACTTTACGTTATCTTTGTACAGAAGTAGGCAGACGAAAAGAGAATGATGAAGAAAGCACAACACTTGCAGGTATCATTGTGTAGGGCAGTGAATGCAACAGCAAATTGAGTACAGCAAACATAAGTTCTGCTACTGCATGCATCTTGCCAACTATAAAAAACCATTAAAAAAAATTTTCAACCACACCTCTACGTAATGTATATTGTTTCATTTTCAACTTTTCTGTAGTCCAAACCATCAATTTTCGCAAAGATTTTCCACTATTGAGTGTAGATTTTTGAGTGAAAAAGATGACGTGCACTCTCTCGTCCCCTATTCATTCCATTGGTGTTGTGTTGGTGGGTTCATCAGAAATCCAATCAAGAAAAGCCATGCCATATTTCCTGTTTACATTCTTTCAGATACAGGACTAGTAGTCCCCGGACACAATCCTCTAGCTCATTTTTTTTGGTGTACCAACCTTGCTCATTTAATTTTAACCATCTATTTATATAAAACTATATAAACAAATAATTGAGATTAAATAAAACAGATACACAAAAAATGAGACAGAAGCTACCGCACCTCTTTTCACTGTGTCGTTTTCTTGAAGATCATGCCCACGTGTCTACCGACGAATCCAATGAATTTGAATGGCTCCACATCATGGTTTGACTTTTGTAGAGATGTAATTGACGGTTCTTATATGGCCGGTCCAGGGGCAATCATGTTGACGTCTTTTAGTTTTAGCCCCCATGATCTCCGCAGCAAGGATTTGATGTTTTAGTATGTGTCGCAGTCTAACACAGCTAAACGATGTCCTTTAACGTGCCGTGGCGAACTTGTCAAAGCTCACCTTCTGTCTTTTCCTTGTGTTGTCATAAAATGTAAATGTTCCAAGTTAACCGTATAAAATTTTCTCTATATTCTTCTGTACTGGTAAGCTAATCCAGGAATAATGGTTATTATTATACCCAGTCATATGTGCAACTCAATTTCAAGGCACTTGACATCGTTTACACTCTCTTTGACGTGACCAATGCCATAGACAGCTATCTAAGGAAACAAAAAACTAGAATATGCAATTTGAAACCATAGATTGCATGACTGAAATGCAAAAACTATTTAAATTTTGCGTTTAAAATAGGTAAGTAGTTGAGAGTTGAGACATAATGGTATGGTCGCACGCCCTACGCATGCCCAATTTCTATACATCATTGCTCGGGACACAAATTCGAATACTTGGCAGCTGGGCAGATAATTATGATGCCAAGAACCAAAATTGCCCTAATAAACTAGAATAACAGAAAAAAAATTGAAATAGAAAAATGTCCCTGTCAAAAGTTGCTTCTTAGTATTCCAAAGGCCTCTCTAATAATTAAGAGGAACCTCACATCATTACAAAAATAGAGCGATTCAAGAATCATTCCAAAATATTGATTAGTCACTCTCTCCACCGACATTAAGAGAAGCCTAAGTTCTACCAACACTAGGATAACTTTTCACTAATTCACTGATTATCAAAGTCAAATAAACACGAGATGAGGTGTATATATGATACTATATCAATCAACTTCCAGCCAATGTAACAACATTATGAGATTAAACTAATTAACTCTTACATCAAATCACAAACAAATGCTAGAAAGAAATTCTAGTAAATGATCAAACTATATTTCTATTACTATTAAATGCTCTCTAATCCATACGAAAGTGTATCTACAGAATTCTTGGATAAGCTGTTGGGAACTAAAATATCTATTGTTTTGCTCTCTCCAGACATATATCCCAACTTGCAGTACTATCTTAAATGTAGTTTAATCCTTTCTATGCATGAACTTGTCATTTTCTTTCCAAAAGAGGAATTGTATCCAATTATCACCAATGCAAGATAGTTTGCATCTTTCCCACGCTTGGCTCCAACAATCTTTGGCAAATTGGCAATGCAAGAACAAATGATTCCTTGTTTTAGGAATATTTTTACAAAAGTTGGGAAGATATTTAAATAAAAATATTCTTTTCCCTCTACCTAAAGCTAGGAGTTTGTTTATAATTGAAAATTAAAAGACAGGAGGAGGCTTTAGAGATATTGTCTTTGAACCAAAATAGTTCTGTCCACGAGGCACACTTTTTAGTTGCTTTGAATATATCTAAGCAAGATTTATTGGTAAATTTCTCATATTTGTATCTCAACCAAACCATTGAATTACTCTATCTCATTAGGTCTATAGGTAGGGACTGCTTACATAATCCCCTCAAAACTTTTAAATGTACAAAAATCATTTCCCATCCCCAGGGAGGTCATTGATTTTCTCAATAAGGTGGAGATGCGAGGTAAGAGGCTACAATGTTCTAATACCTAGGTAGTGGGTCTAGTCGAGATATCTTTGCAAGGAGTGACCAAAAATTAGTATTGAGACCACATCCTTCCATACTTGGGTGCAGTAACCTAGTCGCAGTTCAAGGAGAGGCTTATAGACTATGTCCTCTCAATTACAACTCAAGAGGGACTCGTATTAGAGTTCTTGAATCTGTACTAAGGAGATAGGATAGTGGATGAGTATATCACTGAATTCATTTGATTGAGTTGATCTGCACAGAGATTATCTAAGATGAGTTGAGAAAAAACAACCAATATATACACAGATTGGGATCTCCTTTTCTCAATATGATTATGAGTTTTTAGGAGAAGTTCTCTATTCTGATGGATATGGCCAAGTAGTTGGAAACGATCCTCATGGAGCAGGATGCTTTATCTATTAAAGGGCAAAATGGGAGGCATACAATAGGACTCTCCAGTTTTCAACAATGGTAGCAACAAGAATCAAACTTTTGGCCAGGGTACATTCAAAGTGGGAGCTCCCAACAAAGCATTGTTTGATCATATGGCAATACGAGATCTAGTCATAGACATTTGAGAGGATTCAAGTTTACACTTGGAGCAGGTTGTAGTAGTAGTGAATGGAAATCTTAGTTGTTTAGGATCAATATCCTCCATTTTCCAATAAAGTGACAAAACACACTAAGGCCCATGCTACATATCTCTAGGAGGCTGCTACAAATATGGCTAGTATGGGCATCTGATCAGGGACTATCTAATAATAGGATATTAACAGACCTCTTCTAATGTGACACAACCTCTATTTTAGCAGCCATAAGGGGGAACATAATTTGGTACTTATCAAGGGTGAGATTTTGAAAGGAGGCATTTATGAGGTAGACCTTGAGGTCACAACTAGGGACAGTCCTCTAGCTCTTAGTATGCAAGTAATAGTCAGGTTAAGGTGTTTGCTCTGACCCCCTAAGATTCATAGGCTTCAAATATGATGGTATATGATATTCTTCTCATCTTTGGCATAAGATAGAGTTTTGATAAATCTGGGAGTGACCCATTCTTTTATGCACCCAACTTTGTTATGAGACTAGAAGTAGTACTAGATAGGATGGAAGAATCCTTGTCCGTATCCACACCTCTTAGTGATGCCATAAATGCTAATTTGATTTACTACTCATTTCTCATGGAGATTAATGGTAGGATATTAGTAGCAAAGTTTGTGGTGTTGTCAGTTACGAATTTTGTTGTAATATTAGGGATAAATTAGTTATTTAGTTATCATGCCACCTTGGATTATAGAAAGAAGAAAGGGGTGTTTCGAATTTCAGGTGAGGCAGACTTTACTTTTGAGGGAGATAAGAAGACTATATAGAAAGAAGAAAGGGGTGTTTCGAATTTCAGGTGAGGCAGACTTTACTTTTGAGGGAGATAAGAAGACTATCTCATATAATATTATTTCATCATTAGTGGCTAATAAGATGCTTAGACAGGAGTGTTAAGGGTCCTTAATCCATTAATAATTTGGGTGGTATTGCCAGCCAAGATTATATGTGCGATAGTAACCCATCCATTTTGCAATGACTTCACTGGGTTAAAAAAAAGGTCTAAAAGTTTCTCATTTTGAAGTTTCTGTTAAAAAATTTCAGGTAACTGCACTCAGACAAGAAAAGTATCAAATACTTAAACTAAAGGAATTCAAATCGTATAAGATGCTAAATTAGTCCCTGGAAACAATTCTAAAGACTTGTTGACCAAGTTTTATATAATAATAAACTCTCAATATCACAAGTATATGGATTGTATCTTGTACTATCAAGGGTATTGTTCCCATAATGACTATTAAACACTTAAACAACTTGAAAAGAACCTTATCTAAGGTGCTAAGAATTGATTAAAATAAATTACTAAAATTGAAATAACTAATAAAACGAAACAATTAGCTAAGTGATAAGTGAGTTGCCATGAATTTAAGCTTGATCAAAGTTAGAGAATTAGGAACTATTCTATCCTTATTAGGTTTTTCTTTATCTTGTTGATTCAATTTATGTTTGATCCAAGATGCCCTAAAGTTTTGATTACTCTCTCTCAAGATTTAATCAAGTAACCCAAATTAAATTTGATATTTATAGAGTTGTAATCTCTTAATTCACAAAACTACTCATAACTTATTCAATTAGATCTAAAGCAATCATATGGATAATTAATTTTACAATTAAGATCTCTCTTCAATTGTTAATTAATTTGATAATTGTAGGTCTATTAAGTTAACAACTCTTGTTACGCACCTTAACACATGTAACTTAATTGACTCTCTTGACTTATTGCCAAATAAAAGTATAACAATCATCACAAACATTCATTAATGTATTGAAGTTAACAAGAAATAAGGTTCACAAAATAACTAAAGAACAATACCTAATAGGGATCTAGAAACCCATAATCATGTTAAACATGATAGTAATCCAAACAAAAATCCAATACATTGAAAGAAATAAAGGGAAAAGAAAGAAAAAATAGTTTGTCTTCATATGGAAATCTGGAATTTCTATGAAGCTCTTTTCGATGTCTCCTTTTGATCTTCTTTAATGTAGTGGTTACTACTTGTTTTTGATGTTTTCATGTTCTTTTATAGTGCTTGAGGGCTCTAAGGTTGTATCAAGGGGTTTTTCCACTTATTTTGGCTCCAAAAATAGCCCTAAACCTCAAAACTTTGAAAAAACTCGGGCCTAGAAATACCTCATGCATGATCATGCTAGAGGCCCATTCATCTTCATCATGCATGATCGTGCCTTCCTACACGCACAATCTTCTTCATTCTTCAATTTTCTATTTCTAAACACATCAAACACCTCATGAAATATATAATTAAGATAAAATTCTTGCTCTAAACCAACAAATACTTAAAATATATACAAACACTAACAATAAAACAATTCTAAGCCTATACACATGATAATCATCTAAGAAATTCTCAAAAACACACTTAAACACCTAGAAAAACACTCAGAAGAATTGCTTCTTATCACACACCAAGATTTACATTACCTATAATTAAAAAGAACAAACACTAGAAATCAGAAAAATTTAAATTGAATATGATAAGATAAATAAGAATGAGAAAAAAAGTAGTAGATTAATTATGATTGATTTTCTTTAATATTACTAAATCCCTAAAAAAACACTAAAATCTCGTGTGAATTTTATATTATGCTCTACTATTATAATACTCAACCTAAGTAAGTGTACCCATTTGTCTTGTAATAATTTAGTGATAATAGTAGTCGATCCATGAAGGAAGAAAATAAATACTAATTCTTACCTTCCTACTATTATCTAGGTAATTATCAAATGCCACTATCAATAAAACAAACAAATAAACAAAAAGAAGAAATCAAACATGAGAATGTGTATAAATAAAAATTCCCCCTAGCATTGTTTATATAAGATTTTATCATTCGACTCATAAAACTTTCTAGTATAATGATCTAACATCTATTGATATTGATGTCTAAGCTCCTACCCTTAAAAGATTAATTGATACTTTTTTTGTAACTAAAATCTTTAAAGATGCTTTAAGACCAATAAAATTTCATAAAATCCTAATACTAATCATGTAAGATTTTTTCTAATGTCATTCAATTTTCAACATATATGCCATTATCCGCTTATGCAGATTCTATCAAATTGTCCACGTGCAAATACTTTTAGCCCAGCCCTCTTTTCCGTGCATCACCAACAAGGCCCAAACTTCGAGCAAGGAGCTTAATCCTCTAAGCCCAGCCCTCTCTTCCACATCTCTGCATTTTGCTTGTAGTAACATCTTCGCCATTGGTGTGGCTCTCTTGCCTCTGGGGAAGCAATGAATTTCGTCAGAACACATCAACGCTCGCCTCAACTTTTCCACTGTTCTCCAACTAACCCTCTTCGTTCTGTCTTTAAAGTTTCCAATTTTCCAACAAAGAAGACTACTTTATCTTCTCCTGCTCTTCTTTCACTATCTCTCTGTACACCCACCTCCAAGTTTTGTTGTATTTCAAAGATTGGAGCTTCATTCATTGACGATAATGAAGATGTAGGGAGGAACTATGGTGGCGTTGGAGTAGAAAAGGAGTTGAATGAGTACGAGGACTTGGTAACAGATACTGTTGTATACCGTAATACTCTGAGATTGGTCGAGTGCTCCATGTTCGCTGCTGTCACTGGCCTTCTTTATTTCTTGAGCAATTCCTTGTCAATTGAGGTTTCTGTTTGCTTGATTAAGTTCAGTTGTGTTTTGGGTTCTGAATATCTATTGGTATTCTTTTGGTTGAATCATTGTCCTTGGTCGGTCCTCTCAATAATTTGGTTTTATAGTATTGTTGAGTTTATTCACTTTTTTTTTAAATATATATAGAATTACTTTGGATGTTTCTTTCCATTGCCGATTGTGATCTCTTCCTTGAGATGGGGTGTTGCAGCTGGGAGGAAAACTATGGTTGGTGCGCTGTGTCATTTGTGAATGCCTATGCTCTGTACTGTAATTTCTGATTTTCTAATATGCGGGATGATAATATGAACAGCTCTTACATGTTGGCAGGTGGCCACAGCTATGTTGCTGTTTGTGTTGTCTGGTCCAGTAAAGGCCTTAACATATTTGGTGAGTTTCATTGAACATCTTACGTTTTTCCAGCTTTCTTCACCAATTTTTAGATCAGCATACTGTAAAAATTAGATGGTCTTTTCAAAACTTGTCGGTTGACTCAAATTGTTGCATCGACTTTTACTCCCTGGATGTTTTCTGGTGAAAGATAGCTAATTTAGTACTCTACTTTGAGCTTAAATCTGTCCCAATCGAACTTAGGAAAGAAGTATGTTTTTATTCTCGAATCATGCTTCTGAATCCACATTGGTAATGATATGAAAAAACATCTATGTTTCAGCTGACACACTTTTGAAACATGAAAATAGTTTTGGCTAAACTAGTGGAGTTGCTTGTTATATTTTATTATAGTCTTTAACATGAGATGTTATCAGTATATAATAGGTTTAGGTAAGCTTACCCAAAATGATGTTATCGTAAATTTCTTCTATATATGCTATTTTATATGTTCATGTCCTTGTTATGCTTGAAAGTTGCAACCTACTTCCGTAAGTAACGGATGAGTTGCTTGGTCCATCTGTTTTCCAGTTAACACATGGTGTAGTTGGCTTCACAATGGGTTCTTTATGGAGGTACGTATTTTATTTTCTTCCTCAAGATGTCACAAAAATGTCTAATTTATGTTATATATTATGTTTCAAGCTGTGTCACATCCCTCACTTTGATCTCACATATTTAAGCAACTCATTATACTTCTTCCACATTTGAAATGCTTTTTGTTATATCTCAACAAAAAGGCTATGGTAAGCAGGTGCTATTAAGTCCATAGCCTTGTCTGGCCAATAGTGTAGATGAGCTTCTAGCACTTCTTTGACATATATATTGTGATTCAGATCAGCATGGGTAAATTGGTAAACTATTGTGTTTTGCTTGAATTAGGGTCGTTTACTGACTGCATTGATGGGCCTCTTTATTTTTCACAATGCAGATTGGGAGCAAATTGGAATCTTTCAATTTTCCTGTGCACAATTGTAGTGTTTGCTCCCTTTTGTACCATCTCGCTATTTCAAACAAAGACATTTTCTTGCTATTGACAGAATCATATCTTTGAAACGCAGGCTCGATCAACAGGTGCTGTGGGGTATGTCTTAACCTCCTCTTTCTTGATAAGAGAAAATATACTTGCTTTGGTAAATTCCTACTCTTTTAGCCCATCATTCTCTGCAAGTCAAACATTAGGATTTAACTTACAAAGTTTCTCCTTTTTTCTAGATCACCATAAACATCCATGCCTCTCTCACATACATATTTGCTGCCACTGGGATTAATGCAGTTCCATCAATGAATGTGATATATACTCTATTTGGATTTCTGGTAAATTCAATGGGCCCTGCTTTACCCTCATGTTTGTTTGTTTTTTAAGTATGGTTATCTTCTTGAGTTTTCAAGCTATTGGACAGGTACTGCTAAATAGTGGATTCTTTGTGTTCTTGCTGCATCTTTTGTATTCTATCTTCATTAGAAGGCTTGGGATGAGGAACTCGTTGAGATTGCCCAGATGGCTGGAGAAAGCCCTGTAATCCGTTGAGCTCTCTGTTACCTTCTACAGCTTTTACTATGTTTTATAGTCGTTCCCATTCTTTCCAAGATTGAAGATCTATTCAACATGTCATTGTCACTGGAAGTTGTATTGTCTCCATTGATTCTCATTTGTTTTTCCTGTTACCCCTCATTAGTATCTCTGGTATATAGATTAAGGTTGTCATCAATTAAAGAGAGCCCTTGTCAATTAGTCATATTGGTTACACTAGAGTTATTTGTTCTAGGATTTTATCATAACACTCTTGACGAATTCGTTGAAGAGGTATAAATTTCTGTGGAATGCAAGCTCATCACGCTCCACTTGTTAACCAACGTTTTTGTGCTAAAGCAGCCTTGTACGCAACTTTGGTTTTGCTACAAAAGACGTTTAAAATGGAGCGCCCTTTTTTGAAAGCTGAAAAAAGACGTGGATCTGGAAGTGTAACAGCTTCCTTTCGATGGTGATCGGCCTCTTCGTATCGATGTAACAATCAATCCCTTAGAACCGAATCAAAAATACTAAAAATTCCAAGGATTGCAGTATAGGATGAAACCTCGGGTCGTTTCACTTAATTGGAACCAAAGTGAAAAAGATCTAAGCTAGCCTAAATGTCTAAAATGCAAGCAAAGTTAATAAAAAGGAGGGTTTTGCATCATTTGCTAAAATTAGGAAAGTGTAATTAAAATAAAAAGGGCAAAGTATGAAAGTATATCTTTTTGGGCTTTTTGAAAAAGATTAATTTAAAACTTGATTAAAAATGAATGTGATAAAATTCCTCTTGAGAAT
>JANZLC010000003.1:17197977-17213509 GCA_026413385.1 Erythroxylum gracilipes
TCAAAATGGAGTTAAGATTTTAAATTTTCCAAATTCGGTGTACGCGTAGTGGATATAAGTACAAGCATGGTGATTAGATAGCATGGGCACACTATGGAACTATTGTAAGTGAATTTTTGGATCGTTATGAGCATAAAGATAAATTGATGATGTCCATATGGATTCAAAGATGAAAAAAAATTATTAACCCCTCAAGGTTACACGCACGCTCAAGTTTCATGATTTTAAGCAAGAGAGTTGAGTTCCGGTAACGGGATCCAACACATTCTCACCCTTCAGATGATAGAAGGGTGGATACCATTATTATTTCATATCCATCACTTATACAGTTAGAACTAGTAGCTCACGATCTCAGTATCATACCAGTACAAGGATAGGAGCCTATACCTGTACAAACTGAGATTTATGAGATACAAGAGCATACTGAACTAGTTTAATTAAGAAGATTAAATTGAGTGAGAAGACCTGCTACCTCATCTAATTACATAGTCTATTTAGGTGCACAAGAGTATAATATTGGAATGTAGTAAATCTTGCTACTTTTATAGAAGCTATTTCTGAACCTTTTGCGGATTTGTGATGGAATGCAACAAAGGATGAGATGCAATCCATAAAACATAATAAGGTATAGGAGCTTGTGAATTTACCTTTTAACTGCAAACTTATAAGCTATAAATGGATCTACAAGACCAAAAAGGACTCTTAGGGTAAAGTTGAGCAATTTAAAGCTCGGTTGATGACCAGAAAGTTCACTCGAAAATATGGTATCGACTTTAATATTACCTTTTCTCCTGTATCCTTTAAAGATGCATTTAGAGTGATTATGAAAATGGTGACTCATTATGATATGAAGCTATATCAAATGGATGTCAAAATCGCTTTCTTGAATAGAGACCTTTGTGAAGAGGTCTATATGGAACAACTTGAAGATTTCAAGATCAAGATAAAGCTGACATGATTTGTAGTTTGAGAAAATCCATATGTGGTTTGAAACAGTCCTCCAGATGCTGGTACCTAAAGTTTGATGAGGTTGTTATCTCATTTGGCTTTGTGAAAAATAATGTTGAAAGATGTTCATATTACAAGGTTAGGGGAGCAAGATTATCTTTCTACTTTTATATGTGGATGACATCTTGCTCGCATAGACCATGTTGTGTAATGTTAAGTAGCTTTTGGACAAGCATTTTAATATGAAGGATCTTGGTAAGGTATCTTTTATCCTGGGTATTAAAATTCATTAGCACAATTCTCAACACTTGGTGGTCTCTTACAGAGAGCATACATTGAGTGAGTGCTGCAAAGGTATGATATGGCTAATTATAAACCTGTTGTAATACCTATCTCTCATGGTGAGAAATTATCTTTGGCACAATGTCCAAAGAATGATCAAAGAGAGAGAGAAGGAGAGAACTATAAGGAATGTACCTTATTCTTATGCAGTTGGTATCCTAATGTATACCCAGATATGCGCTAGACTAAACATTGCATTTGTTGTTAGGCTACTGAGTTAGTATCTGGTGAATTCAAGAATAGGCCACTGAAATGCAATCAAATGAGTTTTAAGATATCTGAAGGAAACTAAGGATTATATGTTGACATTCAGGAAAGTCAACAATTTAAACCTCAAAGGTTACGCGAATTCAAAATTTGTTATGTGCCAAGATGATAGGAATTCCACATGAAGGTATATTTATAAGTTAACAGATAGTGCAGTATCGTGGAGGAGTGTCAAGTCGATAGTAGTAACTTCCTGACTATGCATGTAGAGTTTGTAACATGTTATGGGACTATTTTATAGGCAGTTTAACTCAAGATCTTGATTTCTAAATTATTTGTAGATGATTCAGTTACTAGACCATTCAGTTATATTGTGATAATCATTTTGTTGTATTGTTCAATAACAACAATCAAAATATCACAAAATCTTTAGAGGTCAAATATCTGACCATAAAAAAATTAATATAGAAAGGTGACATTAAGGTGGAGCATTTAGAGATTGAGTATATGTTTGCTAATCCTTTAATTAAAGGACTTTACCTAGTTATTTTTCAGAGACGTGTACATTATAGGTTTATTGTAGTCCTTAAACACTGTCACTTAGAGAGATCATTGTATTTGCTTTTAATACATTTGTATATATTTCATGTATTATGACAATATACTTTTATACATATTGATGATCATCATTTTGTTCTCAATCACATAGTTTGTTGTATATTGTTATAATACATGTGAAATTTTTAAGATCTGTGTCGATCTTAAGTATTTTAAAGATCATTGGGCATATAAATACATATTATCCTTAAGCCTATGTCTTCTGGACACATACAGATATATAAACTCAGGGATTTGATAAGACATAGGGGATATAAGTATTTAATCCCATAAGGTTTTTTCTAATGTGATTTAGCATTCAGTGAGAGAAAATAAAATTTTCAGATATAGTTTAGCATAAGGTTTAGAGAAATTGAGACCAACAAATGGAAAGATGATACGTTTCAGATCATAAAGGTATTATAATAGCTTGTCATACTCCATTTTCTTATTCATGTTAGTTATTAGATATACGTGATTGTATTCGATTTGTGTTACATATGATACAAGCGATTGATATTTTTCAATATAAAAAATCTTACAGAACTGAATGATAGACTTTCATTACCTTTAAATTAAATGCTTTAGATGGATCGACCTGTACATTGATTTTGCTTAACCACTTTAATTGTTTTTTTTTTTGTTATTACAACAACTACAACTAATATTTGACTAAAGGAGAGAATGTTAGTGATATTTTAATTGGACAATTATTAATTACGAGTTCTTATAAAATTAAAGTTAAGAAAATCAAATTTGATATGAATTAAAGATAATAAAGAAGCTCAATAAAAGATTTGTTAAATGAGCTGAAATCCAATGAAGAAAATTGTCCCTAATTAGTGTGAGCCGATTATTTATTGAGCTTTTGATGGGAAGACCCAATTAAGTAAATTTGTGGACGTTTAGTTTCTGTAACCCGTTAAGAGGCCCACACATTATGAAAGACACAGAATAACGTTAATGATATAAGGATATACAACTTTCGTAAAGGTTGATCAAAAGTTTTAAGGGCTTGTTCATGCGTTGAGGAGCTTGTTCAAGCAATTCAAGAGGTTGTTCATCATTCAATAGATAACAAAACGAGTATTTTTTTTCCCATTTTCTCTGTCAATACAAGCTTATGGTTAATCATGGCTCAATAACTATAGTTCTTGCTATGACTAACGGATTTTTATTATTTAATTGCAGTTGAGGAAGATTCATCAGGAAAAGAAGCTTGAGTTGATGGTTGACAAGGATCTGAAGAACAATTATGACCGAATTGAGCTTGAAGAATGGTTCAAGTAGCTAAACTATGCACCCAGTATCATCCAAATAACAGGCCTAAAATGTCAGAACTTATTCGAATGTTCGAAGGAGATGGACTAGCAGATAAATGGGAGGAAACTTCTCAGAGAGCTGAATCAACCAGATCTAGAGCCAGTGAATTCTCGTCTTTAGAGTGATACCCTGATCTTACCGAATACTCTGTCTTCCTCGTTCAGGCAATGGAGCTCTCAGGACCCAGGTTACAAGATTCTCAATAAGTGAAAAGGCATTTATAGAAGTTCCTCAATCGATTCATTCTGTGTTAAAACCACTTATGTTGTACATTAGCATCTTGTTGGAGCTCAATTGTCAGTTGCAGACTGTACAGAGTCGGGATTGGAAAATGATATATATTTGAGGTTTTACGCGTATCTTAGCTGGAGTGAAGACTTATCTTTTTTTTTCCAGGAGATGTTTTACCAAGGTTGATAGTAATAATAACCATCAAACATTTCCTGTGAACTATTGGACATCTAAAGCGGAAGCTGGAGCTTTAAGATTACGTCAATTTCTGGAATGTTTATTGACAAGCACGTAAACAATAGCCAAGTTGCACATGGTCGCGGGAAGGAGATAAGATTATTTCCTACATGAACGTGAAAACTGGAGATAAACAAGTACCTTCATGAAGCAAAGGCACAAAATTCAGGATCAAACAACCTAAGAAGTCAAAAATTTATTGGAGGCATCCACCCAGTGGTGCACAATATAGAAAATCAAAATCTGGACGAGTGTTGGTCAACTTTAGCTCAACTGACGATGTCAATCGGAATCGTCCCCTCGCCTGATTCGAAACAAAAACAAGGAAAGACCTAGTTCCTGAAAGAAAAGATTATACTAAAAATGTGAAATGCAGTTTTAAATTGGAGAAATTGAAAGGTTTTCATGGGATTAGACTCAGAATTATACCCTAAGGGATGCCATATATGCATTTATCTTGTCCAAGAGAATGAAAATAAAAAGAAAGAAGAAAATACAGATAGAAGCTCATCTAATGTATAGCTAATAAGCTGAAGATTTTTTAAAAAAACATCAAATTCAGGCCCATTACTTTGTACGGTCCACAAGATCTGACTTAACTTTCTATGACCCTCCGAAGCTTGAAAACATTACTAAAATTCTCACATAAAAAAAAAATAGAAATCCTGAAACACAAAGTGAAGCAAAATTTTGCATGGTATGCACGTTGGTTAATCCTGGATGAATACAAGTTCTGCTTGAGCAGAAGCTCGACGAAATCGTAGTAACTCGGTCAACATTTTCAATCTTCCATCTGTTACATATACACAAGGTGTGATAATCATCATTTTAAGAACTGGTGAACTTGCAAGTAAAAACTTGATGAATTCCATCTCATGTGGCACGCCAGACATATCTGTCATCTTTACAAATTTAAGATGCTTAAAAATGCAATCTTTAGGGCATTCTTTTTCCCAGAAATCCAAGTCAGGTGCTTCTGCGGCAGCCAATGCATTTGAAGAGCCCTAGCAAACAATGAAAATCATAATTAGGGCTAATAGCAACCTCTAATTTCACAATGTACAATAACACCATGCAGTCATGCACAATCTTAAGTTCTCACGAAAGTACTTCCAATAACAAACAAGTGGTGCCACCTTGACATACCGAAATTTGAAGATCCTTTAGAATAGGAGCATTAGTGATCAAACGGAGGATAACAGATATTTCTCTCATATCTTCAAAACTAACTTGATAAAGCTCAATTGCGTTTAGGCGGCTACAAGTGATTGGCTGTATGCCTAGATAATCTCCGATGCTTAAGTACTTGAAAACAAAATAAATACAGTTAAAACTCGTAATTCAAATAAGGCATGACTTTTGGCAGAAATTTGCCGATCAACAATGGAAAATATGACCATAACACTGTGTTACCTTTGTGAAGTAGATATGCCCAATGAGCCTTTCAAGATGAGGTACACCACCAAGAAATTTGATAAAATTGCAGCTGGAGCTTTGTTCAAAATGTTCAGCAATATCATCGATCATATACATAGAAACTGATACAGCAACTAAAAGTGGAGTATTTTCCAGACATATATCCCTGAATTCACCTTCCAAACACAAGAACTTAAGGTTTGGAGAACGCAAAGTGAGAGATAAACTATCAAAATAAGATAATGAAAGACTCTCAAGAAGAGGGCAACTAGAAATAAAGCTCTCTATTGCCTCTGGAGCTACCAAAACTTGATGAAGACTCAGGCTTTTCAACCACAAGAATCCCTTAAAAGTACGAGGTGGATCTAATTCACATCGAATAAGTTCCAAGCGCATTAACTTCCTACAATTGAAAAGACAAGACGGTACCCTGAACCACTCCCCTTCCCCTAATTCGAGTACCAATTCTTCAATATCACCCCTTGAAAGGAAAAGAATCCATTGATCAATATCCACGCAGCATTGCAAAAATGAACTAGAAAGCTGAAACTTGCGAATAGGTCCTTGGTGAAGAAAGAGTACTCGCGTGATAAAATTTATGAGGCTGCTCTCCATCACTTCGCTATCATTACACATGAACACACATTTGTCATCAAAAACAAGGTCAGTAAGCTTAGCCCACCTATACCTCCATTTGCTTGACAAGATGCTTGTCCTGACAGCATCTCCTATTGGCAACAATGTCAGAATGGACTTTATAACGCTCTCCGGGAGATCACTCATATAATCCATGGCTTTTACATCTTCCATGGCTACTTTTCACCGTTAGGTACCAACCAATACAAAAGAACTCTCTGTCAGTCAATTTTGTATTGACAGAAAAGACAAAAAAATTTAAAAGGAAGTGATGACTTTTCTACTCGTCGAAGACTTACTCTTTGACTAAATAACAAAGAATACATTCAAACTTCTTAATCTTAGACCTAACAGAATCAAATTCACAAATAACATGAGATGTAAACAGAACATGTGAGGTTTTATAGCCCTTGAAAAAGCATAATCAGATCCAAATGCACAAATCTTTCTGATAATTCTACCCATCCAAACAAGAAACAACAAGAAAAGAAGAAGCTAAAATATTGAAAGTTTGGTTTTTAGATACCAGGAACGAACCCAATTGACATATCCACAGGAGAAATAGTTACCACTCACTACGAGAATAAAAAATGGGAATCTTGGAAGGGAAATTTATGAAATGAACTCCGGGAAACACGTTCAAAATCCAGAAATCAATAATAGCAAAGTGAAACAAGATTCAGACGAAACTAATCAGCGTAGAAAGAAAGGATCAAATTTGACAGAATATGCAAAAGGATATTAAAAAAGACAAAACTGAGAGAAGAAATTTACCCAGTATCAGAGAAATAGAAAATTTGGAACTTGAAAGAAGTGAAAAAGCTAGGAGTTTGAGTTTTTGATGTGTCATATACTGCCTCCTAGACTTGGGTTGAGTTTTAGGACGGATTCCATATTTTAGTTCTTTGCTCGTTAAAGGCGCGTAGTTTATATATATGTGCGATTATTCACTATTAACTGTTTCAACGGCTTATCCTCTTTTGAGCAATTTAATCTTTTCATATACTAAGCGATTTATACCATTTTTTTAAAATAATGAATATATTAGTGCCTGAACAAAGAGTGTTCACAATGTGTACAGCAGCATCCAAAAAATAAAAGTCAAGTGATACAAGAGAAAAGTCAAAAAAACCAGGTTTATATGTAGGACACTAATAATATTGTTTAGGACAAAGTAAAGTTAATTGATTCTCCAATTAATGAGCTGATGTTGACTGAACGAGTGTGTTGTGAACCGTTATTCCAAAGGCAATGAAACAGTACCAACATAAGCAAAGTGCAAGGGTGTATTTCTGGAAATTGAAACAATGTTTACATATTATGGAAATTGAAAATGAACTTAAGAAGAAGAAGTAGAAAAGGGAAACAAGGGATTTAGATGAGAAGAGAAATAGAGAGAACAGGAGATGAGAAGGAGACTTCAATTTGCTTAACAATTTCAATAACCGATTCTGCTAATTTCCCCTAACTATAAAGCAAGTAGTTGCCTGATTTACACAACATGTAGTCGCTCGGTTCACTCGGCTCAGCTCGATCAATGGGCTTTCGGCCCTATTCATAACATTACTCCCCCCTTTAAGACAACCATGTCCTCAAGGTTGAAGGCAAGTGAGTAGCACCAATCCCATGGAATCAGCCACTGCTTCATCACGAAAGTAGCATGATGCAGCATAAGTTTCACAAGTATCAACATCCATTGTAGCATGTAAGAAGCGTCGGAATCAACAAGGATTAAGGGATTAATGTGCTACTCAACGTGATCAACACAGTTTGTAAACAACAAAATATGGAACATCCAATGAATCCGAGTAGAATCCAGTAACTCGAGCTAATATGTTACCGTACTTCCTTTATCCATTAAATCCATCACTTCCCCTTCTCTTGAATTAAGCAACAAGACACCCAAATTAGAAATTTTGTGGAGAAGATCAACGTTAATTTCTTTGCAACAAGTTGGTTGAGTTTGTTCAACACCTTCTCTTGTACAGTTCTTAAGCATGGCTTGTCGTTTAACAAATTGAGCCCCGTCTGTTATCTTGGAAGCAAAAAGCCAACGCATAGCTTTGCATCCGTACTCGATGAGTTGCTGAATACGCAGATCTATAACCTTATCAGTGATTGTCCATGGAGCATTGTCACCAAAGTCTGTGAAGTACCAAGACATAAGATCTTGAACAGAACCCGTACAAACATCCTCCAAATGATGTAACAACAGATCAAACTCGTCAGCAAAAATTACTTCAGTAGATTGCGGGCTAGAAACTAATTGCAACCTGAAAAACTTAGCTAGCACAGTGAGTCGTTGCAAATGCTTTAGCCCATTGAACTCATCAGACTGAGCTAGTGGTAATAAAAACAAATGCACTGTGAAATACCCAAAAACTTGAACTGTTAGCAACACTGAATCACCCTTGGACAATATTACAAGCGTTCTTGATATATACGAATAATCCCCAATAGTAAATTGTTTCTTCTTAGCCATGTAACTCACAGCAGCCATAGGCTTACCAAGGTTGAGCTCAAATGACCATAGTATAACATCGCTTGGATCAGAAAAGATGTTTAATTGATAGTCAATCAATAGTGGTGCAGCAACAACGAAAATGCCAGGATCAAAAAACTTAGATTGGACCAAAGCCTGAATTAGTAACAACTCATATACTTCAACTTCGACTTCATCTTGATTGTCTATAGAAAAAACCTTGCCTACAGGGTGCAAAACGTGACACATATACCCAATTCGAGATGCGAGACCAATTAGAAGAGCATGAGAAACATATCGTCCTACTGGATCAAAATATATAAAAGTCACACGAGCAAAGTGCTCACCAATCGAGCCACCGTAATACATATTCACCAACACTAGCTGATCATATGGTGATCGGACTCCATTACACCTGTCGGTGGAATCCATAGTACAAGTACCCAACAACAAAATAGTGTCTTCTTCAGCCTTATTCAAGATAAATTCGATAGAATTATTCATGAGAATATCAGCAGCATTGTGAAAATAATCAACACGGAATCGATGCGCAATCAACCCATTTGCATGTAGTTTGAGCTTGGAAATACCTGGATAAAAAAAACTTATTTTCGGCGAGATCAGAAGTTGATTACAGCAACCACCGAATTGGTGACTTCGAAACAAAAATGGCCTCTGCAGCTCGAGGCAGTGAAGGGATCCCACAGACTCATCAAGCAAGCAGGCGGAATCTCACTCGAAGCTGTCTCTTGAGATTGCATGTGATTGTCTTCAACACCGTGTGGTTCATGGACCGCCTCAAACTCCGCAGCTTGAGCACCATATTCTCTCGATGTAGAACTACAAAACATGGAACTCGGACTGTGTTTTGGGATCAAATCCTTATTTGCACGAACAAGTTCGGTCTCTACTGGTGAAGAAATCACAGGTTCGGTATCAACGGTGGCATCAGTTTTAGTGATATCGAAAACCGGCATATCATCAAACACTTCAGCTTCATCAATGGCTTGGGATTCAAACGCTTCGGAAACTGTCTTGGGCATTTCCTCGTACACTTGATCTGCGCCTGGTACATATTCTTGTTTTATCACTTGAGCGACACCAAGGTTGCTCGTGTCATTTTCACATGAAGTCCAGAAGCTCGTCGGTCCCTCGAGAATACAAGGAATCTCACTCGGTGGATTCGGGTCCAGAAGTGAAGTGAGTTGATCCAAAATCTGTCGAAGAAGACGAGTATTCTCCGTAGCCAAAGAAGGGATCAAAGGTAACTCTCGGTGTAAATCTTTTGGCCGAAAATGGAGAAGAAGAGCTCTCGTGAAGGCATCCCAACCACCCAACTGACGATTTCGGGACATCCAATCGTACCAGTAAGTGGCATCATTGTCAAAATAGAAGGAGGAGATGAGCATACGATCCTCCTCACGGATCTGATAAAAATCAAAATAACGACCAGCTTGTAACACCCACCGATCGGGATGGAGACCAAAGAAGCGAGCCTTGTTCAAACGAGTATTGGGTTCCGTCATCTGAACAGAAACTCAATGAAAGCACCAATGTTGTGAACCGTTATTCCAAAGGAAATGAAACAATACCAACATAAGCAAAATTCAAGGGTGTATTTCTGGAAATTGAAACAATGTTTACATATTCTGGAAATTGAAAATGAACTTAAGAAAAAGAAGAAGAAAAGGGAAACATGGGATTTAGATGAGAAGAGAAATAGAGAGAACAGGGGATGAGAAGGAGACTTCAATTTGCTTAACAATTTCGATAACCGATTCTGCTAATTTCCCCTAACTATAAAGCAAGTGGTTGCCCAGTTCACAAAGCATGTAGTCGCTCGGTTCACTCAACTCAGCTCGATCAATAGGCTTTCGGCCCTATTCATAACAGAGTGTTTCTCTTGATAGATGAAGATGTGAGTGTTTCTCTTGATAGATGAAGATGTTGCTCTAACTCTAACATATATAGCTTGCAAAAGGCTCTCCTTGGTGCTGACATTGTCATTGAATATCCTTTGGTTTCTTTCATCCCACAGACTATAAACCAGGTAGGTAAAAGCCAACCTAAAAATCCTCAAATCCCCTTCAAACTTCATCTTGGTATTCAAATTCCATCCGATAATGTTAGTCCAAAGAATAGGGGAGTTGCTAATATTGCAAAGCTGAAGAATTGCTTTCCACAGGTATTTATTGAAATGACATTGACAATAAAGTTGTTTTACATTTTTAAGAAAAGATTTACACATTATACACCAGTTAGGAATTTAAGAGAATTTGGTTACTGTGTCAGAACTTAGGAATCTATTTTTGATAGCTTGCCATAATATGATTGAAGATCTAGGTCAGTGATGCTTGATTCACACCATCTTATACCAAGAAGAAACACTAGAAAGATTGCAAAAGAGAGACCTGCAAAACTTATTTGTGTAGAGACCAGACGAAGTTAGTTTTCTATCAATGTAGTCTTCTGCTGACTTGTCTACATTGTAGTTTAGAAGATATGCTTATAGTAGGATCAAGTCTTTTAAGTTATTGGATGATAGCCCTTCAACAACCGAGGGAATAATAGTTATAAAGGTTTAAGGGGAGTGGCTTCAATAACACAATCCAAGGGTCCAAAAGCGGCCCAATTGTCATACCAAAAAGTGGTGTTTTTACCATTCTTTACAATTGATCTACGTGAGTCACTGATGCTCCATCTTAGTTTGAATAGCTGAATCATAAGGGAAGAGGTACTTATAGGAATCTTTTGCAACCCATATGTTATGATCCTTGATGTAATATGTATGCACCCATCTTAACCACAATGTTTGTTTGTCTTGGATCAGTCTCAATAGCCTTTTGACTAATAGAACATAATTGATGCTTTTGATAAGCAAAATACCAAAACCTCTATAGTTTTTAGGCAACCATACCTCAGACCAATATATTCTGCTGCTTTTGGTTTTACTACTACTGGCAAACCATAACTAGTTGCTAAACATCTTTTCTATAGCTTTGATCACATCCTGAGGGAAAGCAGTGAGAGGCCTAATATGTGCTTATAGATGAGAGAACAACTGTGATTAGTTGACATCTGTCAATTAGAGAAAGTGATCTAGAAGACAAGCTTTCAATTATACTCCTAATTTGTTTCAAGTGAAGGCTTGAAGTAAGAGTTTAGGCTTAGTTGAAGATGTTAGAATACCCAGATATTTGACAGGTAGCTGATTCAGCTTAAAACCAGTAATAAGTCAGGGTCTATCTGCATATCGAGTTGCACTTGCTGAAGTAAACTGACTAGATTTGTCCTTATTGATAATAAGACCAGACAAATTGGTATAGACTTTGAAGGCTTTATAGATGGATGCCACGGAGGAGATGTCAACTTTTAAGAAGACAAAAATATCATCAACAAAGCTTAGACTAACTATCCCAAGGTTCTTACATTTAAAGTGAAATCTGAATATACCTTTTTTGGTAGCTTTCCTTTTAAGCAGTCTAGTTAAAACTTCATAGACGAGAGAAAATAAGTATGGAGAGACGGGGTCACGTTGATTGATACCATTAGCAGCATTGATGTGCTTTGTAGGCTCACTAGAATTTTGAATGAAACAGTTGAGATGCATTGATGAATCCATTATGTGAGTATGTCGGGGAAACTAAATACTTTGAGAACATGGATGATGAAATGTCAGTCTACCTTGTCATAAACTTTTTCAAAATGGATTTTGAGTGCACAATTCTTCCTGCTATTCTTTCTAGTGTAATGCTTGAATAATTCCTGAGGTAATGCAATATTGTCTCTAATTTGTCTCTTTAGGATATAAGCAGATTGAATTGAGTCAGTAAGTCTAAGAAGTATCGGTTACAATCTTAAATTAGCACTTTGGAGATGATTTTGTAGATAGAGTTGTAGCAGGAGATAGGTTTGCAATCTTTTAAAGACTTTTACTCTTTCTTTTTAGGAACTAAGGTAATGAAAGTGTTGCATATGGCTTTGAGAAGCTTAACCCTATTAAAGAACTGTAATAAAACATTAGAGATCAAATTGCCTATAATGGATCAGTTTTTTTGTGAAAAATTGTATGTTGAAACCATCCAGCCTTGGAGCTTTATTCTGGGATAGAGACTTTAGGCATTCTCAATTTCAAATCTAGTAACAGGAGTTGCCAAAGCCTCCACATCCTAGGTAGAAATTTCTTGTTGAAATATTTTGTCAATAAATTCCATAGAGGAGCAAGTAGAAAAAGGAGAGCCTAATAATGATTGGAAATAGCAGGTAGCTTCATCAATAAATTAGCTTTGAGTTTGAAGCAAGGATCCATTACTTTCAAGGGCAACAATTTTGTTTGAGGCTTTCCTTACAGAGATAGATCTACAGAAGACGGCTGTATTTTTGTCCCCATCTTGAAGCCATCTAATTCTATATCTTTGTTTTAATAAGGAATAGTCAAAGTTAACTGCTTTTGAATAATTCTTCAAAGCAATAGGTTCTACCTTTTAGATCCTTGGACAAGTAGGATTTATGTACAAATTGATTTAGACCAATTTGTTCTAGAAACATCTCATGTCAAATTTGAAAAATATCAAATTATAAACTTCTCATTTTCATGCAAATAATCATATATTTTTATTAAATAGTTTTATAATTAGAAAAATTAATATTTAAAACCATAATTTTAAAAAATTATCCAAATTCTATTTTTTATTATTTTAATATTTAAACATTTATACCAAATATAACATGATATTAAATTTCATTCGAGATTATAGATAATTGAGCTAACATGCCATATTACGTGAACTTTCTTTTTAATTATTGAAATACGTAATATTAATTTTACTATAAAAATAAAAATTTTTAGAATAGTCTTAAATAAACGATAGAAATTTAAGGAAGCTTTTGAGTTTCAAAATAAAAAACAAGATTAACGATAATTTGACCATCATCATTTTATTCTTATTGATGTTCATCTTCGTCACTAGCTTTAACTTCTTTCTTTAGATATACTACTATCATCATTTTTCTAATGAAAATTAGTTGTTGAAAGTTATCCAAAAATATGAGGAGCTATAAATTAAAGAAGTTGATTCTTGTAAGAAACTTAAAGAGCTACCTAAATTGCTTGAAAAACTTGTGACCTAAACTAAAGTTCAAGAAGAATTGTGAACTAACAAACAAATGGATAACATAAATAGAAAATTAAAAGAAGAGGAGATTTCAAAAAGAAAAAGAAAAAGAAGACCTTGCTTATTGTCTTTAACACTAAAAGAATCATTATAATTGTTCTAATTGTGATTCTTAATTCTGTAATAATTTTAAAAGTGATTCAGTTTTTACTCTTTTTTTTAGAAACTTAAAAGACTTTTCAAGTTACATTGTGGAGTTAAGATAAGTCTATTTTTTATATTAAATTAATTCCATGTGTCATAGTAATTAAAAAAATAGATCATGTGACATACCACTTCAACTCAGTTAAAGGTGGACTTTAGGGGTGAGAATGATGTCGTCTTAAGACAAAAAGCCTGTTTTAGACTATAACATTTGTACTAAAATACAAATTAGATCTTAACATTTTGAAGCATTCAAAATGAATTCCAATATCTTCAAAATTAATTGAATCAAAACACTAAGCCACAAAACCCTTAACTTTGTTCAAAATGAATTCCAATATTTTCAAAATTAATTGAATTAAAACACTAATTGACAAAACCCCTAACTTTTTCATAATTTTTTAGTTTAGAGTCTATGTGTATTTTTCTCTTATTTCATCAATGCTGAAGTGGAGTTCACATAGAAATGATGGTATTAACACCCAAAGTTTATTAAAAAAAAGTCTAGTTTTGTCATTCACTTCACCCAAAATTTCTAGATTCTCTGATCTTCATCATAGTGTGCTTGACATTTCTTACACTTTAGCATCTTCTTCATCAATCATTTTTCATCTCCCTCACATTGTTTTGGCTTATCCCTAGGGTTGATATGGCCCATTGTCGACTAACAGTTCCAACTTGGTCGTAAAATTTTTTTTTCATGAAATTAATCTGCATGGCCATATGAGTATGTAAATTAGCCAAGATATAACTTGTAGGAGGTAATTTAGGAAACGAGTTTATTTTCTTTACTCATCAAACTTAACCACTTTATCGTAATTTAATTTGATAAGAAGTTGCCTGCCATCCAAATCTGTCAACACAAATTAGAACCTACAAATAGCCTTAGTAAGAGTCAGGGTTTGTGCCCATCTATCTTCCTCTTAAATCTTGAATGTTCCTTTTATTGAAGCACAAAGAATATATCACTAATGATTATCAAAGATTAAAAGAAAAAATAGTCAAAATCTTAGTATAAAATCTCTTAACAAATTTTGGGGGCAGACAATCATCAATAATCACAAACAACATACCACCTCATTAGCTTCTTTAGGGAAATTTTTGTTCATTATGTATGATCTTTTTAATGATCACTTCTAAAATCTTTTTAAATGGAACAAATTTCTCTCCCTTGCATTATGGGCATTTGTCTTTATCACTAATAGGCTTATTGGTAGTATTACACTCATTATAAGGATGTTACATTTATGGGTTAAGTTTCCTTATAGAAACTTTCATACATGTTCCCTGATACTTGACGCATTTCACTAAAACTCTAGACTTTGATCCCTTTATATCATAAAAATTGTGCACAACTTTTAAGCCAAAAACTTACTCCCTCCTATCCAAAATGAAAGCCGTTTTAGAGGGATGGACACTTATTAAGAAAGCTAATGAAATGTTTGATATACCCTTATTAATGGTTGATAAGAGAATGACTTATCTGCACAAAAGTTGTATACCTATCCAGCTTTTAGAGTTTCGATGTTTTCAACTTTTAATTAAAAAGAATATTTATTGGTTTTGCATTATCTTCATTTCTACCGTGTGTATGAGTCGTCTCTTCATTTCCACCATCCATGTCTATTCGTTTTAACTTTTATATTAATCTCAACATTGTTGAAAATTTTTAAAATTGATTGATTCAAATTTGGAGCCAAGCACAGTAACATGTGAAAATTTTAGAGCCTAAAAATTTACATAATGTTTAAAAATTTTATAAAGGAACCAAAACCAAAAACTCCAGTGACTATAT
>JANZLC010000003.1:17236147-17248079 GCA_026413385.1 Erythroxylum gracilipes
AATCTATGTCATAAAATCTTACCACTTTTAATACAACTAAACCATATAATAAAATCCTACTAACATTTACATAACAAGTAGCTCCAAAACTTTATCCATCGAACCTCATAATGCATTTAAATCATGTTTAATTCAATAAGAAAAATTTTGGGGGCCAACACTATTGATGCTAATACTCCACAATTTCATCAAGATGTAAAACAGTTCCAGTAAAATTCAATTTATCGATTCGCAACCTCAATAAGTCAGATGGTCAAATGGTAAGAACTATCAACCACCTAGAATCATAAAGTGAGGAGAAGCAACCATCTCAATCCGAGGTGTATCTAAGGAACGTTAGTGTTAAAACCTTACAGGGAGCTTAAGAATCTTGAGAGAACTACTCAAGGGATCGCTTATGAAGAAGAAATGGAGAAGGAGATCAAAGAAGAAAAGAATATATCATTTAGCTCGAAGGTGAGTGTTAAGTCCCTCATTGTTGTTAACACTAATCCTTCACCTTTACCTAGCAAGTTAGAGAAATTAAATGAGGAGGAAAAGGGTGAAGAGCTATTTCAAGAGTGCAGAGACTCAGTAAAGATTACAAGTTTGAAGATTGAGAAGACACTGAATGTGAGGGGCAATCTACCTAGGCCCTATCTAGAATTACCTCAAATAGAGAAAGTGTAAAGTGTGACACCTGAAGATCATAACTTTGTCACGTGACGAGGAAAACAAGGAGTTGAGCCAGTGATAATAAACAAAAGCATTTCTTGGGAGGCAACCTAAGGGAAGTTTCTTTCTTTTTCCTTTACATTTTTCATATTTGTTAAGATTATAATGTAAGCTTTTAATATGATTGTTTTTTTATATGCATGTGTGTTTTCAAGTTTTTTGTTTCTTACGTGTTTTTATGTTTCCAAACAAAGAGAGAGAATTAATAAAAACAAACAAACAATTTCTCTTTTTCTATTACTTCTAGGAATATATATAGTCATAATTAGAGAGTGAATTAACTAGAAAAACTATGGCAATTTAAGCATGTACTTTTACTCTTGTGATTGGTCAATATACATTATCTTGAAAAGAGTAGTGAGTAGTGGTAGACATAAACCAGTGAGATTCTAAGCATGTGTAAATTGACACATCCATATCAGTCTCATTGTCTTTTGTTTGTGTGCGACCTTCATGACATGTACATCATAACTTTGCTTTAACTATTCAAGACCACATTTTAGCAAATTCGTTAAAATAGATATGATATAGGCATTCCTTGTTTTATAAGCTACATTAGCCAAATAGCCCATCTAGTGATATGAATTTTCCCTTTGTTAAGTCGCTAAAGCTTTATTTGCCTTTTCTTTTTGTGTTAACAACATTAAAAGTCTTAAACCTAACAAATGTCCTACTTAAATCTTAAAGCTAGTGGAGCATTTGTTGATTATTGATAATTGTGGATGCACAAAAGTATAAGTGAGGAGGTGTGCATATATATAGGTTGGTTATAATTGTTAGGATGTCATTTTAGGTCTTATCAATGAATTCCAATGTTAATGTTGCTTCTTTCAATTCTTGTTAAAAAAAAGAAAGAGGAAAAGAAAAAAAGAGAGAAAGAGAAAGAAAGAAAATCAAAAGAAAAAAAGAAAAAGAAAAAGAAAAAGAAAAAGAAAAAGAAAAAGAAAAAGAAAAAGAAAAAGAAAAGAAAGAAAGAAAGAAAATTTGTTTAAATAAATTATCATACAGGAAATGCATCTGTTTTACAAATTTATTCATGAGTAGTTTTTCCTCCTAAAGTTGTATGGAATGGGTGATTTGAGTATGATTCATATGTGGTAGATGTTATTTTGGAGGATCACCACTTATGGTCATAATATATTGTTTGTCATTAATTGTTATGAGTGATTTATGCTTTTTGTGGTTTATGGTGTGAGAGCTTGAATTTGGGTCGTGAAACTTAGTTTTTGCATTCATCATATTTGATGTACATATTTTTTTAGTGAATGTTTGTTTTTGCGCTTGATGTTTATTGAGTGTTTTTCTTACTTCACTATCTTTGATGGCTTTTGTGCTTCATTACCCAAATACATCTCACTTTAACCTTTACCCATATTACAACCTTAAAAGTCCTTTGATTCATAATTATGCATGTGAATCTTAATGGTGGAGAAATCAAATGTTATGCAAAGTTGTGGAATGTATTGATTATGAATAGTGTTTGAGTGTACCTATGGATCAATGTTATTTACATACTTTATCTAAGTCTACTAATAGATTGCTCAGTTTTTAAAGATAATGATTGTTGATTGATCATGAGTAGAGGCATTGAATGTTGAGTTCTTGCTATTATTTTGAATGTTATTTCTCGTTACTTATGGCTATCTATTATTAGGAAATATGGAAATTGCGAAAGTGTTTAGTTTGTGACTTTGATTTTATTATTTTGCCCGAGGATGGTCAAAAGCTAAGCATGGGGGAATTTGTTGTGTGTTTAATTGTTTATACATTCACTTCTTAACATTTAGTGATTTGTGAAAGGCTTAAGATACTTATTTAGTTTATATTTGATTTTAGGTACAATTTGGAAACATAAAAGCTAAAATGAGTTAAGAGAACATTCCTTGAGCCAACATTTTGATGTTCAAACTCAATTACCCACGTAGAACAAGAAGGAGATGGATTAGGGTGAGGATTGGACAAGAAATTACAAGAAGCACAACATTTCAGCAAGAACTGGAAGATACACATCCGTGTAAACATTCGGAAGGCATTTTTGGACTTATACGATTAGATACACAACTATGTATCCAACCATTTATCTTCACAAATTTCACTTTTTTAGACTTATACAGTTTGATACACAATCCTAATTTTTCATATATATAGAACATTTTGACGGAAAAAGAGGGACAGATCAATTTTGGAAGAAAATGAAGGGTTGAGCACGCACTCTTTGGAGACCCATAGAGGTTTAGGTTTCCTCATTTTGGTTCCGAGGTGAAATCGAAGACAAAGACATGTTTTGGGCATCTCTCTATTGTGTATTGAGTTCTTTCTCTCTTAGGGATTATTTATATTATTTTGTGCTTATTAAATTGGGTATTGTGTAAGAATGATTGAATGCTCTATTTGATTATTTTTATGTAAACCCATTGCTAGAATCTTGAATACAATATATAATCATTGTGTTTGGATTCATTTAGGGCAACTCAATAGGGATGATGTAACTTTGGTTAAATGACCCGAGCTTATGTGGTTATTACCTTAATTAATCTATTTTCCTAACTTGTAATATTATTTTAGTATTAAATCTAGAGAGTGTGTTCTAGGTTGTTTGATGGTTAGGTTTAGTTAAAGAACTTGTTTTAACTAAACACGACCTAAAGAAAACTGGGGTTAATAGAGCTTATTTTTAACCTACGATTAATAGTCGCTATAAGAAGTATGAGAATAACAAGAAATTGTTATTTCAATCAAACCAAAAACCCCATAACCTAAACACCAATTCTTTTCATTTAGAAAACTTTACACAAACTATCTGTGGGATCGACCTAGACTTATCGCTAGTTATAATTTTAAGTTTAGTTATTTGGTGTATCTACTGGAAACTCATCTGGGAATGAATCAAAATGACTTAAAGATGGTGGTGAGGCTCGTCCTAAGCTACCAAATAATAAAATGCCTAACTAACCTAACTACATAACTAGGGTGAGTCAGGGTTGAATCCTCAAGGAGCTAGGGTGAACTGCTATCTCTAATGTTACAAAGCAAAGGAAAACAAAAACCCCTAGAATGATGAAAGCTGAAGAAAATAAGATTTAAAAAACACAAAACAAAATACGAAAAGACTACTAACAATAATAAAGAAATAGCCCGAAGATATCATCGAGATTCAGGAATGATTATTGATCCTCGAATCTAGATAAAAGGTGATTTAGCTATGATGTTAGCCTATAGGTTTGAACAAGTTCTCAAACCCTCAGTTCCTTTTACTTAGATAAATCTAACAAGCTCGAAAAACACCCATATCTCCATCTATAACCTAGAACAAACTCTTTAGATTTAATGGTGGAGAAGCTTTAAGTACTAAGGAATGACTAATTTAGGCCACTAACATGCAAGCTCGAAAAGTGTAACCTAAAGGTATGGGATCCTAGATTAGTTGATTAAGCATCCTAACAAATCCAACTAACCTATAGCTCTTTTTGGGAATTGCTATGGACTATTACGTATTACATGCTTATTCCTAGCTTTAGGATTAGGGAATTACCTAAAGGGCGATCAATCATAAGGATAACACCTAATCTATGGCATTTTACATAAATTCCCAAACCAACCTAAGTCTAGAAACACCAAACTAAGCAAAAACAAATTCAAATTCTCACAGTTTTCATCCTTAATCTTTCCTACACCTTCAAGCCCTTAAAAAACTAGCCACACATAATTAAATTAACCAAAACAAAGACTAAACAAACATAAACCATACTTAATTAAATTAAATTAATGCTAGAAAACTAAACCAAAGCTATTCATTAATCAAAATCACAAGTTTAAATAATAAAAAAATAAAGTAAAGAATTAAACTAAGCATTAAACTAATGAGTTGATAATTAAAGGATTCGGCCAAGACAAATAAACATAAAGCATTTGGATATGACAAAGGAAAAGCAAGCATTTAGTCATAAAACTAAAGCTACAGCAAACAACAAGGAAAAGGTGGTGGATGAACAGTGCAATAATTGAAATTAAATCCAAAAAGGTGGCTATGGACATGCTGCATCTCCTGGAAAGCAAGGAAGGCTCCAAGCTCCAAACTCCAAGCCAAATGTCTTCAAGTTGAAGCCGTCACCTCTCAAGGCTCTCTCAAGCCTTGTTGTAGCAGCAATTCTTGACTACTATTGGAGAGCTTCTCTTGATTTGTCTTTAAACCTGTTTCTCTCTCTCTTAGTCTTTTATTATGTAGTCAACTCTCCACACTCTTCAATGCTTTTGGCTTGTTCAATGCTTTTGGCTTGCTTCTATTTATATATTAGGGGTGTGTGAATTGCCAAAGCCAAGCCAGCCTCTCATGCCTTAATGTGCTGTCGTTTTGCTTTTTCCTCTTAGACGTTGCTACTATGTTTTGGACTAGATGAAGGCTCCATCAAATGTTGTGTTTTAAAGCCTCCTTGATGCTTCTCCAAGTGGTTGTCGTTTAGGACAACCTAATCCCTCTCTTGGCTGCGTTTTGCAGCTCTCTCAATCCTTGAGTTGTGTCAAGTGTTATGCCGTTTAATGGATTGAAGAAAGGCTACCTATGTCGTCATGTGCTGCTCCACTTTAAGATTTCTTTTGCTATGTGATTTTGCTCCTTTGTCTTCCAATTCTTCACGCTTTCATCCAAATTTTATATTCCATCATTAAATCTACTTGTAAAATCAATAGGAACATAAAATGAGCAATTAAACACAAAAATAGGAATGAATTCCAATGAAATAACGTATAAAAATAACAAAATTTATTCCTATTAGATGGCATAAAAGTAGTGTGTTATACTTTTAAAATAAGGAATGGTCGAACTGACAAAATTAGATTGAGCATGTCAAGCTTTTTATATAGAAAAAAGAGCATAAAAGAATAGAGGGAAAAAAGAGCTTAGTTATTGATTATAAGAATCTAAATAATTTTCTTCAAGATGACAAGTTTCCTCCACCCGAGATAATTATGCTAGTGGTACTTCAGAAAGAAGCAAAAATATTAGCGAAGTTTGTTTTAAAAGCAACATTTTGGCAATTGGGTATTAGCTAAAGGATCGACATAAGATAGCATTCTGCATTCTTAACACTTAGTACTAGTGGATAGTCATTCCATTTAGGCTAAAAGTTACCTTATCATTGTTTCAAAAAGTCATGAAAAGGATCTATGACGGCATTTTATCAAATGCTTTGATTTACATTGATGATATCCTCTTTATTCTTAGAATCAACAAAAGTATCAAGCTTTATTAAAACAATTTTTAGATCTTACAAAGAAGTATGAGATTTCAGCCTATAAAAGCTAAATTGGATAAGCCCGTATAGAATTTCTGAGCATAAAGTTTCATGATGGTTTCTACCAGTTCAACTCATATATAGCTAGTGAATTATTAAACTTCCTAGATACAAATCTTACTATTAAGCAAATCCACTAGTTTCTAAGAGTTGTAAATTATATCAAGGACTTTATTCCTACTGTGTCATATTATGCCAATCAGTTGTCAAAGCTACTAAAGAAAAAGTCATCACTATAGGGCCTTGTCTAGGCAATAATATTAATGCAAATCAGTCAACATCTACCTTCACTAAAGATTCCTAACAAAGGAAAATGAAACTTGTAGACTGACGCTGGTGAAGATTTCTAGGGAACAGTATTAATAGAGGAAGTAGAAGAAAAGAGGTTTTACTATAGACATAGTAGAGGAAAATTTAAACCGAATGTTCTAATAGTTTTTGATGTGTTTAACTGTGAATTTTTAGTAAGAGAACCAATCTTTTCAGTGAATCAACTGACTATCTGGCAAAAGTCTTTTTTTTTTAATCTAGGATCTTTTGGAAGGACATATTGTATCTTTTTTTACTACCAAAATCTCTTTGTAAATTGCATGATAGTGCTTTTTTTAGGGTCTAAATTATCCATTATCTTGTTCGTAATAAAAACTCTTTCCTTCCATTTCCTCTATTAATATTGCTACCTAGAAATATTCACTAGAATCAGTTTGCAAGATTTATTTTTCTTTTTCAAAAATATTTAGTAGAGGTAGATGCTAATTGGTCTGCTTTAATTGCCTTACCGATAATGTTAAAAGTTATTGCTTATAAAAGTGAGTAGGGAGACACCTAGATAACAATGAGTGAAGTTCCAACCTCATCAGTAAACCCTACTCATTTTTTTAGCCCTTTCTTTAAGACAACTCCCTTTTAACCCCTAAGAAAACTCTCTCCAATAAATGGAAAACCTCGTATAAATTACCCATTTACCTGAAGATACTAAAATCTATGATACTCAGCTACCTTTATTAGCATATATAGTCTTTATCACAAGTTAATCTCTTTTCTAAGTAGTATTTTCTCCTTGATTTCGACACATAGACCTCAAGCTAAAGAATTGATCCAATGATCTATATTAGACCAATGTGACCTAAAATTCACTTTTATAGAACAATACGTAACTCTAGAGTTTCCCTCTAAACTAATCTCTTTATGGCTAGACTGTTTTACACGCATCTCCAGGTATGCATTATTTGTATGGTCCTAACGGTACATAGAAGAAAAGGAATTCCAGTAATAGCCAGAAAAAAGGAATTCCAATAATAGCTAGAGTTTCTCTCTTAGATATGGTGTAATGTCTTACCAGAATGCTTTAATCAACACCCTTCTAACCACTTTCAACAATGAAAAGTGTCATCATGACTATTAATCTAGACTTTAACATTAAACTTCATGATTTAATTATACTCACAAGACTGAAAGTCCATATTCAAATTATTGGAGCTGAACAAGATCCTACTACTTTCATGATCACTCTATATCATCAGATCATTTACAGATTGCAAAACCATGCTCTAGATTTGAAATTTTCAAACTCTTTAAGAGATGCCCTTTATATGGTAGCAGAATGAGAAAACAATCATCCATATTCCATGAAAATTGAAACCATAATAACTGGAAAGAGTTATTGTCTATAGAGTGGATCAGAAATTTTGAGAAGGAATTTCATACTCCTTATCAATGCTTTGTTCATACTGCCATTCATTCGCTACTGAGAAGATTAAAAGATCGAACACTAAAAGTCTATTTTTAGCAAGCCTGAAGAATAGAATCCAAAATGATTCAAAGCCTCTTATGGGACAACAATGATGATTACTCCAGTATCTTCTTATGAAAAAAGCATTAGTGGTCCTTTAATCCACTATATCCAGTATGATGGACATAAGGTGTATGTCAACCATGTCAATGGATATTTAATTTGAGATGTAGATCCATCTATGTGTGACTCGCACTGTGAATTTTGGATGGATGAATATTCTGATAATGACAATAAAGATTATATCCCAAGATTGAGAGATTTTCCTAGTAGAAAGTCAAGATTTATTTGTCAACTACAAAAGAAGATCCAACTCAAACATGATAAAGATGATGGCTTAAGACCTCGGATTCATCCTAGGAAAGCCTAGGCAAATGGATCTCCCTAAACCATTGAGAGTGGTTGGAAAGGAACACTAGATCTAACCAAGATGCTCAGTGCCATTAATTTCTGTCAATCCCTAAGAAGATCCCAAAACCATTTCCTTGTATGATGATGAGATCATATGAGGAAGATTTTCCATCTTTGGAATCTTATACTATGGCATTTGTGAGGCCATGCTCAAGATCAACAGGTATTAATCCATATGGCAATTATGTATCTTTTTTCTGGTAGAAGAAGTGCTCAATTGGCAGGCACAAAATACTGTAGCACAAAACGATGTCCTTCATCGAATTGATTCAAAGCTTGATGGTCTATCCCAACAGATACAGGGATTAAATTCAAAGGTTGATTATATATCTCTCCAAGTGTGGTAACTACATCATCGACTACTTAATTAAGATACAAAACTAGATTATTATTTGAGAAGATATATTGACCAATATTATTGGGGACCATACTTTTCTAAGAAAGAAAAGGAAACCTAAAACGTTTAAAGAGATTAAAAAAGTGAGTCAAACATGGCTAAAGATCCAGAGCTATATGAACCATACTGACTATGAAAAAGTCTTTAAAATGTCTTATCTGTAATTTAGGCAACCCTTTTAAAATTATCAATACCTTCTAAGCCAAACCTAACAAAAAAAGACGTTCTATTAACTTCATACACTCCTAAACCATTACAAATCTACACACCACCAGCTTCTCCATCTAAAGAAAGACCTGCCCCAAATATGGACACAACAAAAGAACCCACGTCTAACTAAGAATTTGTAGCTACCCTTCAATCAATTCTAGATAGCTCTAAAAGTCATAATGAAAGCCAAGATTCAGATTCTTTTACCAAAAACTTCATACAGCTTGCAGATCTCACTCAGATATCTCAAATGATGGTAAATGTTCCACACTCTTCTCAACCACACATAGAATTTGAACCAGAAGTTGAAGATGTGGAATTAATGACTAAACTAATTAGACTACAGACAACTCTTATCTATAAACTTACTTAAGTACCATTGTTCACTTTTGATAATATCCCACCAACAAAATGGAGAGATCAACTACATGAGTTCAATGCCTGGATAGATCTTTAAATAAAAAGGCCTAACATTTCTCTTAAAGAAATCTTGACAGAATTTGTCTCCAGAATGACGGGAACTTGAAGACAATGGTTCCAAAGCCTTGATGACTACAAACACATGCAAGTTTTAAAAATGTCGTAAGCCAATTTCATTTTTGAATTGTTTCATAAAGAATTCATAGAAGATTTCTAGCTCATTAATCAGGAGAAATCTACCAATTAGCTTTAGTAACACTAGACAATTAGCTTTAGTAACACTAGACACCATAACACTAGACAACCAAGATAAATATGCATGTGTTTTTTTCTGAAAGAGGAAAAATATTCTTAAAGTTTGTTTTAAAAGTATCGACCTAAAAGATCAACATAAGACAACATTTGACAATCCTAATGCCTAGAACCAGTGGACAGTCATGTAATTTGGACTAAAATTCACTCCCATCACTGTTTCAAATAGCTACGACAAGGATATATAATGACATTCTATCAAGTGCTTTAATTTACATTGATAATATCCTGCTTTATTCTTAGACTCAATAAGAGCTTCAAGCCTTATTATGACAATTTTTGGATCTTACAAAGAAGTAGAAATCATCATGAAACTTCGTGCTAAGAAATTTTATATGGGTTGATCCAATTGTCTTTTGCGGGCTAAGAACATGATCCTATACTTCTTTGTAAGATTCAAATTTTATTTTAATGGGGGCTTGATGCTCTTGCTAAATCTGAGAATAAAGTAGGATATCATCAATGTAAATCCAAGCACTCAATAGAATGTCATCATAGATCCTGGTTATGACCCTTTGAAATAGTAATGGGGTGAATTTTAGCCCAAATGACATGAATGTCCACTGATATTAGGCATTAGGAATACAGAATGTTGCTTTATGCTAATCCTTTTGGTCAATACCCAATTTCCAAAACCCATTTTAAATCAAACTTTGAAAATATTTTTTCCTCTTTCATAAATAACACTTGTGTATTTATCTTGGATAAGGGAAACTTGTCATCTTGAAGAAAAATTATTCGGAGGCTTATAATCAAAATCTAACTTCTTTTTTCTTCTATTATTTTCTTCTCTTTTTTCTACGTAACAAGCTTGACACGTCTAATTTGATTTTATTGATTTGATCAGTCATTGTTTCGAAAGTATAACACACTCCTCTTGCCCCATCTTTAAGTCTTCTAAATTCATTCCTGAATGAACTACCTTTATTAGATTAATGTCTTCATTCTTTTGAATGGAAATTGAACATAAAATTCTAAATTTTTCCATAATGGATGTTGGTGATCGAAATGATCATAAGTTTCTAAACAATATTGTAACAGTTTATCATTGATATATTCATATCCAGTAGGAACATGTTGTATCTCAAAGATGTTATGGTCTTTAATGTATGTACGAAGATCTTGTTTGTAATAAATTCCTTTTGATAAGATTTTTAGCTTCTCTACTTGGAAATAGACATACATCCCAATAAGTATGTCAAGACTAGGAATATTACTTCCTAATAGTTTTATCCAAATGATACAACTTAGAAAGAACTTTATCCCAATCCTTATCTTTTTTTTAGAAAGGTTGAATTAAATTAGGTCATAAAAGGAAATCAAGTGAACCAAGACTAGTACAGGACAAATTGCAAATTACAAGAGAAACAAACCAAATACAAGCTTACAATTAAAGCATAGTTAAAGATATAAGGGCTATACTTAGAAGAATATGTTTACACTCTTCAAGAGGAGCTGAGAAATTGTTGGTCCAACTCCATATGCATGTGAATGATGATGTGAATTCTTATCAACTACATTAGATGAGTGCTGAATTGCTTAGTGGAAAGGCATTTGTCATAAAAAAAATTCGATTTTTCTTTTAATCCTATGCAGTTATAATTAGAAAGGATAGAGAATTACAAAAAAAAACCCATTTGATGGTTTTGTTTTTAAAATCTTATATTAGTACACCAAACCTTGATTTGGCTCAAGTCCTCTGGAAACTCACTAATCAAGCATTTCTGCATCAAAGCTTTCTCAGTGACAATAAAATAGCTACAATTAAAGAAGAGATGATTTGAAGTCTCCTTAGTTCTTTTATAGAGAGTAAATCAGTTAGTAAGGTGTATGAATCTTTCAATCATATCAGCAGTTGGTAGCTTGTTTAACATAATAAGCCAAATAGTTATAGATGCTCGAGAATGTCGATGACCAAACCAGACTATGCTTGTCTAGGGAAGACCACCAACTTTTGGTTTGACAATTGGTTATCAGTAGGTCCCTTGGATAGATTGGAGGAATCTGCTGCTCTAAAACCTCTAATACGATAACAGGATACAGTGGCTCAAGCTCTTACAAGGAGGGATCAAATCAAGCTTGCTCCAATTCCAACTCCATTGAAGACTGAAATTATGTAGGCTTGTATTAACTTGAATAATGACATCATCATATGGAAGCACACCTCAAATGGTAAGTTCACCTATTAGTCTTGCAGATAGGTAATTGCAAACAACTTGCCAACTATTCCAACCCTTATCTTTATAATAAGCTCTATCTTGAAGAATTTGTCGTTAGTTGCCATAAATATTCTTCATTGTTATAAAAGATAGAAATAATATGGTGTGCCACTTAATTGTTAGTGCACCACTTAATAGTTAGTGTGCCACTTTTATTATCATGATA
>JANZLC010000003.1:17262215-17272427 GCA_026413385.1 Erythroxylum gracilipes
CAAATAGGAGTTTTAACCACAAAACAATCAATTGGACATGGGAAAACTTATTGGCAAACGTTACTTATGAAATGGAATCTACTCCAAAAGATAGAGCAAAAACTAAAGGCACGGAAGAGCTAGCTAGATTTCAGCTGACTACAACCTTACCGCTCAAACTCTACTACCAATCATCCGGAGGACTTTGAGCTTCGAGTTCTAGATCGTTTGCCTTTGTCAATAACAATGTTTATCATTGTTAAGATTTAATTGCAAGCCTGGCTATTAGGCCTTCTGCATGATCTCTTTTTTTATTAACTATCATAATGTAATCGCTTGTCTAGCCATCAATTCAATTTAACTTTAGAGAAAAAGAGATGCATATATTATATTTGTGAATCCATCAAAAAAGGGCGTTGTCCTTGGTGTGTGTATAAGTTGGGATGATGACAAAGTAGAAATCGGCGAGTAATAGACTATCAAATTCAACATTTAACTATTGAGTTATAATAACCAAGTCCATAAAAATACAAAATTTGTCCAAGGGCAGCCCCAAATTTACAACTTGAAGGCTCTTATTTGCCTCCAACTCTTCCTACAAACTCAATGATCAAATCCATTTTTATCTTCCGTGAGGAGGCACCCTGAGGGGAAAAATAGAATGGAAGTGGCAATTAGGAAAATTTGTCAATCTATGGGATTCAGTTTTGAGCTCGAGAGCTCCTGAATAAAAGGAGTCCTAAACCACCAATTGCCAGTGTGCATATAAGTGGAACTCTAATGAGTTCAGTATCAACTGGTATACTTCTCCTGCTTCTTCTTACTTGTCGGTGCCCTTCTCCTAAGCTCTCCCGAAGAATATTGATCAAGTTATCCAACTGATGCATGATCTGACGCTGTCCCCTCGCAATACCAGAAAGCTGCTTCAAATAAAATTGACAATACAACAAGAGGGTAAAGTCAATTCTTTGGATTTGAAGAAGACAAAAGAAAAGAAACTTGAGGTAACATCTATCATTCTCAATCTCTATCTCTTATTTGCTATACTAGGAAAATTGGGCTTTTGTATCAAGGGTACAGCCACTAAGTAAGGAAGGAACCCTTGTGCCACTAAACCTTTATTGTTTTAGTCGTTCTGTTTATTCATTGCACATCCCATTCCAAAAGCCTCTTCCCAAATGGTGCAGTCTGATAACCCAGCCCCTCATAACCATTACAAACAATTAGTTCAAGTAATTAAAACATAAATGGAGTTGGTCATAGTACCTCCTCCATTAAAGGTGATTCCTTGCTCAACTGGGATGAAGATGAGGACTTGGACATTTTTAATCCAGTCAAGAAACCATTCCCTAAATTTGAGATGAAATAAGCAGTTGGGGCAGAGCCATTGCATGCTTCAGCTTGGAGGACCATGTTCTGTTGACTGGATGAAGTATTTGTCATAACTAACTTGGAATTTAGCTCTTCAATATGCGTAGTGAACTCATCCATTTTATCGTTTAGGGATGACATTTGTTCTAAAAGTTGATTAACCACTCCCTGCAGAGCATATTGGGAAGAAGTGAAGAAGGAATTAACAGAAACAGGACTTCAAAATGCTAAAGGTTCATAGCACCTGAAAAATAGAAAACAACAAGCAACAAGGATTGACATGCCTGGTTTGCAAGAGCTGTTGGTGACTCGAAAATTCTACCATTGTACCTTCGACCTTTCACGCCAAGACCAGTAATCTTGGACAAGTTTTTGTCCCTTTGAGTTGAGTATGAATGTGACATTCCACTATAATGTGTAATTACTATTAAGGCACCATCTTGTACAGAAATAGAAAATGATGAAAAACAGAAAGTACAAGTAGAATATAAGCCACTGATCTAGCACTGCCTAGAGCTATACGAGACTTGGATCAGTATATGGCACCTTTTGGCATTTGTAGTTCTCAAGGAAACTCTATCTGCAGTGTCACGGAAAAATGGTTCCTTGGGAGTTGCAACCAGATCCTCGTCTAGACTGAATTTCGTTTTTAGGTCATCTGGCAAAGCCTGCATAATAATCATATCAGCGACCACCTCCAAAAAGTAAGGCACCACATGCATTGTATATTATCATACCATAACGTCATTCACAAGTTTTTCCAGTTGGATCTGTTCAATATAGGTTCGTGGGATGTATGACCCCTCCAAACCTAGCTGCTTAGCAATGTCTCTTACTACCAAGCGATCTTTTCCTTGCACCTTTTCAAAGAAAAAGTAAGAAGACGAGCTTGAAATCATTACATAACAAGATAAACATTCGTAAAGAGCAAAGAGCAATATTAGCAAGTACAACTTGCATCTTCACATTGAGATCGTAAAAGCTCACAACATCCACCAAGTAAATGTTAGTTGCCGCATATAAATATAACTTTACCAGTTATTAGGGTTCGGATAAGGCCCCCATTCCTGGTAATGACGTGGGAAAGAAATAATCATTTCATAAGAAGCAAAGAACAAATAGTTTTAGGGTACCGTTTTTTATCTTAAACAACCAATTCCTATGCAGGTTCAAGTGGGTTAACCAAACAGGAAAAGCATATGACCTTTTTGCAAGTCTTAGTCATTATAGAAAACATACTGTAGCAATAAATTTAGGCAACCACACTTGAAATATATGAGAAATAAAAACATGGGAAATTATCAATTACTCAAAAGTCGTCAGGTAACAATGATTTTGTCATAGTACCTGAATATACTGCCGACTTAACTGTTCGAGCCAATCAATTTTCACACACACACTATCATCAGAAAAAACATGGCTACTTCTTTTTAGGATGGTAGCGATTGTGTATCCCAGGGTCATTAGACCACCAAGAAGCCGAACACTGACTTCAAAAGTGATCCTTGGCGAGATGACAAACGGAACATCTGTCACCCATTCCTACATTTGACAATTATACCAAATCAAACAAAAGGAAACGAATGTCAAGTTGCCAAGCACTATTAAGACTCTCCTGATGATATTTCTACAGAAATACCTAAACCTTTTATGTGGTTGACAATATTTCTACAATTGAATTCTACCATTTTAGGGCCGGTCATCTAAGAGAACTTGCAGATTTAAATACATTTTACACACAACTTCTAAGCAGCTGTGTCCAATTAATACAAGTCAAGATAACATGCTTGAAAAATGTTCCCATATGCTTCCTAGTGGAAGAAAAATTAGTTATGTAGATGTCAGTCATTTTGAGATGGAAGTGCCAACTAAAAGCTTGTCACTTTTAAATTAGCTGTATAGACAGGGACAACTGACCTTTAGTGCATAATAAGTTCTTAAAAGTATTTCAACCATTTGGAAAAGCATGTAGCTACCATAGCTGTAATTTATAACAAATGAAATTCTGAGGCAAACCTCAAACATAAGATTGTACTTTCCATCTTTGTTTCGCATCCTCAGATAAGATTGACAGGACTCTGGATCTTCACCAGGTGGTAAAAGATATATATCATATATCTCCTCTTTTACCTCTTTATGTTCTTGAGATAGAACAGCCTTGATATGATCCACTGCTAATTTCCTTGCTGACTACATAAAAAGAAATACTCCTCTGTCAAAACAGACAAATTACGGAAGAAGCAATAATCAAAACCATCAAAATCATGAAGCAAAACGCTATCCAAGAACAATAAGATAAAAACAAACCACTGGCAGATCAGAGTAAAATATGACCTTTAATATATAAGTAGGACTTTGAAATCCGGTGAAAGGATTAAACTTGTTTATGATTTTTATATGAGCTGTTTGCAGATCTGGCTCAATAAAAGCTTTGTACATAGGATACACCTGCACACGAACATGAAGCTTAGTAGTAGAAAAACATGCAAAAGCACCCACGAGAACTTTGACAAATGATACAATTATAGTTAACTAACTGTTTCAGATATCTGCTGAATTATTTCCTCAGGTTCTTGACCAGCACGTTGGATATCGCGTAAAACTCGCTTCACAAGGTCAAAATGAACACCCCCCATTACAGACACACGCAGATTTAGTAAAGGTCGCAACTTTTCACTCAAAGCATAGATTCCTTCTATAATCACTAGTCGAGAAGTTGGGACCTCAAGTGTTCTATCACACAATTACATTAGAATTAGATAAATTTCTGAAGGTAATGAAGCTAAGAAAAAAAATACTATTTCACAATTAAGAACATAAATAGGAGATGAAGCATTATGAAGAACAATAATCACGAAAACAGATAACGGCATAAGGACTGGAGCAGGATTCAACCTGTATCCTATACGGGAGCTAGATTTGAAATCATAGATTGGAACCTCAACCGATTTTCCTTCCTTTAAATCCTGGACATTCTTGAGCAATGTAACGTAGTCGGTCAATCGTGGATCTGTTTCAAAAGAACGTTAGAAGCAAATAACAAGAATAAGACAAAGTCCAGATCCACTTCGAACCATCAGACTGCCATGAAATACGATTCTGAACTTTTGAAGTACCTAGTAACAACTTAACAATCAGCTTTAAACATGCTCGGAACAGATAAAGAACACATCTAGATAGCATGATTGAAGTACGTGATACATTTATAATAACTAAATCTGTAAATTTGTATAGCCGCATAACAGCAGAAAAAACTTGATCACACATCTCATTGTAACGAAATAGCACATAATAGTCAGAAACAACCAGGCAGAAATATAACATCAACTAGCATGAAAGTTTGTCATTGTCAAACATGTCCAATTTCAACTGGAGGACAACAGATTAGACATTACTTGGTCTCCCACTAAAGCAAGGCCAGAAGAGAATGACGGTGGTGTGAATAAATTCAGAGGCAACAAACAGAGCAATCATTTACTGCTTCTTGTGGTAAGAAAAAACATTTGATAAAACAGTTGCACAATAGCAAAAATACCCAATAAATAAATAAAAGTTTCACCTATTGCAAAGGCAAACAGAAAAATATAACAATTCAAAAGGAAGTGTCAGGTTAAAGTCAGATTACCATCAAAATTGCCGTCAACAATGCGACTAGAGTCATTATAGTTGTCCATTGAAATCACCGCAATGCTGGGCATGAAGTTGAGTATCTTTTCAGTAAAAATGGTTTTCCCAGCCCCTGAAGGACCAGCTAAACCGACTAATATTATTCCTTCATTCCTTTGGGCTAACAACTGACATGCACGGATAAACACAAAAAACCCCTTCTCAAATGACAAAGTATATTGAATTGGAACAATCTCATATCTATCAGAGTTCTTCCTTTTAACCAGCCTCACTTGGTCCTTTAGTAGACCCTGCCTCTTTGAATGTGCTTCAGCACCAGTAGTGTATTGCGCCATCAATAAAATAATTGAATTCCTCTATTGAAAAAAAGAACCAACAAACATGAGAAACCAGAAACAAACGTCCCTGGGCTGAGGGCAGCTGCAAAGTATCAGATATTCAGTTGAAATGACTGCTTTTCAATATGCATAGCATCCCTTCCTACAAAGCTCTGTTAAAAAAAGATACAGGGACACATTACATTGCAGGACAATTAGAAAAAATACATCATTGATGGCAACATCCAACTTCTTGAAAACACAGAGAGTGCAAGCTAATTTAATCAATAGAGAAGTTCGAATTCAAAAGTAAGCTTCCATCTTAAAACACTATCCCCTAACAAAAGCATTCTTTTTCTACAAGTGCCTGAGGATAAGTAATTGATTGGCCAAAAACTGTAAACATCTTTTTGAAAAGAAAATAAGAAAAAAAAATCCAATGAACTGCCTATCTTAAGTAACGCTTATTTCACGAGTCAACTAGTGATGCATAGGAATTCATCATAACAACTCAAAACGCCTTCACAACACGAATACTCACAGCTTAAACATCCACACAATATAGCACTACTGCTAGAAGAATAACTATAGAAACAATGAATTCATCTTGTGGTATCAAATTATGAGAACACAGAATTGTTGTGTCCGGATAAAATAAATACAGTTCAATATCTGCTCCAATTACTTGCTTTTGCGCAATCTAAAACCGACTTCAAATAAGAATAATACCAGGGAATTCGGTTTTAAAAGCACAATAAACTAGCGACGATCTTGACACTTGAGACATAAAAAGCTTGAACTTGACCCAAGAAACGGCTTGTCAAAGCAAAAGAAGGAAAAAGAAATCGACAGAAGAATACATGACATGAATAAGGATATGTCACAAGAAAATCAACATAAACACGAATGAGGAAGAAGTAAAATCCAGAAAAACAGGGCGAGCACTTGAGCTGAAACGACTCGCACGGATCGAAAACAACAACAAAAGCCAAAAGAGGCCACGTTTCTCAAACAAGAAAACCCAATGATCAAAACAAAAACGAGTCAGACGACAAAAGGGACATAGAGCAATGCTCAGAAGATCAACATTGCCAGAAGAACAACAAAGAGAGGAGGAGGGGAGGACTAACCGAATAAGGGCGAGCTGAGAGTTACGAATGGGAACAGATGAGAGTGGCGACTGCGATTGATAGACATAAGAAGCATGTTATGGTGACTTCGGGTTTCGATTATATATATATATATGGAAATAGATATTTGGTTTCCTTTTAAAGGAAAGTGATCTTTTTCTTTCTTTCTTTATTATTTAAACTACTATATATCATAAAGTTGAGTTATTTTATCAAAATCTTTGCAATTTTGTATGTTGGAACGTAAAACTAGTCTAAAAGAGAAACCTCAACTTTTCTTAATTCTATTTTAGAATAAAAATAATACCAAAAGAGTGGTTGACTTGACCACAGATGTAGTTATCCAAATTGATTGGAACAAGAGGCAATCCCCCAGTACGATGGTACCAATCACACCGGTCCCTACTTCTCCTGACCCCAGACTGGATTGAAATTAGAGGCTGGTTGATTTATTTTGGTACGGTGGGGCTGACAAGAACCCAGTTCAGTCCAGTCCAGTCGCCCTTGCCCTAACCCCTAACCCTTTCTTTTATTTTTTTTACTTTGGGTTAAGATATTTTTCATTTCATCCAAGTTTGCCTTATCCCAAACTATTGCATTTTGAATGTTTGTGAGGTTAGGCAATACAAGATATTGTGGTTGAGCCAATTTTCCAAAAGCAAGTTGCTTGCCTTTCGGCTTTGGGACCTTATCTTGACAGCCACTGTTTTTTAAATATTTTATGTATAGCTAGCCTCATGCGTGTGTGTGTGTACTAACCAGTGCACGCGGATAAAGTGAGAAGAAACATAGAACATGACCTTGTCTGTCTTAGATTCCAAAGAACACATGAAATCCTCTGGCCATGCACTTTTACCTCTTTCCAATTCCACATTTACTTATATTCATTTTAGTTGCGATGGAAAAATCCCACAGGATTACTCTCTTTATTACACCCACTGGCTCATAAAAGACAAAATGAACTTGGATCTGGCCGAGTCTAAACTTGCTAGCAGGCAATAATTCACTATGAAAGTTCAGAGCTTTTGCGTGAAAATAAATGTATAATCCTTTTTTGTTGATTTTTAATTTTAGTTTTTCAAATAATTCCAGACCAAGGATCAATAAGAATAGAATGGCTGTTAACTGTAAGTAACCTAACCCCGTGACCCTATTATTTGACTTATGAAAATGACAAGATAACAACCTTAATACGTGGGCCAATTAAGTTATAATCACGATGTTGTCGTTTCCTCGTCTATTTATCAGGGGACCATTTCTACGCCGCACTAGCTATTATTTTCTGTCTTTTTCAGAACTTTTCTTTGTTACACAACTTATAAGTACTAAAATAATATATAATGGTACAGAATTGGTTTCCTTGTCTTTTAGCAAGTGAATTTACCATGCATGCTCTGTTCTATATACCAAAAAATGTTATGAATTCACAGCGATTCAAATGTTGGCACAAAATTAAGCTTCTAACTTCCTCTCTCACTATATTTTATAAATATAATTACTTCACTGTACAATAAAATTACTTTCGCAACTTTGCTACAAGGAACATGAAACTAAATATTACCTCTTCTTAGTTCTATCCAACAATTAAGGGGGCGGTTGGTTTGTATAGGAGAATGGTAATAAGAATAGGAATGAATATAGTGAAGAATGGGAATGGATATTATCATTATAATTATGATGGTTGGTTAAGAAGAAGGAATGATTACCATTACCATTGATAGTGGTTGGTTTGTAAAAAATAATGTAATTAATTAATTACAATATATTTATTAATTAAATATTATAATTAATTAATTAGAGTATTTTAATTAATGAATAAATTATATTTCAATTAATTATATTGAAACTAATTAATTATTTTTAATTAATTATAATGTAATTAATTAAAATATGTAAGAATCAGAATGGAGTATTCCTTAAAACTAAGGAATCAAAATGATACTTCTATAATCATATCTTCATATCAACCATTAGTTTTAATTTCATGCCCATTTTTTTTTTCTTATACCCTCCAACCAAGCACCCCCTGAGTATATAATACTTACTCCTGAGTTGACAAGGTTCTTCGCTTTATGAAAGTTGAAAGAAGGTCATTAATTATACACAACTTAGTATACAAGGCTTTCCTATTTTGTGATAATTAAGAGAAAGTTATTAATTATTCTTAATCTTTCCTTTGTATTTTACAAAGAGATTGTTTTAAGGTTCGCTTCTTATTATTTATAATAGAAAGAATAATGGCAGAAATTGAAAAAAAACTATTTTTTATTTTGGACCTCACTAATTAATTTTGTTCAATATTTTAGAAAATTTTAAAGAACATTTATCCTTAAATTTTGGATTTTAATAAATGTAGAAAATAAATATGTTGAAATGAAATATGTTTATTCATTGTCGTAATTTGGATTTTTAAATAGCCAGTGCTGAAACTTTCAAATAATTTAGTGATTAACACTTCCTTTTGTATAATATTAAATTAAAAATCTATTAATAGGATGTTAAAAAAAGATTATAACTACTTCAAAAATATTCCATTGCAGTTGATAACGCCAGTAGCTTTTCTCATGTCTTCTGTTACTATACACGTTAAAAAAAATCGCAAAATAGCAAGGTCTCTATGTTCGTGCATGCCGCCGGTGAGACGACGACGCGGAGGATGACGACGGGGAATCTCCCGCCACAATCGTCCCAAAAAACAAATCCGACAGGTAATTCTCTATATCTTCCGGGGCATATTTGACAAATACCCTCACACTCACACTCCTATGTTTTTCATACAACTCGCGATACGGCGACGTTAGCTTCCTCGATATGGACACCTTGACCTCGTCCCGAAGCTTTGGGTCCGGAATAACGCACGAAGTCTGTTTCCGGTACGCTTCCTCAAAACTTGGATTAAATCTCTTGAACATGTCTTTGACCTCCTCCGCCGTTATAGCCGCCGTTCTCTTCTCCGTTAATATTTCAACCACTGGACCCCATGCTAAACGCCCGTACTTCCCTGCGAATTGTCTCACCGTAGCTTCGTGCTTCGTTACCCAATCTTCGCCGAGTATGCATACGAGATTCGATGTACGGACCTTTGATGCCACGTGTTGGATATTATTGGCTAAGAAGAGATAGGCTACGGACACGTCTTTGTAGTGTTGCGCTTTTCCGTCGAGTTTACAGAGAAGTACCAGAATTAGCCAGGCAAATCGGAGGACCAAAGGAGACTCCGGTGAGTCTTCTGAGTGTGAACTGTCGAAATAGGATTCCGGCAGGGAAGATTTCTTCGGCGGGGGCCAGTCAGCAATAATGTCGGCAATTACGTTACTGTAATCGCCGAGTAGAACGATATACTCCATCGCGTATTTTGTTAGAGGATGTAGTCCGCCGCCGGGAGCTAGTGTTTTGGAAGAGTCCTTCAGGATTGTCGATTCGAACTCGGTAAGCATGTGGCGGACTGACTCGTTGAGTTGAGTGAACGACTCGAGTGCTTGGGATCGGATGGCGGAGCACGACTCGAACGAGAAGATCTCCTCAATCTCCGGCCAATGCTCGGAGATTGAGATGTACATATCGAGGGAGAGAAAAATTCTCTCCGACGACGGTCTTTTTCTCTTGGCGACGATCTCAGGGAAGTTGAATAGAAGAGTAGCACTTTCTCTAGATATTTCAGTAAAGCAGCTCTCTCTGATGGAGTCTGAGGCTGCGAAAATGGCATCGCATAGAATTCTCTCCCCAGTGAACAGCGTCCTCATGGCGATCTTCATTGCCTCAAGCCAGTTCTTGATTTTCAATTCAAG
>JANZLC010000003.1:17272527-17285369 GCA_026413385.1 Erythroxylum gracilipes
TAATTATATTTTAATTAATGAAATTTTAATTGATTAATTAATTAATTGTTATATTTTAATTAATAAATTAATTGTTAAAATTAATTGTTATATTTTAATTAATAATTAATTAAATAAATTGTATTAATAAATATAGGAATCATTCCCATTCCTCTAGAACGGAGTATTCCTTAAAACTAAGGAATCAAAATGATACCTCTATAATCATATCTTCATACCAATCATTAGTTTTAATTTTATACCCATATCTTTTTTTTTGATACCATCCAACCAAGCACCCCCAAAATTCTCACGTTTGCAATATGGAGGACTGAGAAACTTTGATTAACAAGTGTCTGATTCCCACCACGAAAACTGATCAGGTGAATATGCAAAGGAAGGTAAAAGTAGTTAATGGTTCACCTAAAAAGAAAGGGGAAGCTAATAAAATCCATAGCACATGGTCCAAGGAAAATTTTGAGGCCAGCACTAAAAATCTGCACCTCTATATCACGGTAGCTATAGTCTAGGGCTGTGCATGGCGTCTCACAACATGTAAGATTTGCTAAGATTCGCTGTATAAGGGAGAGTTAGACTAGACAACCACCGAAAGTTGCAAGTTGCAACTTCTAAGTTTATCTCTTCCCAGTTTCAAAATAATAATAATAATAATTTATCTCTTCCCAAAGTAAACCAGAATTACTCCCAACAGTAGCAACAATAGCAGTGGTAGCCTTATCTCCAAAGAACATGTCAAGGACGTATGTAGGGAACACTAAATTAAGCTTTACTGAAATCCTAAATCTCGATCGAATTTTAGTAACATTAATGTCTAATTTAAATTTTAATAAAATAATTAAAACAAAATTAAATATTTAATTTGTTTCTTTAATAATTATTCTTGAGGTTTTTTTTAATTAAACTACTATATATACTTAGGGTAGACATAGCAAAGCAACTTAAAATACTCCCCTTACTCAATTATAATAAAAATCGTCCATGTTTACGAGGAATAATGCAAACATTGTACAAGTGATTAAAAAGGCAGCTGTGGGATTTTAGGTAAGGAAAGGCACAAAACGATTTCCTTATTAGAATAACATAATTATAATTTCTACTTGGATACTTATAACATCAATGACTGAACTCTGAAGAGATATCTTTACTTCCTACCAAACGTGTAACGAAATACCCTTTTGTGAGAAAAGAATATCATTTAAAAATGTTAATTAAGAAAATAATAAAGAAAATTAATTTTTCATAAAATAATAAATAATTATTAAATAAGACCTAGGATAGGTATGATCTATAAAATAGTAAATAGTAGCAAATTTTTTAATACGTTTCTTATCTTTGATTGAAGTGATGAATTTAAACTCTATTAGAAGAGGAACGACAGTTTTATTTTATTAAATTTTAACTATTTATTTATATAAAACTTATATAAATAAATAACTAAAATTTAATAAAACAGGATAAAAGATAGGTAAGAAACAGAGGATGCGTCCCACTCCCATCTTCAAGCGGTCCCCTTCTCACCCCATTATTCTATCCAACACGATTTATCAATTCACACTCTTTTTTTCCTTTCAAACTCGGCAGGATCAGTGTTATTATTGGAATGGACCCCAACGGTTGATGGGACCCTGTTATAAGTCAACCCTCGATCGGTGCGCGGACAGAATCTGTTCTATTCAAAGCAAAGAACTTATTACTACTATTGGACCAAACTTGCTTCATGTGTAACACGACACGACTAATAATATTTTCTAAGCGCATGAAAATTTCTTAAATAATAACTTTCTTGTCCTATTCATGAATTTATTTTGAGGTTAATGAATAAAGGAGTTAGCTGATAAGTAAATAGTGAAAATGTATAATAAACATAATACATAATACTTTTGTAAATATTGCAACATTGTAGTTAACTTATAATTGATTTCACAAGCCACACTAATACTTCCCTTCTCATTTCGTAGGAACCTCAATTTTACTTATATATAAAGCTTGGATCAAATTAACTCTAATTTTAAAAAAATTATATTACATTAATATTATAAATTTTAAAATAATAAATATTAAAAATGCTAAAAAAATTTAATTATTGGTATACTTTATTTTTAATTTTGTGCATATTAAATATGAATTTTAATATAATATGAAAGTAATATAGTTATTAACTCCAAATACCTAAATAAAGCATTATGGAAAATTAATGCTCGCGTGCACACACTGATATATGTGTGTGTATTAGAGGATATATAATTGAGTTATTCTTAATTTACTTCAACCATTTAAAAAAAATATTCATCAGATAACATATTTTTGATAAAAATAACTCTCATTTTAATAAAATAAATATTATATTGATGATAAACTTTTCAATATTTATGTAATCCTAGTGACTTCATATGCCTAATATATGTATCTTGAGAAATTGGTTTTATCATTGTATTTGCCACCATATCTCGTTTATACATATACTTATGTTCACTTCTCCTCATGCAACTATATTTTTTACATTATTTACTTGTTATCCATATGCTTGGTTTTACAAATAAATTTAGGATCCTTTGTATGATTAATTGTTGCTTGACAATTATAGTTGATTATTAATGGATCATCCTCGCTTGGAGTAACCCCCAAACTAACCAAGAATCATCTAAGCCATACAACTTCTTATACTGTTTCTGAAAGTGTTATAAATTCAGCTTCTATTGTGAATAAAGCAACAAATGATTATTTCTTACTTTTCTAGGTATAACACCATTATTATGTAAGAAAACAAATCTAAAAGTAAATTTTCTTTCATCTAATTCTCCTCTCCAGTCTACAATTGTATGCTCTTGTATACGTAGGTTGTTGCCTTGATAAAACAATGCATAATTAACAATACCCTTTATATACCTTAATGTTCTCTTTACTATTTTCTAATATGCTTACCTTGCATTTGATTAATATCTACCCACCATCCCAAGAGTGTAACAAATATCTGACCTTATACACATTATGACTTATATGAGACTTCCAACTGCACCAGAACAAGGAATTTTCTTCATTTGATCCCTTTCTTAAGGTGTAGAGCGGCAAAACTTCTTATTGAGACCTTCGTCTTTAACAATAGGATAATCTACTAGTTTTCAATCTTACATATGGAATCATTCTCAAATCTTTTGAATATAAATCGTTCGAAAAAGTGATAATAATCTTATTGAACAATCTCTTGAAATCTTAACTCCAAAATCATATGTGATTTCACCTATGTCCTTTATCTCAAATTTAGATAACAACCAATCTTTGATTTGTTTGACAAACTCACAGTCATTAAAAAAAAATTGAAATGTCATCCACATATAAAGATAAAATCGTAAATTTATCTTTAGATCTCTTAACATATACACAGTAGTCTTCATTACGCATATGAAAATCATATGAAATGATTACGTTATGAAAAGTATATACCACTATCTTAAAGAATGCTTTAGACGATAAATTGATTTTAATAACTGACACATTTTATATTTTTGTCCTGTCTCTATAAAACCTACAGGTTGGTCCATATAAATTTATTCTTCTAATTCTTTATTTAGAAAAGCTATCTTGGCAGCCATTTGATGTAATTCAAGATCCAAACAGGCTACTATTGTAACATCCCACCCCCGATATGAAGGGGTAAAATAGTAAATTGGAAAGGGCTGAGAGTGGTTAGTAGATAAAGTAGAGATTTTTTTTGACATTTGGGCAAGGAGTTATGATTTTTAAAAAATTGTTGTACTGTTCAGGTGATTTCGGTGGGCAGAGTCTTTGCCTGATTTTTTGACCCATTTAGCAATTGAATTTGGTTTCATGTTATTCACAAAAGTTGTAGGACATGTTTTGATCTTTCCTTGGACATAAAGCTTGTAATTTTTGGCTAAGAGAATGAGGAGTTATGATTTTTGCAAAATGGTATACTGGTTTGGGAAATATTGTGAAGGCAGTAACTTTGAGTGTATTTTTGACACTCTTAGAGGTGAAATTGATTTTTGTGTACTTCATGGAACTTATAGAGTTTTTTTTGCTCTTTCCATAGACATCAAATTTGTAAGAAATGGACTTCTAGAGCAGAAGTTATGCATGTTAGAAAATAGGGTTTTTAGTGTTTAAAAAAGAAGAAAAGAATGAAAAATCGATTCTGGAAGCTCGCCCCTTGCGAGGGCGAGGCGAGCTAACTCGCCTTCTCGAGAGGGCGACGGCTCACCCTCGCGAGGCGAGTCAGTTCGCTGCCGCCCTCGCGAGCCAGAACGTTTTATTGGAGTTAAGTTTGAATGGTTATAAAAACTTGTTAAGTTTCAAAGACAATATGATGTGGGTGACGATAGCTGTTCTCTTGTACAACTCAATTTCTCTTGTTTCTACTATCCATCACTCCTCCAACATAAGAGAATGAGCAAGCCCATGTGAATGGTGGCAGTGTAACTAAGTATGATACGATAAGTGTATTTGGAGTCAAAGGTGATGCTAAGAATCGATGACCTCTCGTGGAAAATTTGGCCTCATCCATCATTGTCTATATCAGATATGTGATTTTTGAACTATCAACATTATTAGTTTGGCACCGTTAGGCCCAAAACACAATTCCAGAGTTATTGGTAAAGTTTTCCTGAAATAGAGCCAAACTTGTTTGATATACCGAAGACAAAAACTTAAAAATTAATTCGAATAAAAGGGTTTGAAAAAGTTTTTGATATATTTATGTATTTATAAGGTGTTGAGTATGCACATAAAATTATATAACATACTGTGCTATTGGTGGCCATGTAAGAGTGTCTATTAAATTTTTTTAAATTCAATCAGAGTGCTTTGTCTTTAACGCTTTAATTAAGTTTATTTTCTTGAACTATGGAGTGGAGGATTCAAGATCATGATCTTAATGGTAGTCGTTTGACAACTTGCGATTTACATTCATAAGAAGTGGGAACAGAACCTGTAATGATATATGTACTACAAATGTAAAAGTCATAAAAAGAGAGTTCCGGTAGCCAAAAACCACTTCTTGGTTTCACAAATACATGCATAATTCAAATCATTGTAATTTCCTACAACAAAACAAAGGAATGAGGATGTTAACTTATGTGTTAACGAATCTGCAAGTTGTTGGGAGAAAGCAACTGGATCATGAACATATTTGATGACAAGAATCCTTGGTTTGGATTCCAAAGGAGTTGGAGTACATTTCTTGGTCGAAGTTCATCCATAAATATGTATAAATTTGATTAATGAATGTGAGTATAAATACAACAAATACAAATATACAGGAGATTGTAGCATGTCCATCAACTTAAAAATTGAAGAAAAGGAATAGCCAAGGGGTTGCTTGTGCTTTCAGATTAAGAGTTACTAAATTTACAGAAACTTGTATATCAAGTTTATTTTGTTTCAAATCACTGTTCAACACTGAACTTTTCTTAAAGATGAAATTAATGCTAGATCAGTCTTCCAAGGAAGAGTATGTTACCTGCAAGAGCTACCATGTCTCTTATAGAGAGGCCTTGATAAACAAACTTGGAAATGATAGACAAGTCCCTCATTCGCAGTTGGAAGATTTTCTACAGCGAGCTCGTAACTTGCAGTTTTCGAGTCTTTCCTTCCAACAGGAACATTTCAATATGGTACACCAACCTGTTAGTCAAAGTAGGCCAAACAGAAGAGTCTAAATCTTCTGTCTAATGTTACTCTATTTAATTTTGTCCAATTAAAGTGTGTCACTTAAGTCACGACCGTGAATTGCATGCATGACCGTGCACTTGTGTAACGCCCGTGACATAAGTGTCATAGGTGTGACATGTGAATCATTTTTATTTTTATCATTTTAATTTTAATTATACTACTATTAGTTTAATAAAAAATCAAAAAATATTTTAATTATGCTACCATTAGTTTAATAAAAATTAAATTAAATTATAATTTTAATTATGCTACTATTAATTTTATAAAAAATTAAAATTAAAATGACAAAATTAAAAATAATTACATTTATTTTGGTTTGTATTTGTGTCAAAAGTGTGACTCTTATGTCATGCCTGTGACACATATTTTCATTTTTCATTTTTTATTATTTTTATTTTAACTTTAAAAAATTAATTAATTTATTAAAATTATTTAATTAATTTATAAATTATAGAAAAATATTAAATTAAATTAACAAATTGGTTTATACATAAACAACTAATACTAAACATCTAATTTTACCAAACATCTTTGATAAGCTGATATTATTTGCTGGTCAAATTAGCTGATATAATCAACTATCAGATAACCGTTGATAAAATCAGCTAACAGCTAATACAATCAGCTGATTGTCAAACATAACTTTTATCAAACACAAACACACAGATTCCATCACAAAAAACATTACATTCTGTAAATGAAGAGACACTTCTTTTAAGCTAAGATTAACTAAAGAAATGGTTAGGAACTTACATGACAATTAGGTTAATGATGAATATAGCGTAACTAATCAGAATATTGGATTGGACACAAATCAAATGAACTGAGTTTAAATGTGTTTTAGGTTATTTTCTTCTTGTAGTACCCTGTTAAGAATGATTAATAGATAGTAGCAACTAAGTAAAAAGCTAAACTTTAAACGTTTAGACCTTGTTTGACAATCAGTTGATTGCATTAGTTAATAGTTAATTATATCAGCTGATTTGACCAATAGATAATATCGGCTGTTTATTAAAGATGTTTGATAAAATTAGATGTTTATGTATAAAATGATTTATAAAGGCATGACTTAAAACAATTATAATGACATGTGAATTATATCTTAGTATTTTTTGAATATTTTCATAAGAATTTAGATATTTATCTTTACAAAAAAACTAAGTTTATAAATCTAATAAAAAACATAGAACAATAATAATAAAAATTTGATCAAATTTTAAATTTAATTTAATATTTTCTATAATTTATAAATTAATTAAATAATTTTAGTAAATTAATCAATTAAAATAAGTTGTTGAAATCAAAATAAATTATGCCACATATATAATATATTGTATAATTTATTTGCATTTCACAATCATTCTCTATAGAAAAAAAAACTTTATCATAAACATACAAAATGTTTAATATTACATTAATATGCATGCGGGCTAATATAATAATAATAATAAAATAAATCATTTTTAATTTAATTTAATATTTTCTATAATTTATAAATTATTTAAATAATTTTAATAAATAAATAAATTTTTAAAATTTAATTTTTTTATCTTATAAAATTTTTATTTAAAAATTAAAATTAAAATTATAAAAACAAAAAATGAAAATATGTGTCACAAATTATTTTTTGTTTTTTATTTTTATCATTTTAATTTTAATTTTTTATAAAATTAATAGTAGCATAATTAAAATTAAAATTTAAATTTAATTTAATTTTTTATTAAACTAATAGTAGTATAATTAAAATTAAAATGATAAAAAAGTGAAAAACAAAAAAAAAAAGTCACAGGTATAACATATGACACACGTAACACAAGTCGTGTAATACTTAAGTCACAACCGTGACAGTTATGAGTACCTGGTGACTTAAATTTTAAGTAGAAATGATAATGTTTTTAACTGAAAAAAGTGAGTAATGTTAGAAAGAAAATCTAGAATTAGTTTTATAAAGGGCTAATATCAGTTCAAAAATTTAAATTCATTTTAAAACATGGATTACAACAAATTGTAATAACGGAACTAAGCAGGTTTACTACAACTTAAAGCCTTAGAATTGAACAAGTCAATTTGCACTCGAGATAACAGAGTAACCGATGATTGCAGCATTTAAACACAGATTATACATATTCCTTCGGGTTATGTGCTTGCAGTGAAGGAAGCAAATTCACGAATATCAGAATCCTGTTCCAGATGGGTCATGTAGTCCACCGGCAATCCAATCCATGCTTCTATTCCCTGTCCATCACAAGTATCCAAGAAAATACCACCCATCTGTCTTCCTACAGTTGAGGCAGTGCCTACCCACAAGGGTTTTCCCCAGCCGAAATTAGTTTCGTAGAATGGAATCCTACACCAACTAGAAATCCCAAACACCCTTGTACTCGACGCCTCTTCATCAGCTAATTCTTTGACAATAGCTGCAGTAGTATTCATCATCTTATCAATGTCATGCCACTCATCATTCATCTTTTGTATAGAATCATGAATTTTTCCAGCCAACTGATTATAGTCCATTATTTCATGGGAAGAGCAGTGTGCTATTGCTGATTGGCACAAGTTACCTATAAAATCACCTTCAGAACCCTGTCTCATTTTCTTCGCAGATCTACCAGACTCACCATCATATGATTCTTCAGGGATTTTTCACCCATTTGCTTGCTTGCAACCATAAAAGCTCTCCATATTAGAGCTGACACCGCCTCGTAACGTGTTAGATTGCCGTTGCCAATTTTTTTTCGTAAATCAGCTATCTTTGAGCCCTCAAACAAAAACCTCTTGTTCACTGTTTTTGGAACAGTGAAGAGTTCCCTTGAAAAACTGAGGAGAAATCCAAGCATTTCATAGGAGGAAACAGAGAGGTGTGTAAGAAATACAAGCCTATTACATGTTAAAACCAATACAAGCCCAAGACCAGATCCAGTCCACATGATCAACTCCCTCACAATAACAGATACTCCTGCAACACAGACAATACAAGCTCCCATTCTGTTGTAACAAATTCGTAGCTGTACAGATACTAGATCATTCCAATACTGTGTATATATATTCCATTCATTCAATGAAATAAAAGTGAGGCAATATTACATTATACACTCTGTCTTTATTATTGTTACAAGGTGCAGTCAAAGATCATACCTTCAACACAATGACCCCATCGAGCAACGTCCGCCCAGCTCTTGACGAAGGTTGCTAGTGAAGACGCGTCACCGAGCAGATGTTTTACAAGAACAGAAATAGCAATACCATCACACATGATATAATTGACTTGCACAGAAAGAAGTCGTTCTTGGTGATCAGGTTCAGAGGGTAAAAGCCTTTTGAGTTGCTCCGTATCTGGATGTTCAACGATCATAGATATGTCACAACCTACTTTAGCTTCGACGTAACTCACCCCGTCATCGTTACAATCAACTTGCAGGCAACTACCAAGTCGTCCAGCAAAAGGGTAGAACAGGGTCAGTGTTTTAGAAAGGGACCTATTGAGGTGATTGGATGTTTCGTAACGATTAGATAAAATGGTAGAGTAAAAGAGAATGACGGGGAAGGAAGAACCTAATACCATTTGATCCAGACTGGAGAGCTTGTGAATCCTCAGACAGTCAGGTGTTGGAAACGAAGGCTTCACAATTTCTTTAGAAATGATTTGAACTTCCATTTTTCCAAGCTCTTTTCGAAGAAAATTTTTGTAATTTGCACCCTCCGGGTAGATGATTATATATATACTGTAAGAGCCAGACTTAAACGCCAGATAAACAAGTGACACGGAAGCCAATAGTTCAAGAACTTCAAATTTATTTAAGGATTTTAAGGCATTCGAGGTTTTTTCTTAACGAGGAAATTTAGCAAATTGGGTATGTTTAATTAATCTAATAAAGCTCAACAGCCAAGATTCTATAAATAGAAAATGAAGCTAACCAAGCATCATGTGGTTGGTCAATCTATTATGATTTTCGTTTTCCGAAGTCAACGCTTGCAAGAATGAGACATTTGCATGCAAATTGGAATCAGCCAGAGAAAGATACCTCTGCAAAACGTGACGGTTGGGTGCAACTCGGAATAAACCATCCAAAGATACTGGTAGACTATCCATGACTAATAATGAAAATGTTAAAGTGTTTATAAGCGGTAAGGGTTAATTATCCAAATAACTAGTTCTAATTATCTGGTAATAGTTGACTTAAGCCCAATTCTTGTTAATGGGCTCTACAGTCTTCCCATATTAAAAAATTCAATATAGCATCAGAGAAGGTTTGGTCTGGATTATTAATTTTCTAGTTATCCGTCCGGATGTCCAGTCCCAGCAGCTCGGTTCGGTTACCACTACGTATATTTCAAGTAACAACTGGATGTCCAGTCCCAGTTGTACTTGAGGGGGAGTATTAGAGTATCCCATATTAACTAAACATAAAAATGTTAAAGAATTTATAAGTGGTATGGGCCTGAGGCTTAGCCCCACGTCTCGTGTTCGAGTTGCAGCACAACCACTGCTTCCGAACTAGCCTGTGAAGCAGCGAAGCGTGGTGAGTTTAAATAATTTGATTTTGCCCTACCGTCAACTCGAGTTTTTGGTAGCAAAGTGGTATCAGAGCCTGCTTGTCTCAATGGTTTGGGGCAGTGCCCGGTTCTATTCCTTTGCCCAATATACCCATCAGATGTCCAACCCTGCTCTGGGTTGAGGGGGGTGTGTCAGGAATCTCACATCGGACAAGTATGAGAGTATTCAACAATTTATAATAGTGTACAAACCTCCCTTTTTTGAGCTAACTTTTAGGGGTAAGTTAGGCCTTTATAACAGATACTTATACGAAGAGTTAGGTTATCAAGAGCAACAAATTTTTTTGATATGGTTCAAAAGGTTGATGAGAAAGTCAAGGAAACTAAGTCGAAGAAAAAGGAAAATACTTTGAGAACAAAGACCAGAAAAGTGCTAATTGGGAAATGTAACTCCAAGAACATCGACTAGTAAAAGGGAGCTAGAGGTATAAAACATGGGAGTTACTGTATATATGTTTAAGAAACTCTTAGAGATGATTCTACGTATTTTGTCCTATTTCATTTGAGTGATTTGAAAAAACTTAGGTTGAAGTAAGGGGTCTTAATAGTATTCGCCTGAATATTTTCCCCTATAGTCTTGTTTTCAACTATCCTAATCAACTCAAAGGAATAATCTTTGGCAATAAATTAATTAAAAAATAATCGGGAAAGTCTTAAAAAGAGTATTATTGATATTATAAGATTATCCAAATTAACTAATTCATTACATTAAAATATTTTTCGAATTTAACCATCAATAAAATTATTGATATTACAAGTAGTTAATTATTCATTTCAAATAATTAATTTGATTAATTATAACATAATTCATACAAAATTTTCTTTGGTCATAAATAAATTATCTTCTTTTTAAGGTAATTGTAGATACAAACATACCAATCACAAAAATTGATTGTGACAAAAATTCCTATAATTAGTGACTCGTCCATTAGATGTTATTTCAAATCACTACCGTTTCTATCATAATCTGGATCAAGTAATCTTTTGAATAATATATCAAGTTTTGCTAATTTAGCTCGAGTTTCTTTGTCTCTTATTACTTCAACATGTAATACAATCTTAAGCTTGTTGTTTTCCTTTTGAAGGTATTCAATGATTATTTTATATGTTGAGGATGAAACGTTTGACTTAGTACCGTACCTAAGGCCGACACATAGCTGGAACAAGTCGCAAATACTATATCATAAATGTCTTCCGCATTGAGCTCATTCTCTCAGACTTAGACTTCTCTAATAACTCCATCTTATTCTAAAATAAAAAAGAAAATTGATATTCAATCCATGTGTTACAACTTACTACTACATTAATAGATGAACAAAAATATTGAACAAACTTTTATACTTACATCATAATTATTTTATACTTTTTCTAACATCCATCCTTTACCTTCATTATAGTAAGTGACTTTATATAGTGCAATCCTATCACATTCTTGTCCATATAGTTCATTTTCATTATGTTTTACTAAACAAGAAAACAAGTACAATACATAATGTAGTGTTTATTGATTTTAAGTATAACTTGCAATCATAAATCTTACATATTTATTTCGAACAAGTACAAATGACTTTGATCCTTGATTTTTAGGTGTTTTTATTTTTGATCTACTGACTCTTGCCTTCTTACAATTTTCTTTAATCAAGAAAAAAACATAACTTAGTCATTAAATCATCTAACAAGATTAATATAAGCAAATGTGAAGGCAAAGAAAACAAACATGAACTTTCACGTTAAACCAATAGCCACGCAAACGATTCCAATTTTGTTCATACATTTGTTCGAGAACATGGCTTTATGCCTCCCGTATCAAAAGGAAAGATTTATAATACTTATGTAACTTGAAACAACGATCCCCGGTCCTTTGTTTCAATAATGAACACATTTTGAAATATTTGGTTTTCAACGTTCACAATATTCAATTTCAACTGCAAATAATAAGTAGAAATGTAATTAATCTCAAAATTATTGAAACAATATTGCACAAAGTTAAAGATTTTGTATAATAATTGTAACTTTTTTCCAAAGCATTTTAAAGTAAGTTATCTTATTTTAAGTTCTTAACATGTTTCAGGCTAGCTAGTTCTGTTCTTGTAATAATTCCGAACTTTCTTGGCAACTTGCAGATTGGATCTTGTCTACAGGATGACCTTGTTGAGTATCAATCTGTATTGATAACTTGCAACTCATTGCAACATTCATTTGTTACAATTCAAAACCTTTAGTTTTATCTTTGACTCTTTTTTAATACTGGCATTGGAAGCTAACAACAAATAAAAAATGATAAAAAATTAGAATATATAATTATATATTTAAGTATAAGTCTAATTGAAGGTATTAAAAATTAATAAACCTGCACTAATAGCTTTATTGTTATTTGAAGCATAATGAAGTTGTTGTGTATAACTTTAAGGTGGACTAATATTGTTGCTGTGTTGTGACAATTTACTAGAATAGGCTATATTTCCTATGGCAAAAAAGAGAATATGATATATATATTGAAGGCTTCAAACTTGTGTGACAATTTACTAGAATCGGCTATATTTCCTATGGCACAAAAGAGAATATGATATATATATATATATATATATATATATATATCT
>JANZLC010000003.1:17335265-17356684 GCA_026413385.1 Erythroxylum gracilipes
ACAACACAACAGCACCACGCGTCGTGGGTTTCAACCCTAAACGTCCGTCTCTTTGGTCTGCTCTCCTTCGTTGATGCATAGGACTGAACGAATGAAGCAAGCCGGTGAGATCGCATGAGAGTGACGGTGAGGGAAAACGAGAGCCTGGAGACGCGAGAGAAGAGCAAGGGCAAAATCGAAAAAAAGTCGAAAAAATAAGAGCGGATGGGGTAAAACGCTCCTCAAAGGAGCTGGTTGAAAAATAGCTGGTTGGGTTGAATCAGCCACCCAACCAGCTATTTACCAAACAAGCTTATGGGATTTTTTCTAAAGTCAATGAGCTAAAAGGAGTTGACCAGCTAAAAAATAACTGATAAGCTCCTCACCAAACACCCCCTTAGTAGTGGAGAGGGTGAGTGGTTGTTGCATGTGCATCATGGCCAAACATCTCCTCTTTAGCCTTGGCATTAGTCTAACTATCGTAGGAGCTCAACCACCACTCTACTGCCCTAGACATCAGGTACTCCCTTTTTAGCTTGCATCTGATGGCCAGGAGTTTGTACCTATGATGTTTGTGGGTGGTCAAAGTGTGAAATTGTTTATAAAATTTAATTAAATAGTAAATATCTAGTTAAAAAGAATCACGTGACAAACATGTGTCATGTACAAAAGTTTGACGTGATTAGCCATGTTAGTGACATTAGCAAAAAAAAATTTAATGCAGGATTATTTTGGTAATAGATTGAAAGTATGAGTATTTTAGCGTCAGTTTTTTAAGTTTGGATTAGGATTGTAAAATTAAGTAAAATTTGAAATTTTCTTATATTTAACTTTAACTTTAATTATTACCATTTGAATGTTTATATGAATGAAGACTCTTAATTGTGGAACAAATAAGACAAAGTAAAATATAATTTATTATATTAATACAAGTAAAATAATAGTCATAATTCATAAAATTAAATTAAGTAAATGAATATAATATTTTATAATTTTAGTAAAATCCTAAACATTTATATGAAAATTAATTGAAGAGTTCTCCAATAGCACTATCTTTTTTCCTGTGCCATCATCAATCAAAAACTCGTTTTACCGTGATAAATGATTAACATTAAATAATTAGGTTTAGAAACATAAAATAAAAAATTATGTAAATTAAATGATTTGACAAATTATTTTTCAACCATCAAACTTTTAAAAATAATAGAGAATTCTATTACATTTAATTTAATTGTGTTGTAAGAATTTAATTAAATACAATATAAATACTAAATTTGTTAAAACTACTTATAAATACCATCAAGTTATTTTTGGTTTAGTCTTCAAATTTGAATACTTTAATTTTGAACTTAAATTTGCAAAGAACTCCTAATTTCTTACTTTCTTTTCTCTTCTAAAAAGGAAAATCTGAAACGTGTCTCTACAGTTTCTTAGCTATAAAATAACGCCAGGTGGTTTTTTCAACTTATCCGGCTCCTTTGATGCTAGAGAATTGTTTTCCTGGATCGTTAACAACTGCTAGCAAGTCTTCTCATCACATTCCAGAACTATTTGTTGAAGATATATATAAAAGGGGATGGAAATCTAGGCGTGCCAGGTCCACTTCAATGCTGCACAATGAAAAAGCGTCCAAATTCTCACCCGGCTTCTATACATTAAATGGTTTGACACCTGAAATGATGAAACATTAGCATTTTATAGGAAACCGCAGCTTATGCACGGAAAGATTATTAGCACCTGAGAGTGTTGGAATTGGTTTTCTAATTGGCAGAGGCTGCAACTCCTTAATGTCAACCACCACAGCATTGGATATCAGAAATGTCTTAGCCACTGATGCGGCATTCTCCAAACAACATCTAACTACCTGCTTCACGTGTTGATTGAGAGCCATGAATATTATGACAATGTTTAAGTTCTGTTCTAAATAGAAAAAATGATCCAGAGATGCATGCTCAGATTCTCTTGTTCACTTTTCCTACAGTTTGTTATTGCCATAAAATGTTACTTACATATTTCGTCTGGCATACTTTTTCATCATCTTTGTATTTAATGAAGATGCATATGATTGATAATACCTTTGTTGGATCCATGATTCCCGCAGTTATGAGATCCTGATAGCTGTCTGTTGCAGCATTGTAACCGTATCTTGCATCACTATATGACAAAACCTACAAATTTCAGATAATCAGAGTTTGCACATTTTATCTTCTTATTGCAACTGACTGATGATGAGATGGAAGTATCGCGTAAAGACCTTCTCTACAACAACGTTGCCATTTACACCTGCATTCTTGGCAATGAGTCTTGCTGGGTAGGTTAATGCTTTCCGAAAAATCTCAGCTCCAATCTGCAACCATATTTGCCATTATATCTTATACTATCAATAATCCCCTAGTAGTAAACTTTTTACAAAATAGAATAACCGATCAAGGAAGTTTGTCATGTCTTGATATACTTACTATAAGCAATAAAAATATTTTAAAAAATGAAATGACCTTTTGTTCTTCATTCTCCAGATGCTCTTTTATAGCATCCATTTTTGTGGATAGCCTCAAAAGGCTACACCCACCCCCAACTACTACTCCTTCCTCAACCGCTGCCTGCATATATTACATTGTGCCAGAAGCTCGTTGTTGTTATCGGCTAATAACTCTGTAAGTGAAAGACTCAGAAAATCAAGCAGCTACCTTAGTTGCATTCAAAGCATCCTCAACTCTCAGTTGTTTATCCTTCAACTCAACTTGAGTTTGTGCACCTACCTGTACTTCAATTTGTTAAATCGAAAGCAAAATCGAGTCATACTTTCCAAATATATCAGTTACCTGAAGGATGGCGATTCCTCCTGATAATCTACCTATTCTTTCCTTGAGTACTTTCTTTTGATATTTTTCTTGAGTATTCTGCAAAATGACAAAATGAAAAAGAAATTGAAACTTGATAAAACCAAAAAGTTTACTTTTAATTTGTAAACTAAACTTGCATAGTGAGCTTGTTTTCAAGCTTTGCCGTTTCACTAAGCTCTAGGTTCCCAAGCCAGTATTTACCAACATGTGTAACTCAGACTACTCAGTTCAGTTTGGGACGAACCTATTCCTTCCGATTAAACGTGCAATATTTCTTCATTACATCATGTGAAATATAAATGATGTAGTCTTATCTATGTTGTGAATGGAAGATGCACCTCAACAAGACCACGTATCTCAGAAACCCTCTTCTGAACAGCTGCTTGAGTGCTTCCATCAGTAACTATCATTGTAGAATCCTTTGTTATTACCACGCTTATAGCACTGCCCAAAACCTCCTTGCCAGCGCTTTCTAGGGTCAACCCCATTGCATCTCTGATTACAGTGGCTGCAATATAAGTGCTGAAGGGATAAATAGCAGCGTAACAGCACTAAAACACTACATTTCTTTCTCAGTTTCTTTTATTGCTCATCAGGACTGCAAATAAGATTTATTAAGGATCAATTGAGGAAAAGTTTTGGTCCTCAAACTCCTCTAATCAAACTCTTTGGTGTTAGCTATTATGTACAGTTGTAGAAACCTGGGGATAAGTAAGACTGTATGAACCTACTACTAGAAAACTTATGAGCTGCTACCTCCGGTCAAGATAGCGATATCATCCAAGTAATGGCTCTTGCTTTCACCAAAGGAAGGCGCCTTAATAGCAGCTGCCTTAAGCACGCCCTTGAGTTTGTTCCTAATGACTGGAGACAGAGCATTAGGCTCAATTCCCTCTGCAACTATCACAATTGGGTACTTCTCTTTAACTGCATTGTCTAGTATTCTGAACAGCTCCTTTGGGTCTGTGATTTTTTTGTCAACCAGAAGTAACTGCAACCAAACATTTTTTGTATTACTCCAATCAATCCTATTCAGAAGCACCCCTAAAATGTTTAGAATGTAAAAGTGCATCTAAACCTTGCAGTTATGAAGCTCCACTCTCATTTTCTGTCGATCAGTGACAAAATAAGGAGACAAATATCCACGATCAAATCTCATTCCTTCCACAATCTGTAAATAGTTCTCAATGCCCTTTCCTTTTTCTATTGTGACCGCACCCCTCCTTCCCACCTGTTGAAGAGCATGTGATATCATGTTTCCCACTGAATAATCATTCCCTGCACTAACTGCAGCAACATCTGCAAGTTCATCATCCTCAACCTGAAACACATTCCAAACATTATTAGTAATAGACGAGGCATAATTGAAGGATCATTCCCCTATTTTTTCTGAGCTTTAGGAGGCATAATTTTTAAAGTAAAAGGAAGATAGAGAAAATTGCAGCTTATTCAACCTCTCTGGACATCAATTTGAGTTCAGCAACAAGGGCTTTTGCAGTTTTCTCAATCCCACGAGCAATTTGGACAGGATTCATCCCAGATGCAATGACCTGAAAAGCTGTCACTCTTTAGTGCCAGAGCTTGTAGAACTTTGCCAAGATGACCTTTTTATGCCTAATTACTGCCGATACCACCAAAAGGAGAAAAACTTGCAAGCTTTATTACTGCAATATAAGTTTTAGGAAACATTCTCTTAGAAATATATGGTGATGGGATACATTTTCTCAAGTCACTAACATAGGTATAATGAAGGTCTTCCCTGGAACAAATAAATAGTTTTTCTTCTCCTTTTTCAATAGAAGAAAATATATTAGAGTATGTTGTAGTGATAAATTTTCTGTCCCTATCAAAAAGATTTGTTCCTGTTCTTTTGGTTCTTTCTCTCTTACAATGTTACCTTGATAATTACCAAAGACCCCTACCCCCAACATGATGGTGCGGATTGCAATCACATAGTAATTCATTCTATTGAAGTTTGTTCAATCTTGAAATCAAAGGAAATCAAATCATGGTTCTGACCTTCAGACCCTCAGAAATCAAACCATGAGCAAGTATTACAGATGTTGTGGAACCATCACCAGCCATGTCGTTTGTTCTAGCACCAGCTTGCCTCACCAATTTCACTCCAACATTCTCTAGTGGATCTTCCAATTCAATCTACATAATTAACATCAACCAACATTTTATCTTCTTAGAAATTAAAAACTCAAAAAATTTAGATTCTTTTAGACAAGCATTCGAAACAAAGAACTAAATTGACACCTAAGGAACCTGAAATTGGTTCTAGTTTAAAAGCCAAAGAAAAAGAAGTAGAACAAATGGAAGCTGTAACTGGTTATTGGTAGGCGTGACCTGCTTCAGAACAGTTTCACCGTCATTAACAATCTTAGGAGGTCCATACTTGTTCTCCAGCACCACATTCCTTCCCTTCGGACCCAAAGTTACTCCTACCAGGTGTGCCACCATTTCTGCTCCTGCCTGTAATATAGAAGTCACTTGTTAATTGTTATCAATTCATTCCCCACACTCTCCCCATCCAGGAAGAAAGATGGAAAAGTCTATAGTTTCAGGAGCGACCAGAACTTTCTTCATAGCTGAACTATCATGGTTGAAGTGAAGCTCCTTGGGAAAGGCTTTTGGGGTCAGCGCTGAAGTTACAAAGGCCCTCTTATGACTTCTTGAGCTGGTGAAAGATAATGCAGAGATTGGAGTAGGCGAGCACGCCATCGCTGTCCCACCTATTCACCCAGTAGATACCTGTGCTCCTGTAGATATGAACCTGTAGGACACGCTAGAGTTGTTTATGGCTTTCCCACTTTGCCATGTTTCTTCTCCTTTTCTTCTTCCACAGATGTTTCATACATATATACATATACCCCCCAAGGATAAGGAGTGAGTCGACGGAGATATAACTGAAAAATATCTACGGACAGTTGGTTTTGGCATTACTCGTTTCGTTTCCTGTGTCATGTATGATTACAACGTACACATAAGATATTCGATCACTTCTAATATTATTATTTTAAAATTTTATATCCAAGTTTATTTATTTCATAATCTTCTTGTTTAGTGCTGATCTGAACTCTCGAGTGTCAGAAAGTAATCCTTCCAAAAAAAATTTATTTTTTTGGTAAATCATAACTTTATAAAATAAAAAAAAAAGTTATGAACAAGCAAGAGATACCATAGGTAATCTCTTAACACACAACAAATAAAATGGCAAACATCTACTTGCCCTACCATTAATTACCCCTAGTAAAACTTGCATGAAATATTTAACCAATATTATATCAGAACATAAGGAGGCAAGAATAAGCTAAAACCAAGTACCGCAAATGCGTAGTTATACACCAAGCATTAACACAACATCAAAAACCACAATATATCAGCCTATGCCCACAATACACTGGTTGAACCACAGCTCAATCAAGAAGACGACCACGACATCATCAAACCTGCTAATTTGTATTCAATGTCCCAAATAACTCCAGCAACAACTTTATGGAATCCGAATTGTAGCTGGATCGTCGTCGATGCCGTTGAAAATATTTTCAGCCAATAGGACTCTTCCATAAGAAAGTGAGGCCCCCTAGTTGAACAGTAATCTGCATCACAAAGTTAGTACAAAATAGATCTAAATACCTCTCTATGTGTGTAGGCTGAGATGCTCCAGAACTTGGAAGATTATCCTAGCTTGTAAGCTCTCTACCTCCATGACTACATCCTTGAATGTTCTGGAATTCCTTTCAGTCCAAATGTGGTAAACAGTTGTGGAAATGAGTTTAAGGAACAAGGGGGATTGTGGGGGTGTTTGGTGGAACAAAGTAAGGATAGAAGGAAGGCTTGAAGAGTTGGGGATAGGGATTTGGAAGCGGGTGAGACAATGGTCCCACACAGAATTAAAGAAAGGACAATTAAAAAACAAATGCTCATTGGATTCCATGTCTGACATACACAGGAACAGTAGTTGGGAGTATATAGAAAGTGAAGTTTATCTCTTGTTTGAAGTTTTTCGAGGACTACTAGCCAAAGAATGAAAGAACACTGTGAGCTGTTATTTTTGAACCAGACCAGATTATACCAAAGTACCTGTTGGGATGAGGGTCTCAAGAGTCTGTAAGCTGAACCATTGGTATAAGTCTTAGAAGAGCTAGGAAGCCATTCCAGATAATCTGGAGAACTAGTTGGTTGAAATTAAATGGCCTCAAAATCAGCTATGAGTTCTAAAGGAAAATCCTCCTACCTCCACACATTATTAGTAATGAGATCAGAAACCTTGGCTGACATGGGTAAGCCCGACCCATTTATCTCTCTAGGAGAGAAGAAGTTCCGTATGATTCCCCTTGGATGCCAAGGATCCTGCCATAAGAGAGTGGACTGCCCATTACCTATTCTAAATCTGAATTGATTCCCTAATTTGTCCCTTGCACTTAAAATTTTTCTCTAACTCCAGGAACTATTATTAGTAAGTTGCACACTCCAAAAGTTTTTCCGTCTCAAAATAATTGTGTGCACCCATCTAACCCACATGGCCTCTCTATCATAGAAAAGTAATCAAATCCTCTTCCCTAACAATACGAGATTCCAGGTTGGCAAATGCTTAATCCCTAACCCCCCTCCTTTTTGGGTTTAGTAAGGTCACTCCATTTAACTTTGGATTGATGGTGACTATCCACCCTCCCAGCCCATAAAAAATTTCGAAGTTTAGCTTCTAGTTCCTTAAGGACAGACAACGGGAGAATAAAGTGAGAGGCCCAATACACCTGGAATGAAGAAAGAATAGAACTCACTAGTTGAAGTCTACCCGCATAAGAAAGGCTTTTATGGGTCCATTTATTGACTCTCGCATCAATCTTATCTAATAAGGGTAAACAGTCTTTCCTTGAAGGCCTACATGTATGTGGGGAACACCTAGATACTTTATGAGTAGGGAACCTTTCCTTAGGCCAGACAGTTGGGCCATCTGGCTTTCCAAGTGAGTCATGTCATGAGAGAGGAAAAACTGGCTTTTGGACCTATTCATATCCAAACCCAAAAATTGAGAAAAGGAGTGTAAGCAATTGAGCAAAACTAGAGAAGAACTGATGTCAGCATGACAAAACAATAATAGGTCATCTGCAAACAGAAGATGGGTGAGTTTAAGAGTTTTGCATCTCCAGTGGTATTTGAAGGAAGGGTTCCTAACTATGCAGTCATTCAAGCTCCTAGAAAGAACTTCCATACAAATAACGAAGAGGAAAGGAGATAAAGGGTTTCCTTTTCTAAGCCCGGATTTACCTTGAAGAATTTGGAGGGAGATCCATTAATCAAAATGGCATACAAAGGGGGTGAAATGCACTCGTGGATCTAAGCTATGAACTTAGGAGGAAGGCCTATAGCTTCTAAGGAATTGATGAGAAAATCCCAGTGGATAGAGTCATAAGCTTTTTGGAGATCAATTTTAAAGGAACATCTCTTTTGACCATTAGAAAGGTGGTAGTTTTCGAAAATTTCTTGGGCTAGCAAGATGTTATCACCAATTCTCTTATCCTTAATGAAGGCACTTTGGTTTGGACTAATAATATGAGGAAGAATTTCTTTAAGCCTATTGGCAATGATCTTAGCAATCATTTTGTACAGCATGTTACAACATGAGATAGGCCTATAATCTACCACTGTGGAAGGGTGAGCTTTTTTAGGGATAAGCGTAATAAAGGAAGAGTTAAGCTCTTTAAGAAGTTTACCATGCTGAAAAAAATCTTGGATAGCCCTAGTAATATCCTCCCCAATAATGTGCCAAGTTTGTTTAAAGAAAAAACCATTGACTTATTTTCAATAATATAAATGAGCTTTAGAAAACTTAAAAAATAAAGTTATAAATTACTAAAATACTAAAATATGTTGAAATGAGATTTGAACTAAAGAAAATAATTTGATTGCAACAAAGGAGAATCAAGAAATAGAAAAACTTTTTGAAATAATAAAAATAAATTCACAATGTAAAGAAAGATAAAAAATAGTAGTGTTTATGAAATAAGTTGTTCCCTTTGTAGATTGATTTTGTTGTCTTGAGATTTTATTGGTCTGGGAATTGTGTGTAGTCCTCCCTTGTCCCTTATTGTCTAAGTACTAGTAACTTTATAATCCTTTTATCCTTAATTAGTTTTTTTGCTATAACTACCAATTTCCCTTCATTTTAGCTAACTATCTCTCACTATCTCCTTAACTTTTATATCCTAGAATTCATCCTCAAGTAACTTCTTTTCTATTCACATAAGAATTTTGCTCCGATAATAAATAGTTTGTACATGACCAACCTCATTATTCTAGGTGAACAAATTTGTAATATATTCTTTTACAATAAAAATATACAACTTAATGAAATTCCTTTCCTAGGGGGCATAAACACTGAAGGTTTTGTTAAGTATTCACTGATACTATCGAACGCCACTTGATACCTTTCCTCTCATTGGAATTCTTCATAAATCTTCAACCTTAATAAGTCTGAAAACTCTTTTGTTTTTCTTCATAGTGAAAGGCCTTACAATCCACTCAAAAGTGTCCAAAAGTTGTTTTAGAAATACCATGTTCAACTATAAAATTTGGTAAATCTATAATTGACAGCTATCACATTTATTGATAAATCTATAATTGACATTATATATGCATCCTTAGAAGTGGCTGCATTTAAATCTTTAAAGTCTACATAAATTCTTTTCTGTTTTCATTCTTCTTGACTATAGGCACGATACTAGCCAACTACTTAGTATATTTGGTTGGTTTAATAAATCTAGCCTTACATAAATTTTCAAAAAAAAAGTTAGCCTTCAGTTTAACTTCTTTTGACCATCACTTAGGAGATTGACAACAAGGGTGAAATTTTGGCTTTATCAAAAGTCTGTGTCCATTCTACTCAATCCTGGCATCTTAGTATAGTCCCAAACAAAACAATATTTGAATTCTTTCAAGAGTTTTACTAGTTCTAACTTTACCTTTAAGTACAAAGTCTTTGTTAACAAAGACTTTATGGAATTCTCTTGAATTTTCCAAATTCACTTCTTGTAAGGATTCTTGATTTTGAGCCTGACAATCATCAAACTTCTTGATTCTTGATTCTAACCCTCACAATCATCAAACTTCTCAGGAGTGGATTTCTTTGAAACCTTTATCAATCATTTGTGTTTCCTCTTCTTCAAAAACCAATTCTATGTTATCACATATATTTATTTCTTTTGAATTCTCTAAGCTTTATTGCATTTGATATTTGATCTCTACAATTGTAGCTACCTCTATTTCTTTTTCATAAGAATTCACTCATCAGGCTCCTTTATAATAGGAATCTTTATTGGCCGAGGAAGCAAATGGTAGTTGTTTTTATTAATTTTTCTTCCTATGTCTTCATCTTATATGTTCCTTCCTTACACTAATATGATTTCTAAATTTGCACCGAATTTACATGATCCCTATAAAATTTTACCTCCATCGCATCAACTTTAGCATGGAATGACTGTAAATCAGCCTAAATGACTTCTACTTCTCATCCTTTCTATAAAAGTAAAAGTGAATAGAGAGACGATGGAAAGCAATAATTGGAGTGAATCCAGTCTTACCTTAATAAGACTTGGCAGCTGGAATAGATGTCAACAAAGAATGCAGTTAATGAAGTCTTCCTTTCTACTGTAATTTTTATAGGGAGAATTCCCCATGCTCTAGTAATTTCACCATTGAATGTAGCAACACATACTTTGGTAAAAATAAAGTTAAAATCATCTTTTCCTGAAGCTATCTTCATTTTAGTTAGCATGATATTTGTTGTCGACCTATTATCCAAAAAAAACTCTTGAAGATGGCCTTTCATTGTTATAGGCCTTAATATATAGAGGTTTTATATATTATGTCAAAACTTCAATTGAATTTTCTAATACCACATTCTTATGAATTATTAGTCCTGTTGTCAGTATTGACCCCCCATATTCTGCTTTCAGATTTGCCCTTTTTGCCCTTTTTGCACCAAATTTGCCAAATAACGTTGGGAGCTTTATAAAAGAAACACTATATAAAACTTGAATAGTAATTTCTCCAATTGTAACGAACTCATTGGAATAGTCTTATTGACTTTCAGAATGAGCTGACTTTCTATAATTAGGATTAACTTTTTTCTTATTTCACTTGTCACCAAAGACTTCTACCCTTTCCTTTTTGTTGTTAGGATTTATTATACTTTCTTTAGAGAAAACATGTTTTAGACAAGATGACTTTCTTAAAGTTAGCTCCTCCATCAATGTTGGCTTATTTTTCTCAACCTTGGTAGTGGATCTCAGTCGCTAAAACCACCTTTTTTTAGTTTGATTTAAAGGTATCAAATTCTTTGGATGTCTTAGTTGTTGCTATTATCAAGATGATGGCACTCGTTGGGTTACCACAAATCTAGACTATATGTGTTGATAATTGGGAATTTGAGGTTCATATATTTGACTATAAACTTGGTGAATTCTACTTGGTGTTTATTCCCTAAAATTTTTACCTTTTATTAAAATCTAAGATTTTGTTTCCTAAAGTTGGTATTGTAATTAGGAACAAAAACACATGTTCCTAAATTCGATGTTGAAGCTAAACAATCTTCTATAATTTTCAACTTCCTTTTGATATCTAACGACAAGTGTAAGTCAAATTCAATAGCATTAACAGTTGCTATTGGTGGGAACGGGTCTTTATATTGATGCTAAACAATCTTCTACAATTTTAAATTTCTTTTTGACATCTGATAATAGGTGTAAGTCAAATTTAGTGGAATTAATAGTTTCCATTGGTAGGAACGGGTCTTCGTTTATCAACACAGTCTATTCAGCCTCAACGAACATCAAAATTCCTTTATTAATCTAGTATTGGATAACATTCTTAAATCTCCAGTATTAGTTTATCGAATGGCTCCAAGTATTACGATTTTTTCAATAATCTCTACCTCTGAGTTCTTCTTTCATAGGAATTTTATGCTCTAAGGGTAAGGTGATAAATTTTTCTTGCAATAGATAATTAAAAAAATTCCTTTGTTAGGTGTTAAACTTGATTCAATGAAGCTTGCATTTTCTTTTTGACTTCTAGGGATTTGCACTCCAAAAAGGGGCAAACAAATGTTACAAGGATATTGACTTCAACTATTATTGAATCGTGAGAATTCGTCTTGATAGCATAAGTTCCTAGCGAATTCTTTTTACAGTGATCTTCTTCCTCAAGAAGTTTTTGTATCTAGAGACCTTTGTTGCCAATTCATATAAGTCACAAAATTCCATGCCTTGGAATTTCTTTCACAATTCAATGTCTAATTCTCTTTAAGCTAGTTTCACATATTCAATTTATTGAAGCGAGATCTAGCATCAACTTCTTATTTTTTATGACTAGTGATGAATATGTCCAAATTTTCACCACTCTTCTAAGTGACCTTTGACAACTTAGTTATGCTAACTTTGTTTTGAATCCTAAAAAACTGAGTATAAAATAAGTATAAAATAATCTTTCTATTTCAACCCAACAAAAAATAGAATCTTAGGCAACAAAGTATAGCAAGAAAAGGCGTTGAAGTTTTTATAATTGGCTAGTTCTCCACAATTTATGGTGAATTTAGTGATATGCTATATAGTGGATTGACCATCTTCATCAGAAAACAAGTTGAATTCAGGAATTATGCTCTCACAAGGGTAAGGATTCTCCTAATCAAATTTGTTTTGCATAATGCTTGTAGAATTATAGACAACCAAGCTACTCAAACCAGACATGTACAATTCCTAAACTGCTTCTCTAACTACTTTCATATAAACTTATAACCTCATTTGTGGTGGGTGAATAATGAGATTGTGGTTTATAGTTGCAATTTTACCTTCCAAACTATATTGTGATCCATTAACCTCAACATCCCCATCAAATCTTTATCGTCAGGAATTTGAGGCCTAACTACATATTGAGCATTACTAAGATTAAGGCATCATATGGTATCAACTCTTTTGTGTGGAGGGACTATCTTTCATCTATAGTGGAAACAGTTAGAAGGAAGATGCATTCTCTAATTTTTATTGCATTAGAAGTAAGATACCCCTCGAGTCCTTTCAAGATTTGCTTTGCTAAAGTAAGTGAATTCTACCTAATAAATTATATCAAAGCAACAAACAATTTAGTAAACTTCTTTGTGAATATTTTTGTTATGTTGACCATGTTAGACTTCAACTCTAAAACTTCATTTGTGTAAACAATGTCATTCCATTGTGGCAATTTTGGGTTTTTGTTTACAGGGAAGTAAGTTGAAGGCAAGGTTGCCTTCTGAAGAGTTTCTACCATCTAGGATACAAAACCTTCATTCCTTATGATTATAGGGGCTTCTTCTTCCATGATTGGAGGCAAAGTGATTTATCTTTTATTCCACATCATTGTCCCACTAGGCGTTTCAAATTGATTGATATTAATCTAGAATTTGAGCGTGTCAAGGAGGAATTCTCCCACAATTTGTACTTGACTTTTTCTTAAAGACATAAGTGAGCTTTTAAAAAATTAGGGGTTGTTTAGATTCACTTTTATTTTTTTTGTTGTAGTTTTCAATTTTTATTTTTTTTTCAATTTTTGTTTTTCTTTCAAATAAAAACAAAACCTATGGTTATTAATATCAATGTAATTATATTTTTCTTACTAATGATAATTACACATTAGATAAAACTTAATGATAAATTATTTTTAATTAAATAATTTTATTTTAATCTCCTATATAACATTTATTAACAAATTATTAGCAAATTTATTTTATTTTATTAAAATAAATAATTTAAAAATTAAAATTTTATTTAAAAATTAATTTATTTTAATTATTAAATCAGATTTTATCTGAAATTTATATATTTTGAAAATGTTTTAAACTCAATTGTTATTAAATTTAACTATAATTATTAAATTTAATAACAAAATTAAATTAACTTATTAATTAAAATTAAATTATTTGTAATTCTTATTAATAATTAATTTTAATTAATCAAATATATAGTATTAAATTAAATTATTAAACATTATTATTAAACATTAATATCTTAAATAATTAAATAATATATGTAGTTTATAATAAATGAGATTATGAAAAAAAATAGAAAAAAAACACTTTTTATGATTTTCATAATTTTTGAAAACCAGAAGAAATCAAAATCAAAAACAAAAAACAAAAAACAAAAATTCAACCAGCAGTTTTTTTTAACTGAATTTGAAAACAAAACCAAAAAATCAAAAACAAAAAATAGAAATAAACAAGCCTCTTAAAAAATGAAATTCTAAGCTACTAAAATGATAAAATATATTAAAATGAGGTTTGAAATAGAGAAAATAATTTGACTATAGCAAAAAGGGAAACACGAACTACAAAAAGAAAATTGAGATAACAAAGATAAATTCACAATGTAAAGAAAGTTGAAAAATAACAAAGTGTTTCACCCAACACTCGCAATTCACACCCTTTATTTGAATACATTCTTCTACATCCATTTATCTTACGCATCTTCATGCCTATATCTCTTTTGTCTGCGTACATTAGCTTACTATAGTTCCTCTAGGACTCTCATTATCCATCAAGTCTTCCTTTTGACTAGTGGATAATGATTTCCCGCCCCTAAACTCCATAATTTCCCAACTTCTTACTCCCTCCACCATTATGGACTTCCTATCCTTAAACACCATCATTTTCTAGCTTATTGCACCATCCACCACCATGGAAATTGTTGATCCTTCTGCTAGATAGAATGTAGAGATAAACCAAGGAATTCAAAAGACATGGGTTCAAGTTGATGGAGCTCTAAAGCCTGAGATGAAGCTGAAATTTTGTCCACCAATCAAGGTAATAGATCAGTGAATTATGTCTCCACCTATAGCGATCCTAAAGGTAGGTACAAGCAAATGGACGTTAACCTTATTGGATTTTTTTCTAGATAAAAGGGTTGCATTCCCTGTTATGAAGCAGTGGGCTCAACCTCACTGGAAACAACATGGATTATTAGATTTATTTGTCAATAATGATGATGTTTATCTACTCAAGTTTGCTACCCAAGAATATGCTAAGAAGATCATATAAGCTAGTCTATGGCAAGTACATAATAAATGTTTACTTCTCTAGCTTTAAAGGACAAGTATCAAGCTTGATGAGCTCAATCAAGAGAATATACCTATATGGATATGCATCCACGAGGTACGTTTGCAATATTAGACAACAAGTGGGTTGAGTCACCTAACAAGTTATGTTGGCTAGCTTATATCGATGGATCAAGCCACTGTTGAAACAAAAAGAGTTAATTTTGTGAGAATGTGTGTTTTAGTCACTACTATGGTTGAATTACCTGACATTATACTTTTTATAAGACTCAATGAAGAATTGCAACCTGTGGAGGACTAGTTGAAGGCATCCTATGCATGGAAACCTCAGTCTGTTGTCAAGAAAATATGGCAACCAATAGGTAAAGTATTCCTAATAAGTGACTTTCAAGAGTTGATGGGGAATGTACAATAAAAAGCAGTTCAAAACAATAGTGGTATCATTCAATTACAAAGCAATAGTGGAAATGTGGGGTGTAGATCTCAGGAGGATGTCATTATAGAAAATTGTGCTACGGATATAGTTGGTCATATAATTCTAGAAAGGGGCACACAAGTACCTAATCTAGCAGCCTCCAAAGCAAAATCAGTAGCTAACACTATCCATATAGAGAGTGATTATGTCAACGACAAGGAGGGCTTAGCTCTCATATGGAAGTAACATCCAAAGCATCTGAAATGAGGGAATTCAATATCTATCCTACCAAACCTATCGACACGTGATAATTGTAAATTGCATCATATTTTAGGGCACGGTTTGATATATGTTTGGTTGTTAATTCGATCACTTCGTATGTGTTTAGGTTAAAATTGTGTTAATTTGTAATTTATTTGCATTTTAAGTGTTTTATGGGTTAATACATGTCTTTGAGCTTAAATATTATGTTTTTGAGGTACTTGATGTGTTTGATAGTGTTTCAGGGTCAATATCGAAGAGCGGATGAGTTTTAAAGGAAATTTGGGACACAACACAAGCCCATGATCGTGGCAGGTAGGCCACGATAATGATAAAAGCTCCAGGTCTGGCCCACGATATTGGCTCACTTTATCACTATCGTGGCCTACCACGATCATGGCCTACATCGGGCAGACGCGCAGATGTTTACAAACTTCATGTTTTATAGGATTTGTTAGGCCTTTTGGACCCCGAAAAAATCCTAGAGTTACCTAAAACATAAAAGAGTATAAAAAGAATATAAAGAGGCAGAGAAAAGGAAGCTTTCTCGTAGCCATTGTTGAAAACCCTACAGAGAGAAAAAGGAAGAGGAAGAGGAAGAAGAAGCAATCTCGACGTGCTTTCTGGATTAGGAGGTTTTTTGACGTTGCTGCCTTCCCAGCTCATGCATTCTAAGTGTCTATTTCCTTTTCGTTTCAATTTTATTCATGTATAAAGTTGGGATGGATTGTATGATGATAGATTGTAGAATGATGATGATGTTCTAACTCTCCTTGGGAATTTTATTTTGATTTAATGATAATTTAGTTGATTATGTTATTTAGATGAATATCGTGATTTGATTTCGTTCTTGCATAATTCAATAATAAACTGAGAGGGTTATCTGAATAAAATATGATTAAATTGAATTAATGAGAGTTTGGCGATTTAATAGAAACCATGATAAATCATATTGGTAATTGTATAGAGAGAGATCCCGTGTGATATTCTAATAGATTATTAGAGTGCTTCAGATCTAATTAGGTTTTGGTTAAATTGTAAGTTGAGAGATTACAATTTGCATAATCTAATTAGGATTTACAATTTAGGGTTTAATGGTTATAACTCGAGATAGAGTAATCAACCCTAGGACAGTCTAGAACTGACACTCCATTAACACATAATCCCCTTTCTCATAATTTGGTAAACTCTTTGGTTGATTTCCATTATGCGTGCTTATTGTTCAAATGTTAACTCCTTTGTGTTTAATTTTTGATTTATTTAGTTGAATTCAATTCTCGTGATTACTTCCATTGCATTGTTTATTTTAAGTTTCATATATTATTAGCCTTAGATTTTAGGATTAGATTAGCCTCCCTTCTCGTGGGATCGACACCTCTTATACTACAATCGTAACCCATGCGCTTGCGGTATTTGAGGGTTTATAAATTTTAAGGCTCAAATGAAACGATCAACACGTCATTTATTGTAGGAGAGGAGTTCAATAGGTAATGTGTGACCAAAAATATTCCGAGGCTCCAATAGCAATACCTGGTGTGAACAATTTAGGTTCAATAGCTATTGCTGAAGATGATCAAATGACATTGTTGATTTTTTAGGTCCAAGAGTTGTTATCATTGATAATCAATATGGGAATGTAAATCAGCAATTTGAAACTGTTAATAAGAGGAGGTCCAATGGAAAAAAAAAAGGTCTCCAAACACGATACTAGATCAATGATAATTCTCTCATAGAATGTTAGAGGTGTTAATATACCCCCACCAAAAAGTTGCTTATTAAGAATTTGGTTATATAGAATAAAGTTCAAGTTACTAGTTTTTTGGAAACGAGAATTCGAAAGGGAATGACAGATTCCTCAAATATTTTCCAATTATTTGGAAAGAAATTACTATCCACAATCTTCATCCTAATGGTAGAATAGTTATATTCTATGATTCATCTATAGTTTCTAGTTACACAACTTTCATTTTTAAGCAATTGATAAAGTTGAAATTTTCAGATAAGAGTTTAAATCATTCTATCTACATTTTCTTTGTGTATAAATTCAATATATCTTACAAGAGAAGTTTTTCGTGGAACCAGATCAAGCACCTAGTAACCTCTTTAAAGATTTCTTGGATCATTACGGGGGATTTTAACTCTGTCTTGAAGTTGAATGAAGCAGAAGACCCTAGATTGATAGTAATTCCTTGTCCAGATTTAAGGAAGAGGGTTAAAGTAACTCATCTGATTGATATTCCAACTGGTGGTAATTATTTCATATGGAATAATAGGTAGCATATAGCGAACTTCATTCAGAAAAAGCTTGATAGAAGCTTATCTAGCATTTAATGGATGGTGAGGTACTCCAATTGTTTAACTCTATCGTGAAGTTGAATAAAGCAAAAGACCCTAGATCGATAGTAATTCCTTGTCCAAATTTAAAAAAAAGGGTTGAAGAAGCTCATCTGATTGATATTCCAACTGGTGGTAATTATTTCATATGGAATAAAAGGCAGCATAGAGTGAACTTCATTCAGGAAAAGCTCGATAGAAGCTTATCTAGCATTTAATGGATGGTGAGGTACTCCAATTATTATTCTACTTATCTTACTAGCATCCTTTTGGATCGTTCACCTGTTATTGCACAGATATGTGATATTTCTCTAAAGAGGCCTTTTCGACTCAATAATTTTCTATTTGAGCTTAAAGATTTTGATGATGCCTTATGGAAAGATTTAAGGGCAAGGTTTCAAGAGACTAAGCAATACATCCTCTTTAAGAAATCGAAGTTGATGAAGATGGAAATGAAGACATTACTCAGGAACAACATAGGAAATACACATCATTTGCTGAACACTAGAAAAGGCAATATGGAAAGCATTCAACAACGAATCTATAACAATCCTGGTTCTACTCACTTGCTAGAAATGGAGAAAGTAGCTATCCAAAACTACTCCAAAGCTATATGGTTTGATTATTCTCCTATGAAATATAGATAAAGACTCTAGTGGATAAAATGCGAAGATGGAAATACCTCAGTATTCCATAGATCAATCACTGAAAAGAAAACTATCAATAAAACTGTTTATCTTAAACTAGTTGTTGTGCAGCTAAATTCCCAGGATGAGCTACTACAAGGGCAATTCAATTATTTTTTCTGAATTCATTAATAATCAGAAGCACACTCTTAAGTACCTATTCTCCAACAGATTTTACAAGATGGTTTGTCCTCTCAAAAGGCTAATTTTCTCATCCAACCCATTACTATTGTGGAGATTGAAAAATAATTCAAGTCCCTTAACCCCAGCAAAACTCCCAACCTTGATGTTTTCAATATACATTTCTTTGTGAAGTTTTAGCCATTTATAAGGAATATGGTGACTGAAGTAATTCAGGAATTCTTCAACAATGGTTCCTTGTTGACAACCCTTAACTAAGTCTTGATCATTCTTATTACTAAGAGCGGGGTCTGATTATTGACTTATATCATGCTGCAATTCCATTTACAAGTTGATACCTAAGATATTGACTCATAGAATTAGGAAAATCATTCCTGATCATATTGGTGACTCACAAGGTGCTTACATCCTAGGTAGATCAATTGGAGATAATGTACTGATACTTCAAGAAGTGGTCAAATCTTACTCTAATAGAAATGGGAAAGCTAATTATTGCATCAAAATAGATATCAAAAAGGCATATGACAGCATGAATTAGAAGTTCATCAGAAACATGCTATCTGCATTGGATTTTCCAAGCTTATTCATATAATGGATCTCTCAGTGCATTTCAACACCTAGTTTCAATGTTTTTATCAATGTCCAACCTATAAACACTTTCACAAGCTTAAAGGGGATAAGACAAGGTGACCCCATCTCACCATATCTTTTTGGTTTGGTAATGGAGACACTCAGTAGGTAGTTTCACAAGGTGGTGAAAGGCACCAAAGGTTTTTAATTTCATTCCAAATGAAGTAGATTGTGACTATCTCACTTATGTTTTACTGATGACCTTATATTGCTTTCTAAAGGTGATCCTAATCATGTGTTAATACTTATGAGAGGCCCTAAAATGTTCAGCAGGATATCTAGTCTTACTATTAATTGTTCAAAGAATGATTTATGCTTATCTCATAAGGCTTCCAATCTAGAACCAACCTTATCCACCATTTCGGGAATTTCTAAATAGTAGTTATTTTTTATGTATCTTGGCATACCCATGTCAGATGATAGGATGGGTGTTATGAATTGTGCTTGTATTATTGAGAAAATTAATTTCTGGATTGCTTCTTGGAGCTTTAGATATCTTTCTTTGGTTGGTAGAGCTTATCTTATCATATCCATTTTGAATTCTACCAGTGCGTATTAGGTAGCTTATATTGCTTTTCCTGTTAAAGTAATAAAACTATTGACAGGATCCTTAATAGATTCTTGTGGTTTGGTGGCAAGGTGGAGAGATGTTTGTATTCATAGAAAGTAAGGTGGATGTAATTATTTCTTTTCATTCACTCAATAATGTTCTACTTATGAAGAGACTATATAGATTACTCACTAATAAGCAGAGTATATACTATAAATGGATCCGTACTTATTTTGTAAAAAGGTAGGAGTCTGTGGAACTTAAAGGCAAAATCTCTTTACTTCCACCACATTCAAGTTCATTACGAGGATGAGGGAAAGGATGAGACTTTACTTCATGCATCTAATTGGAAATGGGAAGAACACCTTTTGGTTTGATAATTGGTTATCTGTTAGGCCTCTAATTAAACTTCATGAAGTTGATCCTCTTAAATCTTTTATTGACTTACAGAGTTTTGTAGCTTAAGCTCTCACTAAAAGGAACCATATCATATTTACTAGTATGCAGACTGAAATCAATCAGACTTCTCTTTCTTCAGATAAGGATTGCGTAAGATAAAGAACAAATGTTGATGGGAGATTCACCAATTTGCTTATAGAAAGGTGATTGTAGGTGACTTACCAACACTTCCTTGGACAGATTTGGTTTGATTTGATCATCAACATACTCAAGCTTTTACAATTTTATAGGTGGCTATGTTGAATAAGCTACCAACTCTTGATAGAATTGTAAAATTAATACAACTTGCTAATTGGTGCACTCTTTATAAGAGGGTCGAAGAAAATTCTAATCATTTATTTTTCAAATGCAACTATGTGTTCAACATTTGGAAAGATTTTTTGCATAGATGTTTAATATCTAAAATCCCATAGAATCTAAAGTTAGATCGAGGAGTTGTGTACTAATATGAGATTTGAAAATAGAATTACGAGATGGTGTTTTTGCATTTCTTTATCTTTTCTTATTATTGCTGTGTGAGATGAAACAAATACTCAAATTTTTGGTGATACAAATGTTTCTAACAAGCAGTTTGGTATCCTTCTAATGTAGAGGATAAGAACGCATATTGGCATACACATGCACAAAGGATTGGATCTTCATTTTCTTAAATCACATTGGGGAGTAAAAATTTCATTTGCAAATCGTTATGATGATTAAATTTTCAGCTTGTAGTTAGTTGTTTCCTTTGTAGTTTACAAGTTGTCATGTACTAGAACTCTTATTTTGATTGCCTTTTTATTAGGGGTGAGCATTCGGGCTAATCGGGCTAAATTTGTACTATTCGAGTAAAGCCCAAATTATCCAAAAAAATTTCCATCTTACCCAGCCCGAACTCGAATTTTCAATTACCTGAACTTACCCGGCCCGAACACAAAATTTCAATTACCCGAACTTACCCGGCCTGAACTTACTCGAAATTTTCTTTGGTTCTCTTTCAAAAATTACACAAAATAACTAAATACTTGAATTACATTCTCATATCTCATTTG
>JANZLC010000003.1:17359025-17376789 GCA_026413385.1 Erythroxylum gracilipes
ATTTAAGCTTTTTCAATTTTACCAATTTTGATTATCAATTTTACAATTTCACATTTAATTATTAATTTCACATTTGACTATCAATTTTACATTTAGGTTTAAATGTTGATTATCAACTTTCAATTTTAATAATCAATTAATCAACATCAACACTTTAACACCTCACTCACCACCACCCTCACCTCACGGCCTCACCACCACACCATGATCATTGACACCACCATCGAATAACCAAATTACCATTAAATAAAGTACATGAACAATTGAACATCTCAAGTCACAACTCAAGCTCAACTCAATCTCATTCATCAATAATTCAATATCACTGTAAATCACAAACCAAACAATTCATACATTCCACTTCCTATCCAATTTCAGTTCAACAATTCACAAAACCCATTCAACATTTCAACTCCAACAATTCAATATCCATTCCCAAAATCCAACAACCCAATTCACATCCGCGCAAAATTTCTTACCCAGAATCCAGCATCTAACACCAACATACACAAATCCATCATCCAACACAATCAAAATGCAATGAAGAATGAAAAAAAATAAAAAACACACACCCAAACAATCGGGTCTTAGGGTTGACGTTGGGTCACTAAGGGGTTGGTGTCTTGGTGGTGCGCCTGAGGTGTGACGGACGGTGCGGCTACGATCTAGCTACGACGGACGGCGATGACGTGCTGCGGTGTGGAGGAAGACGAAGACATGGCCTCTTCAAGACTTCAACCGACACCAAGGGAGGAGCCCAGGTCTAAGGAAGATTAGGAAAGGGGGACGACAATGGCGAGAGGCTGAGGAGGAGACGACGAGAGGGAGAGTCGAGGGAGAGAGGCAATAGGCGATAGCAGAACTAGTCGGGGTCAGGGGGTAGTTTTTAGGGTTAAGTTTCGGAAATTGCAATTTTTGCAATTTTCAAAAAATTCCGACCAGTATCGACCTGTATTTACGGCCAGTACCAACATTTACTTATTTCGTACCATTTTTTGAGGTACGAAATCCATAACTTTGTCTTTGACATGAAATTATGTATGCAGAGATGAAAACTATAAATTAATAATTAACTTTAGGGAATAACTAATCTTAAAGTGTCCAATAATTTAAAATTTTTTAATTCAATTTCTAATTTTTAAAATTTTAATTAAATGATCAATCCTTTAAATAAATTTTGAATTGAGCTATTACAATTTTAAAAGGCTAATTATTGAGTTGAAAATTTTAAAAGTTCGAATACTAAATTTAAAAAATTAAAAGATTGAGCATTTAAAATTGATTATCCCTTAAATTTATTGGATTCAATTAATTCATAATACAAGAAATCGAAAGAAGTTTGGGGTTATTATTTTTAAAACGACCAAGTATTATATATATTTTTTGAATGGAAGTATTATATTTGTTTGATTGCTTAATATTTTGTATAAAGTTGCATTCACTTCTACCATTTACTTCCTCCGGAGGGAAAGAAACTGGCGGAGGTTTACTAACTAGGAAAAAGGGAAGTACTAGTTCATTTACTGGATTAGATCTGTATTAAATGTCAAGAATCTTCAGCTCCCTTTCTCTCCTGACATAAAAAGTAGATGGACCCTTTAACTAAGTTTTATTACGATGTTATAAAACAAAATTAATGTTTTTTTAATTTTGTCTATAGTTAATCCAATATTTATTTTTTTAAAAAAAAATATGTCAACGAAAATTGGGAATTTAATGCGTCCTATGTTGCTAGTGGTGACTAAAAAGTTATATTTTATAAATAATAATTAAAAAGTTTTTATACTACCCACTTCTTGGATGATAATTAGCCTTTAATATGGAAACACTTGTAAAATTATGGTTCAATCAATGTTGTTATGGTTCCAAAAAGGTTAAGGTTAGAATGCTGACAACGAAATGGAAATTTTTGTTGCAGCACATGTTGAAGTGATTGAGACTCGCAAGTCAACCATGTAACTATTGCGTTACATATCGTCCGGACTGACATAAAATCACCTTTGATATATTAATTGCGTGAAAATATTGTAATCTATAGGTACAGAACCAGATGTAGAAAAGAAATTCTGTCTAACTAAAATCCAAGAACAGGCTAAAGAAAAAAGGAAAAAGGAAAGACGTAATGGTAATGCCTGCCAATGCCATGAACAGGGTGTTGCAGATGCAGGTGCTGGCACACATTGACATGATTACTGAGAGCCACCATTGAAGCAAAAACACCTGAAGCATAGGCTCCACATTTGATGCCATCACAATTGGTGAAACAATGCAAAACTCAGGATAACCAAATTGGATAGGCACAACACAGCCTGTGATGGGCTCACAGAAAAGCTAGAAAACAGTACTTGGAGAGGGTGTTTTAGTGGACAGCCTTTTTAAGTGTTGTTTCATCTCTTATAGTAGAATTTGCATGATACCACTACCACCAGCACCTCCACCACCATTTGTCTTCTTGCCTCCCCCCTCTCTCTCTCTGCTATTATGAGCGTAAGCAGCATTAGTTGACTGGCTATGGGGCCTCTCTTGGTTTCAGTGCGAATGGAACCTGTTGATCAGACAACACCCGCTGATGCAAAAGGTTTGATTTCATCTTCACCATTTTTAGTACACCTGCGGAAAAGCAAAGTCTGTTGGCTTGCTTATGAACATTTTATCAACTTTTCTTAGTATTTCTTGGATTCCCTCAGTCACGTGTAATTTACGTAAACTCTAACTGGTTCAAGTTGGTTGGAGGGTCTTCTAAGAAATGTTAAAAATTAAGCTTTGACAGGCAAATTTGAGGCTTACAATTTGGTGTACAATGGACTAGATGCATCATTTTCACGTACTACTTTTCTATTAATCATATTTATCAAATGCAAGAGCACTTAATAGTTAAAATGTCCTGGTTAGTGGAATTTGATTGTCTAGCCAATGTGTGAGAGTAGGTGAAAAAGAAGAGAGAAGAAAGCAGCTATTGCATTCCCTTCTGATCTCATAAAAAAAGATGGAATGAAGGCATAAACTAGTCAACCACACAACAAAACACCAGGAACATAGACACTAGATGCTATCGCGCTATAGGAAAAAGCATCTCTGATTTTCAGTGAAGCAAGTCTACAGAGGTAGCGATGGATTGGCTTGAAGACTCAGCCCTGAGGTGTGCAGTATTGCAGGGGACCTCTTCAAGGTCTCTTAAAGCAGAGACAGTATAAGGGCTGCCAATTTGCAAGTCAGTAAGCATTTGCCGAAGATCAGAAGCCTCTTCTTTGAGTCTTGCATTCTCTTGAAGAACACGATCATGGCACTCAGATACGTGGTTCAACTTGTCCATCAGATTGTGGTTCTCAGTGCGTAGCCGAACAACCTGAGACCATAGCTCATCTAGGTGTCTTTGTTTCCTCATCCTCGACCTTCGAGCTGACTCTCTATTCGAAATCATTCTTCGCTGCTTCCTTTCGTCAATGATGCTAAGTTGATGTTCCTGATCAAGAGCTTCATTGGAAGTTGATGATGAATTATTGCTGCTAAGACTTGAGGACTGATGCAGAGTGAATTCTTGTGCTGACTGAGGAAAGGAAGAGGTCTGCAAGTTGGCTAATAATCTATTGAAATGGATGTAGTTAGTTTCTGTGATTGCGCCAAATTTAGTTGGCAAAGGAATTGAATTCTCAGGTGATAGATAGTGAATTCCGGTTAGTTCACCAGGAAGCATGGCTCCAAATCAGGATGATGGCAGTTTAGGGCTGTGTATTTGGTTTTTGTGGAAGGATAGAATCAGCACGAGGAGTGCAGGGGTTATATAGGAGGGAAAAAGGCAAATGAAGTGGGCCAAATTTCACCAAGAAGACAAGAGTAACAGTATAATCACTAGACGTTTACATGAGCAAGAACTTGAACAATTCTTGTGGATGACAATATATCCTATGTATTCCCCTCGTGACTAGACATGCATATAAACAAACATACATATACGAAACTATACGATATTTGAGTCTCTTTCCAAGACGGATAAGGAGATGTGCATACATGTACTTTTTTCTGTTTATGTTTTGAACAGATAATGTCATGCATGAGAACCACAAGAATGGAGGTTTAGTAATTTGGATAATCATTTTGGGTGTGTTTGATGATGTGGGGGAATGCAATTATTTAAAATGAGGACTACTTTGGCAGGAGAAGAGAAGGAAAAGTTGGCGAATAAGAAATGTAGAAATAGGATGTTAAAGTCAATGTCAGGGGGGTGGTTTTCTTCAGGAGCCTGGACAAATTCAGAATCATATTAACACTTCAAGCTCTATCAACCAATAACACCTTGGGCTTCATGACGCAAGAAAGTTCAGTTTAAAAGTTGTGTAAATCAAACATCGTTTTTATTACAATTTCGGTGACTCACCCAGCACTTGATGCTGGGATTGGAGGGGTCCATTAGATTGGAGTTATCAATTTAGTTAACATCCAGTACCTAAATCCCAACTATATATTTTAATAAACGTAACCAAAATCGTATGCAGATTCCTAATTCATGTTGTATTATTCAGTTAACAACATCTGCTACTTATCCTTCGAGCCTTACTGGGCTACCTTCCTAGGAAATCCCAATGGAATAAAGGGAAAAAGTAAAATATGCTTCGCGGGAAGAGTGAAGCAATGTCCCAGAACTCAAGCCATCTCACCGACATGCACATTAATGAAAATTGAATGACCTCTTGCCCCACCAAATTGAGTTTTAACGGTGTCTGTAACATCTACTTCAGTAAAAGCAGCAGCTAAATGCAGGATAGCATATAAATTATCAGTACTGTACATTGTGTGTGTCAAGGAATAAGTGCTTTCTTTTAGATTAATTTACCAATTTCTTATATTCTACCACACAATATCAGCAATAGCTACATCTATAGTTAATTAAACTACCTTATCAGGTACCGTCACATCAGCCACCAATACGTTGGAGTTCTGGTATCTCACTCAAACATTAGCCAGTAATTTCTTATTAGAGATTGTTGCTTATCAGAATTGTTTATTGACCCACTTGCTAAAATACTAATGTTATTAGTATAAAAAGAAGATTAGATCAAAAAAGTCCTGCCAAATCCTAGAGGCAGCAACTTGTGGACGCAAACGTTTTTGTTTTTTCTTTGAATATTCTGTGTTCACGACTTTTAGCTTAGCATCTGTAATAAACTATGCTCCCAGTGTAGGTGATTCTCCACCATGGTATTTCCCTTGAGCACTTTATTTCTCTTGTGGATCAGAATATCTATATATTTATTTTATGAGTTAGGGAAAATAAAGAATTAGATTCCACGACAGTCACCTTTAACAATCTAATCTAAAACATGTGTTTGGGTTCATGATTATCGCCTAGCAGACATATAAATGTGTTTCTTTGCGCATCTTTTATGTGTGCGTAATACACAACAGCTGGTCTTGAGATGAAATATGAAATTACATTGGTCAATTAGCCATAAACCGGATAGAACAAATTTAAGGATTTGTTTTATCACAACAAACTTAACAAATTTGAGGATTAGATTTATCACCCTCCATCAAGTTGAGCAGGTTTGTCAAAAACTGTCAACTTGAATCTCATATGCTGAAAATTGTACTTTGATGTAGGCCTTGTTAAGATGTCAACAATTTGATCATTGGTTGAAAGATATTGCATATGAAGTTCCCGCTTAGACACCTTACCGTGAACATAATAGAAATCAATTTGAAGATGCTTGGAGTAGGAATGAAAAATTGACATAATTGTAAAATATGTGGCTGACAAATTATCACACTAAACAATAGGTCTAACTTCATAAATTGCTATTGCAATGGCTTGATACTTCGCCACTGTAGAGGAGCGAGCAACTTTCTTTTATTTTCTAGAGCTCCAAGTAATTAGATTCGATCCAACACAAATGGCTAGGCCTATTGATTTTCAATCATACTTATTACAACCCCAATTTGCTTCACAATAGGTGGTAACTTAAAAATTGTTTGTTGCTCAAAGAAATAACCCATGATTTACGGTCCCTTTTGAGATGTCTTAGGATTTGTTTGACTTGCATCCGATTACACTTTAATGGCTGATGCATTTACTGAGATATCTTGTTAATCAAATAACAAATACAGGAAGGAGTCAAGGAAAGATATTGGAGTCCACCACCATACTTCAAAATAGAGCGGGATGAAATTAATGATTTTTTTGAACGAGCAAATGTAGAAACAAGAATATTTGCTTTTTGTAACAATTCACAAATTTTTTTAGCTTGAGAGAGAAAAACATGTGTCCTTATCAAAGAAGCATCCATATCAAGAAAATAACTTAAATGTCCTAATTCTTGTAAAGGGAACTTAATTTGCAACTTGTGAATAATATGTTTAACGAATGACTTGTTGTTCCCTATAATCAAAATATCATGCACATAAATGAGGAAAAGGGTTTATGTGAGCATCTTTATAAAATAGGGCTTATCTATTTTAGAGGCTTGAAAACAATAGATAAATAGTTATATATTGAGACATTTATGCCACCATCTTGAAGCTTGCTTAAGGCCATAAATAGATTCATTTAACTTGCAAAAATAATGTAGCAAATTAAGATGCTTGAAACCTTGTAATTGCTTCATAAACACCTTTATCAAGTGTCCTATTCAAAAAAAAACATTTAACACATCATATTGATTAACATCTCAATTGTTTAAAATAATAATTAATTGAATCATTGCTAGATTTATCACAAGATTGAAGGTCTCTTTATAATCAATGCTAGGTTGTTGATGAAACCCTTTGGCAACCAAACGTACCTTATATAGATTAACATTACCAGTATTATCTAGCTTAATTCGAAAAAGACACTTATTTCTAATTAAATTTTGGTTTTATGATGTAGGGACATTGAATTCTTCTTGCGTTGCCTTTTTTCATTGGGGGACTTTTAATAGCTTGGATGTAACAACTAGGTTCTTCATGCATGGTGGAGTTATGAAATATTCTCAGTTTCAACTAGCTTACTTGTAACCTAGTCACCTTGTAGTGAGATTTTGTGGTTGTTAGGAACTTTTGTATTATAGTCAGATAAGTAAACTTCTAAGAGAAGTCCAGGTGATATAGTGTGAGGAGATAAGTCATGAGTTGAACAAGTTATGTTGGAGATGATTGAGGGATATTTGGATTATTTAGCATGCTAGAAGGTGTTGGGTTGGATTTAGGTGTGTCAGGTTCATGTGTTAAAGCTGGGATTTATATATTTGATAGAGAAGTGTCAGATCTAAATGATTTGGTTGTATTTGAGTAGGATTAGTATTTGTAGATGAATAGGAAGAAAAAAAATATGGTTAAGTAAAGTAATGGTAGTAGGATTGGTGTTGTTGATATAGGACTATGAAACCAAAGCAATATATGAAACACCAACTTCAATTTGTTTGAAAGGGACGTTCATTAAACATCACATGTCGTGAGACAACAAATTTTTTGGTGAAAAAATTCAAACAAATATAACCCTTGTGGATTTTCTATACCCCATAAAAACACAAATTTAGAACTAAGAGATAAGTTATGAGGAGAATAAGGACACAACCACAGATAACAAAGATAACCAAACACATAAAGTGTATCATAACTAGGGTTTTGTTGAAATAATTTATGATAGGGATTGTCACTATTTAATGTGAGAGTGGGCATTCTATTGATTACATATACTACTATATCAAATGCATAATTCCAATATTCATATGGCACAGACGAATGATATAATAAGGACAAACTAGTCTCCACAATATGCCTATGTTTCCTTTTAGCACACAACATTAAATCTTTAAGTAATACCATTATTAAGTAAATGGGAAGTCAAGGCTTGATATTCACCACCCCAATCTTCTTGAAAGGATTTGGTGGAACTTTAGAATTTTTTTCAAATAAATGTCAAATTTTAATAAAAACACTGAGAACTTCTTATTTGAATTTGGGAAAATAAATCTAAGTATATTTGCTATAATAATCATAAAACAAAACATAATAACAACACCCATCAAATACAAGCTATAGGATAAGGTCCCCATAAATCTGAACAAATTAACTCTAATGGACTTTGTGTAACATAATTGAACTTAGAAAGAGGTAACATTTTTTTTTTGTAACTAGAAAGAGGTAACTTATGAGTCTTATTAATAGAACAAGCATGAAATAAACTAGAGACTTTATTTTTAACAAACAAAGATATATTATTATGTAAAATATTACGAACGATACATATATGAGGACATTCAAGTCATGATTGCTAGGTAGAAAGAGTGCAAGAATGAGCATGAATAGGAGAGTTTGGTTAATGAATAAGTTCAAGTAGCATAGTGTATAACCCCACAATCATTCTGGCTGATATGTAACAATTCCTTTATATGGATATTCTTAATCACAAAATGGTTAGGAAAAAATTCAGTAGATATATTATTAGTTTTGGTACAATAATAAACAAAAAGAAAGTTATTGTAAGATTGTGGAACATGTAAAATATCACATAATTGAAAATCACAATTAGAAAAGTGACAATTAGAAGAGCCAATATTAGAGAATGGGATTGTTTTACCATTGTTAATTTGGATGTCATCAAAGGCCTTGATACTTATGATGTGAAGTAATATTTTCAATATTAGCTATAAGATGATGTGTTGCCCCAATATCCATAATATATTGATGTTTTAGTAAGGGGTTGGTGTAGCCAAATTGACATTTAACCTAAAGGTATGTGGCTATTACTATTTGAATATTGGGTTTGGGCACTATCTATCTAAATGACCATGACTACCATTAGTATGATAGATCCAGGTTAACAAATCAGTTGATGATCCTTGTGAATAAAATAACTCCTTGATGATAATATTGTGTAAATGGAACACCATTAAAGTTAGCTAAATAGGTATTTAATTCTCGACCATGATTTTGACTACCATGACCTCCACATATAGAATTTTAATATTTACAATTGGAATTAGAAGAAAAAGATTGTTGATTAATGGCATAATGGGTTGTTGGTTTCACAACTTCCTTTAATGATACATCATTAAACACCTTCTTCACTTAATAATAACCTAAACAAATCATCACAAGCAACATGATCAATTCACTATAATAAACTATACATAATGGGATGATATTTTTCGCTAAGGCAATTAATTATCACTTGTACAAGATCATCTTTAGGTACCCTATGTTGTAAAGTTGTAAATTAATCAAACATTCCCTTAGCTAGTTGCATATATTATGTAAAATTATTATTATTATGCTTTTCTAAAATATAAAATTCAGATTTAATGGTTCAAATTTGAGACCTAATGTGTATATGGTTGAAAGCTTTTTCCAAGCCTATCTGGTCATTGTTGCACCCATAATTTATAGTACAAAGCTTTTTACCATTGATCTAATGATCCATCTTAGTACGAATTGATACATTTGAAACTAGATTTTAAAAAGGGGGTTAGGATCGTTGTTGATTGGTTTGGTGGAGATATTTTTATGCCATTAATAAGATGTGCCAAATTATAACTATTTAGTAAAAGGAGGAGTTTTATTTGCCATAATAGATAATTGTTTAAATTAAATTTAATACAAAGTTAACCAACAAAGTTGGGCAAGGATGTGATTGTCATTAAGCTTGAAGTGGTTGGAGTAGACGTAGGAATTATAGCTCCTTCATTAGCCACATTTGATGCTGGAAGATGGTTAAAGATGGAAAAATGTTGACAATCATAATTTAGGAGATGGCTAATCGTTTTAGGGGACAAAGAAAACTAGCGGTGGATAATAAATAAACAATAAAACTAGATGAATAATAAAAAATGGTGGTGGCTACTGGAATAAATAAGGAAGGAATAAGAAAGGAATAAAAAGCTGGTGGTGGTAATCATTTTAATTAGTTACAAGAATAAATAATGATGATAAAATTTTGGCAAATGAAAGATGAAGAAGCTAAGAAAAATCCTAACTACCATGAAGACTTCTAGGTACGAGGAAAAAAAAGGCTTTAATTCCAAAATAGAACAATTATAAATTTTGGCTTAGAATGAAAGATAAAGAAGCCAAGAAAAATCCACACACACACACATACATGTACAAAAAAAGTTTTTTTTTGTAGAGATAGGATTACAACAAATCAATTTTAAGCTATAGATGATAAGGATAAAAAATATAACAAGCTAACAAACTTGAAGATTAGCTTTATCATAACAAACTTGAGGATTAGCTTTATCAAAACCTTATAAGAATAAACAAGGACCATTTACTACATTGACTTTTATGAATTTATTATATAAATAGTATCATGTGAATAAAAAAGTATCAAAGTTTCTACTTATGGTATAATAGATTTATCTTAATATCACCTTGTAACTTGTTCATATGAAAAGACTACATAAGTACAAAATTGGGGTTTAGTGGATGAAACCTTTTCTTAAATCAAATTTAATGGATATAATATTAATAGGGATTTGACATGATGATTCAATGAATTTATTTCCATAATATTTTCAAGAAAATGAGATAACTGATTAAAACATGTATCTTGCTAAATTTATAATAAATAAATGATGTCCCAATTTATTATAATCTAACCATCTCGTTTTATAATATAAATAAATAACTTTATCAATAAAATTAAAATTAAAATTATACTTAAGTTTAAACAAGGTTTTATTAAGTTAATTATAAGTTGCAATAAGTTATAATTAAGAGTGCAACATAGCAATTTTTTATCGAGTATATCACAAGTTTGCATGTATACATACAAGCCATACTAAATAATAACATTAAGCACAACATGAAATTTCTGGTCATATAATATATTGAGGAATAGAATGCAACAAATACAATTTCCTTGATTTTAAAAGGTTATAAGAATGTAATTATCATTGCATGATTTATACTTAAATAGAAATATTCCCAAAACTTAAGATTGTACATAAAATGCATACTATTAATATGGCAACATGAAGAAAATGGGGAAAAAAAAAAGATAGGCTTTTTTTCACCTTACTTTTTCATACAAAGAAAATTTTGAACCACGATTTTATTAAATTCTTGAAATATTTTGTTTTTGTCACATTTTGATAAAAAAATTTCTTTTCAGTTTTCATTAATAATTTGGTGGTGCAATTTATTGTGAGGATGTATAAAAAGAAAAAAGATATCAAACACATTATCACATTATCATTTTTGGTAAAGTTTGAACTTTTATTTTGTTTTCATTAGTATAATTACATTGAAATATAATAAGTAAAACTTAATTAAAAAATATTTTTAAATGAAAAATAATCAAGTAAGGTGTATATTATTATTTTTTAATTGTCAAAATGTGTTAAAGAAGGATTGAGACAATCTTTTCCTTTCTCACTAAAACTTTTGTTATTATCAAATTTCTTTTATTTTGAATAATTTTTCTTTTGAATTTTTATGTTGTTAAGCTTCCTTCCTTGGTTAATTTCTTAGGCAAGGGCCTTCTCGCTTTATTTTTTAAATTTTTTTATTTCCTCTTTTAAGAATAAATTTATAATCTTTCTAACGACTTATGAACTATTTCCAATAATCTTCCTTCCTCATAATTGTTGTCCTCTCATGTACCCTTTGATATATCTACTTCAAATTCAACCATTCATCCTTCCAATGCTTACTTATTGAATATGGTTGCACTAGTTTCTAGATTAGCAAACTATATTTTCCTTCCCCATATCTCTATTATTCTAGTTAAACAATCTCTTTTTTACTTCCCTTCATTCTTTATTGTCTAATTCCACTTCCTTTTTTCCTAGTCCTCTTCCCTCGATTTCTTTGGGTCTCTCTATTCTCTTTCTAGTTACGTATTTAGTTGGTGTTACTGCTTATACTAAGGTCTCGCCTCCCTATGTTCTTAGTTAGTCATATCAGTTAACCTATACAAGAAAAATAAAAAGATGGTGTCAAGTGGTTGCTGATTCGAGTCCATTAAAAAAACTTAGATACATACCTCTATCAGATAGTACTATTATAATCTTCTAACTAATGAAAATTCTTCAAGTTAGAGCCCTTTAATAGACTTCATCACTTTTTTGTTTGAAAATAAAAGACAACCTTTTTTGCTAGTGCAACTTTAAGCAAATAATACTTAGAAGAACATGAGTTTGAAAGAAACTCTAAAAAAATGAAAATGATATATTCATATTCAAATTCAACAAAGAAGAGAGTGCAACCAAGGTGTTTGAAGCGTGTCACTATAAGATTGAGTTACCTAGAAAGTTCACTATGCAAATATATTTTCTCAATAAAAATACTAGTTATGCGAGAATATGCATAGAGATCAATACTGACAAAATATTTCCTGAAACATTAAAAATAATTAAGATAGATGAAGATGGGAAGTTGGTAAAGGATGACATTATGTTAACATATCAGTGGAAACCTTAAGAATTAGAGTCATCAAAGGTATGGAAGATTATAAGTAGGACTTTTGTAACAAGGGAATGCAATGAACTAATAGGAATATATGAATCGTCATATATGAATGATTAAGAGGTGATACCTCAAGAGGCAATAACTCATCTGGAAAAGAAAGAAGATGAGGAGAAATAAGGGAGACGAAGTGATATAAAGATTTACACAAAATATATTATAGATTCTAAGAAGGGTCTTTCTACCATTAAATTAGTAGTAAATAACTAAGCTTATAAAGACCTTTCCAAATCAAAAAGTTGGGGGATAAAATCTTATAACATTTAGAATAGATTGAGAAGACTTCATCTCCCAACAACCTTGCAAAAGTTGGAAATTCTCCTATCTTAGTAAATACTCAGATAATGGAGAGAAAGGAGTAACTGGAAAAAGAAAATCAAGAAAAAAAAACAAAAGAAGAATGTTATAAACAACTCTTCTTCTACATATTCATGCCAATTCTAGCATGGAATATTAGAGTTATGAATAGCTTAAAAAATAACATATAATTCATGATTACTTAGTATTCAAGAAGAAGCTTATATTTATTGGTTTTTTAAAGACCAAAACAAAATCCAAGAGATATCAAGAAAGGTTGTGGTATGTTAATAAACATTGGGAACACTCTTAACAATCATGTAACTCATCACAATGATAGAATTATTGTTGCTTTTGACTTAAATCATATTCTTCTTCACCAAAACTATATCATAGACCAATTAACTCAGTGTCAAGTAATCCTTTTAAACTCTATATATAAAATTGATATCAATCTTGTCTAATCTAATATCATAAAGGATTTCCTTACAAAGATCTATCAAATATACAGATTGATAATTCAACTCCCTGGTTAATTATAGGAGATTTTAACTGTACCTTCCTAACATAGGAAATATAATGTCAAAGGGTCATATTGAATTCTTATAATGAACACTTCAAAAAATTATGTACAAATTTTAGACTTATTGATCTTAGATTCATATGAATTTTTTTTACCTTGAATAATAACTAAAATAGCAATTAATTTCCAAAAAATCAATTAGACAAAGCATTAATGAATTCATGATGGTTTAATTGTTTTTTAATAGCTGGGCTCATTTTAATCATCTTTTATGTTCAAATTACGCTCTAATTGATATTTATATAGAGACTCCTCCCTCTAAAAGGAAAGCTCTATTCAAATTCATTATTTATTTGGAATTCTAGATTTTAGAGTAGTAATCAGAGGTTGAAGTACTATGTTATAAGGATACGAAACATATAAATGCATGTAGATCTCCAAATCTTTGACCAATATGGATATTATCTTTCACCAATATGGATATTAAAGAAGTTTTGTTCAGTTTGAGACCAAATAAACCCTTTAACCTTGATGGATTTAAAGATAGGTTCTTCTAAGAAACCTAGGCATTTATATTTTCTACAATCATTAAAGTTATATTATAATTTTTAAATAGACCATAAGAAATAAACAAGACCCTTATCTTTTTGATTCTTAAAGTTCCAAATCTTATGTACCATACTAATTTTAGACATATTTCATGCTATAATATCATCTATGAAAAAAATCCTAAAGATACTTGCTTTTAGACTCAAAATGATCCTAAATGATCTTATCAATCCATACCAATGGAGTTCTATTCAAGGACAAAGTATATGAGATAATATCCTTATGGCTCAAAAACTCTTCAAAAATTACATCATGAAAGTAAATCAAAAGCTATAACTTCGAAATGGACTTTTAAAAAGTCTTTGACACTATCAACTATAGATTCAATCTAAGAATTCTAAAAGTTTCAAATGTCTCCATTTAATACAAGAATTTGACAAAACAAGGCATCATAAGCCTTCCTATAATATTTTCATCAATGGAGTACCTGCTAAAAACTTTTTAAAAGTTCTGAAGGATTAAGGTAAGATAATACCTTGCCCCTTTATTTATTCATTATGTGTATTGAAGCTCTCACAAGATTAATTTTCATTAACATAGAGAGAAATCTTGAATTTATAAGTAATTAATATTTATAATCGTTGACACAATCAATAAGTAACATATAGAATAGCACTAGACTATACTTTAAATTTTTATTAAATATCATAGTTCAAATTTTTATAATGAGAACATATTATAAACTTATTAATGATCTTTAAAAGAATATAAAATATAATTTACAAAATACAAAAAGTTAATATAGAGAATATAGTAATTAATTTTAAATATAATGAAAAATCATTAAAAAGTGAAAATAACTTTGAAATAAATAAAACAAGTAGATTTTAACTATAAAAACATGCTCAATAAATATATCTTAATTATTTCAGTCTTAGACTTAAAAATAACTTTCTAGTAATATGTAGTATATTTATTTAATATTTATGAGCTTTTCAATTAAATAAAATTTTCATAATTAATTTTCTCAAAAAATTCAATTATTATAGTTTTTACATCAATTATTTTTATTCTAACTAACCTTTAATTTGCACATTGAAAAGCATAAAATTTTAGTAAGAAATAAAGATTAGTAAGGAGAGACCTTCTCTTTTATTAGTGTATAAGGATGTCTAGTTACTCTATTTTGTTTCTATTCCTAGCATTTATTGATCATTTATAGGTTAAGGAAAGGATGAAATATCAAATGGTTGGTGGAAGAGTAGCCAAAATTAGTTAGATAAGACACAATCAAGAGAAAATAAAAATGGACTTTGTAGGGTTTAAAAGATTGACCAAACTAAGATAGACAAGTGCTATAAATGAAGATATTGGAGTATAATCTAGTACATGCCAATTGTGAAAGGTGAATGGCTAGCCCAACCACTAGATAATATAATGCTTATGTAACTAATGAAATAAGTTACATTTTGAATTCACCTCCTGATGCAATTTGCTCCACAATTTTTCGCTCTTTCTATAAGGTCTAAGGATTGAATTCTTGGTGTGGTGATCAAAGCCCTCATTAAAAAAAAGAATATAATTGTAATAATAGAAAAAAGTAATTTCTACTAATTGTCTAAATCATACCAATAAGAAATGATAACGATTAAATTCATGTTAACATTATCTATTTTTATTTTATCATTATAAGACTTCGAATTAAAGCCATCTTAAGACTTCGAATTAAAGCCATCTCAATAATGTGACTACATGGTTATCGAGCTAATAAAGCTCATTAGCTATTTAATCATTACTAGTTTCCAAACTTTAGAAAGTTTATCTCATCATTGTTGCCAACATACCTAGATAATTAGGAGTTTGAAAATACATCTCATTTTAACTTTTTACATTAGAAATCATGTGCATATGTAACGACCCATAGATTGTTGGAATACTGTCTCATGCTTCAAATACAAACTACAAAGGTGAAATTGAAAAAAGTTTTGAAGAAAATTGATCGAAAAGTTTTTGACAATATGTTTGAAGAATACTTAAGACTATTAAAAAGGAGTAATCTTAGGGTCTAGTCAATGTAACAAAATATTGCGAGAGAGAGAGAGAGAGAGAGAGAAAGACATCATTAACAACTACGGTTACAACTTGAATTACTTTATCCAAAAAAATTGTAGATTTAATATACCTAGTCTAAAATGTAGACCTAGGCATGGATAAATTGAAGGCATGGAAGGGAGAGTGCACCAACAAAAGTGGCCAAAGTGTTATGTACATTGGGGAACCTTGATTTAACAGCTATTATATAGTGTACCCAAACCATAACTTAGAGAGAATACAAAACAAATTAAGAAAAATTAATTATGAAGAACTTGGTCATACTTTGTATGCATACCTCATGACCAATGGGTCTAATATTTACAATTGGTGTTGGATAGCACACCCAGCACACCACATGACTCTCTCCACCAACTTGCTCTCTCTGCCTGTCAACTCACCATAAAAGTCCTCTATTATCTTTTCCTCCTCTTTGCTCCTAAGTTGTTCCTAGTCATTATTCTATTAAGACTAGACATTAATAGAATATAAAAAGACTAGCATATGTTATGCTTTTTCTTATGAAGGAAGTAGTCAATCTCATAGACTAAAGTATGGAGATACTTAAATAAGCAGTCCTTGTTAGAGAACAAGTTCACTGAACTGACTCCATATGAGAAATTCATTTGGAACATTACTTGTATGTCTATTAAAATTCTCATTGTGATGATCGTATAAGTGATCTTTTAACTTGAGATATCTAAAGTTATCTTGTATAGGAATTGTTATGTTTCGATATTACTTGTCACCTGTTTTAGTTAAGGATAACTCAATCAGTAGTAATTAGATATAACATGAACTATATAGAGGTATTTAAGTGATCAAGATAGGATCCATCACCCTAAAGTATATAGGGAGAATGTTACGTTGTTCTCGATTAGTATTGATTTAAAAAATTCTTGATTAAGGTGGAATGATGTTTTATAAATAGTTTACAAATATTATTAATCGAATCAATAACTGATGGTGGAAAACTAATATGATTATATTGAAAATAGAGTAAATATTAATTCTATGCTCTATGTTTAATTGAAACATTATCTTTTTCTCAAGCATAAATTTCAGATTTAATGGTTCAAACTTGAGACCTGATGCGTATATGGTTGAAAGCTTTTTCCAAACCTATCTGGTCATTGTTGCACCTATAATTTATAGTACAAAGCTTTTTACCATTGATCTAATGATCCATCTTAGTACCAATTGATACATTTGAAGCCATATTTTAAAAAGGGGGTGAGGATTATTGTTGATTGGTTTTGTGAATATATTTTTATGCCATTAATGAGATGCGCCAAATTGTAGCTATTTAGCAAAAGGAGGAGTTCTGTTTGCCACAATAGATAATTGTTTAAATTAAATTTAATATAAAGTTGACCAACAAAGTTGGGCAAGGATGTGATTGTCATTAAGTTGGAAGTGGTTGGAGTAGAGGTAGGAATTATAGCTCCTTCATTAGCCACATTTGATGCTAGAAGATGGTTAAAGTTGAAAAAATGTTGACTATCATAATTTAGGAGATGGCCAATCTTTTTAGTGGGATAAAGGTAATTGGCAGTGGATAATAAATAAACAATAAAATTATATGAAAAATAAAAACTGGTGGTGGCTACTGGAATAAATAAGGAAGGAATAAGCAAGGAATAAAAATCTGGTGGTGGCAATCATTTTAATTTGTTACAGGAATAAATAATGATGACAAAATTTTGGCAAATGAAAGATGAAGAAGCTAAGAAAAATCCTAACTACCATAGAGACTTCTAGGTAGGAGGGAAAAAAAAAGGCTTTAATACCAAAATAGAACAATTATAACTTTTGGTTTAGAATGAAAGATTAAGAAGCTAAGAAAAATCCATACAAACA
>JANZLC010000003.1:17376889-17389664 GCA_026413385.1 Erythroxylum gracilipes
AGATCTATCAACTTGATGTAAAGCCAACTTTTCCAAAATACAATCTTCAGGAAGAGAGCTTTATTGAACAACCAATTGCCTTTATAGTCAAAGTTCATGAAGCTAAAGTCTTAAGATTGAAAAAGGCATTGTATGGGTTAAAGCAAGCATCAAGGTCATAGAATACTTGCATTAGCAAGTACTTCGAAGATAATGGCTTGTTTTAAGAATTTAAGCAAGTATGTCATTGGAGTTTGAGATGATAGGTTTTAGGATTAATATCGAAATATTTGGGCTTGGATGTGAAGCAAATGAAAGACAAAATTTATATTTCACAAGAAGGATATGCAAAAGAATTATTGAAGAAGTTCAAGATGCTTGATTGAAATCCAGTGAATACACTTATGAAATGTGGACTTCACAAACTATGATGATAGAGATAAAGAAGATTCCACTATATTAAAAAGGCTTGTTAGATGATTAAGATGCTTGACATATGCAAGACTAGATATTCTCTTTTCAATTGGGTGATAAGTTATTTCATGAAAATACCTACTTGTACTCATAAGAAAGCAGCCAAGAGAATTTTTTGCTATATCAAAGGTAAAGTTGATTATGGGTTGCTCTATACATTATCTATTGATTTCAGATTTGTGGATTTTGATGATAGTGAGTTTTCAAAAGGTAAAGTTGATTATGGGTGCTCTATACATTATCTATTGATTTCAGATTTGTTGGATTTTGATGATAGTGATTTTGCAAGAGATGTTAATGATAGAAAAAGGCACAATTAATTTCATATTTTTGTGAGTGAATGTGCTATAACATGGAGTTTAAAGAAGCAACCTATTGTGACTTTGTCAAGTTGTGAATATGAATATGTGGCTACAACTTCATGCACTTGTCATGTTATTTAACTTAGAAGTCTATTGAAGGAACTTCACTTACCACAAAAGGAAGTAACTAAAATATGCATTGAAGTTTACATAAGCATTGGCTAACAATTGGTTTTTTTTATTATCGGAGTAAATATATAGATACAAGATATCATTTTACTAGATAATGTATTGCAAAGAGTGAAGTGGAGCTAAAGCATATAAAGACTAATGACAAGTTGCAAATATTTTTAAGAAATCAATCAAATTTAAAGTTTTTCAGCACTTGAGAACAAGACTTAGAGTACAGAAGAAAGTTTCAAATAAAGTAAAAGTGTTGAAAGTTAATTTAAAACTATGAGTGGCTTAAATTGTCAAAAACCTAGTTACAAGTGCTCAAGTTCATTGTTAGGTATTTAATTATGTTCATATGTTGGTTACATAATTAATATGATGCTTGTATGATTTATTTAGGTTTATTAATAGGTTCACGTACATATATTTTAAAGGTGATCGTTTGTACCTATAAATACTTTTTCATGCTTGAGTTAAAATTAATCAAATAAAATACAATCTCTTCCTCCTAAATAATCCTCGACTCTTTAAATGTTCCATCTCGTTTTATTAATTTTCACCTAGTACTATGGATGACAATTCAAATGAGTTATTAATTCATAATAGGAGGAGAAAATTAGATAATTCAAATAACTATAAAAGAGACTATCAAATGACTAGTACTATTATGCATAATCTAAAGCAAGCAATACAGGAAAAATGAGCCATAAATAAAATTTACCAAAAAGGTGATCTTCCAAGGATCCTAAGGGCATGTATTCATAGACAAGAAGGCGTTGATTCCCCTCGGCGCAGAAACCAATTAAATTCACGAGGTTAAGGTGTTGCATTAGAGAGAGGTATAATATATTGAGGAATGGAATGCAACAAGTACAATTTCCTTGATTGTAAAAAGTTATAAGAATATAATTATCATTGCATGATTTATACTTAAATAGAAATATTCCCAAAACTTAAGATTGTACATAAAATACATACTATTAATATGGCAACATGAAGAAAATGGAAAAAAAAAGAAGATAGGCTTTTTTTCACCTTACTTTTTGATACACATAAAAATTTGAGCCATGATTTTATTAAACTTTTGAAATATTTTGTTTTTGTCATATTTTGATTAAAAAATCTTCTTTTCAGTTTTCATTCACAATTTGGTAGTGCAATTTATTGTGAGGATGTATAAAAAAGAAAAAATATATCAAACACATTATCACATTATCATTTTTGGTAAAATTTGAACTTTTAATTATTAATTTTGTTTTCATCAGTATAATTACATTTGAAATATAATAAGTAAATATTAGTTAAAAATATTTTTAAATGAAAAATAATCAAGTAAGGTGTATATTATCTTCTAAAATTATCAAAATGTGTTCAAGAAGGATTGAGACAATCTTTTCCTTTCTCACTAGAATTTTTAAGTTATTAACTTTCCTTCCTTGGTTAATTTCTTAGGTAAGGGCCTTCTAACTTAATTTTTTAAATATTTTATTTCCTCTTTTGAGATTAAATTTAGAATCTTTCTAACGACTTATGAACTATTTCCAATAATCTTCCTTCCTCATAATTGTCCTCTCATATACTCTTTGATATATCTACTTCAAATTCAACCATTCATCCTTCCAATACTCACTTATTGAATATGGTTGTACTAGTTTCTAGATTAGCAAACTCTACTGTCCTTCCCCTTATCTCTGTTATTCTAGTTAAACAACCTCTTTCTACTTCCTTAAATTCTTTATTATCTAATTCCACTTCTTTTATGCCTACTCCTCTTCCCTCAATTCATTTAGGTCTCTCTATTCTCTTTCTAGTTACCTTTTTAGTTGGTGTTATTGCTTATACTAAGGCCTCACCTCCTTATGTTCTTAGTTAGTCTTATCATTTAACCTATACAGGAAAAATAAAAAGATGGTGTCAAGTGGTTGCTGATTTGAGTCCATTAAAGAAACTTAGAAACATACCTCTATCAGATGGTACTGTTATAATCTTCTAACTAATGAAAATTCTTCAAGTTAGAGCCTTTAAATAGACTTCTTCACTTATTATTTTTTTCGAAAATAAAAGACAACCATTTTTGCTAGTGCAACTTTAAGCAAATAATACCTAGAAGAACATAAGTTTAAAATAAACTCTAAAAAATGAAAATGATATATTCATATTCAAATTCAACAAAGAAGTGAGTGCAACCAAGGTGTTTGAAGCATGTCACTATAAGATTGAGTTACCTAGAAAGTTCACTATGCAAATATATTTTCTCAATAAAAATACAGTTAAATTAAAGAGAGTTAGTTATGCGAGAATATACATAGAGATCAATACTGACAAAATACTTCCTGAAACATTAAAAATAATGAAGATAGATGAAAATGGGAAGTTGGTAGAGGATGAAATTATATTAACTTATCAGTGGAAACGTTAAGAATTAGAGTCATCAAAGGTATGGAAGGTTACAAGTAGGACTTTTGTAATAAGGGAATACAATGAACTAACAGGAATATATGAATCGTCATATATGAATGATTAAAAGGTGATACCTCAAGAGGCAATAACTCATCTAGACAAGAAAAAAGACGAGGAGAAATAAGGGAGACAAAGTGATATAAAGATTTACAAAAAAGATATTATAGATTCTAAGAAGGGGGTTCTTTCTACTATTAAGTTAGTAGTAAATAGTTAAGCTTATAAGGACCTTTCCAAATCCAAAAGTTAGGGGATAAAATCTAAGAGATTGAGAAGACTTCATTTCCCAACAACCTTGCAAAAGTTGGAAATTCTCCTATATTAGTAAATACTCAGATAATAAAGAGAAAGGAGTAACTGTAAAATGAAAATTAAGAAAAAAAAAACAAAAGAAGAATGTTATAAACAACTCTTCTTCTACATACTCATGCCAATTCTTGCATGGAATATTAGAGTTATGAATAAGCCTAAAAAATAAAATATAATTCATGATTACTTACTCTTTAAGAAGAAGTTCATATTTGTTGGTTTTTTAGAGACCAAAATAAAATCCAAGAGATATCGAGAAAGGTTGTGGTATGTTAATAAACACTGGAACACTCTTAACAATCATGTAACTCATCACAATGATAGAATTATTGTTGCTTTTGACTTAAATTATATTCTTCTTCACCAAAACTATATCATAGACCAATTAACTCACTGTCAAGTAACCCTTTTAAACTCTATGTCTAAATTTGATATCAATCTTGTCTAATCTAATATCATAAAGGATTTCCTTATAAAGATCTATCAACTATGTAGATTGATAATTCAACTCCCCGGTTAATTATAGGAGATTTTAATTGTACCTTCCTAACATAGGAAATAGAAAGCTAAAGGGTCATATTGAATTCTTATAATGACAACTTTAAAAAATGATGTACAAATTTTAGACTCATTGATCTTAGATTCATATGAATTTTTTTTACCTTGAATAATAACTAAAATAGCAATTAATTTCCAAAAAAGAAATTAGACAAAGCATTAGTGAATTCATGATGGTTTAATTATTTTCTTAATAGTTGGGCTCATTTTAATCATCTTTTATGATCAAATTACTCTCTAATTGATATTTATACAGAGACTCTTCCCTCTAAGAGGAAAGCTCTATTCAAATTCACTATTTATTTGAAAATCTAGATTTTAGATTAGTAAGCAGAGGTTGAAGTACTATATTATAAGGATATGATGCTTATAAATGCATGTAGATCTCTAAATCTTTCACCAATATGGATATTAAAGAAGTTTTGTTCAATTTGAAACCAAATAAACCCTTTAACCTTGATGGAATTAAAGATAGGTTCTTCTAAGAAACCTAGGCATTTATATGTTCTACAATCACTAAAGTTATATTATAATTTTTAAATAGACTAAAAGAAATAAACAAGACCCTTATCTTTTTTATTTTTAAAGTTCCAAATCCCATGTACCATACTAATTTTAGACATATTTCATGTTCTAATATCATTTATGAAAAAATCCTAAAGATACTTGCTTTTAGACTCAAATTGATCCTAAATGACCTTATCAATCCATACCAATGGAGTTCTATTCAAGGATGAAGTATATGAGATAACATCCTTATTGCTTAAAACTCTCCAAAAATTACATCATGAAAGTAGATCAAAAGCTGTAACTTGGAAATAGACTTTTAAAAAGTCTTTGACATTATCAACTATAGATTCATTCTAAGAATTCTGAAAGTTTCAAATTTCTCCATTTAATACAAGAATTTGATAAAACAAGGCATCACAAGCCCTTCCTGTAATATTCTCATCAATGGAGTACATGCTAGAATTTTTAAAAAGTTATGAAGGATTAAGGTAAGATAATACATTACCCCTTTATTTATTCATTATATGTATTGAAGCTCTCATATGATTAATTTTCATGAACATAAAGAGAAATTTTGAATTTAAAAGTAATTAATATTTATAATTGTTGACACAATAAATAAGTAACATATAGAATAACACTAGACTATACTTTAAAATTTTGTTAAATATCATAGTTGAAATTTTTATAAAGAGAACATATTATAATCTTATTAATGATATTTAAAAGAATATAAAATATAATTTACAAAATAAAAAAAGTTAATATAGAGAATATGAGAATTAATTTTAAATATAAAGAAAATTCATTAAAAAGTGAAAGTAACTTTGAAATAAATAAAACAAGTAGATTTTAACTACAAAAACATGCTCAATAAATATATCTTAATTATTACAGTCTTAGACTTGAAAACAACTTTCTATTAATATGTAGTATATTTATTTAATATTTATGAGCTTTTCCAATTAAATAAAATTTTTATTATTAATTTGCTAGAAAAATTCAATTATTATAGTTTTTACATCAATTATTTTTATTCTAACTAACCTTTTATTTGCACATTGAAAAGCATAAAATTTTAGTAAGAAATAAAGATTAGTAAGGAGAGACCTTCTGTTGTATTAGTGTACAAGGATATCTAGTTACTCCATTTTGTTTATATTCCCAGCATTTATTGATCATATATAGGTTAAGGAAAGGATGAAATATCAAATGGTTGGTGGAAGAGTGGCCAAAATTAGTCAAATAAGACACGATCAAAAGAAAATAAGCATTGACTTTGTGGGGTTTTAAAGATTGACCAAACTGAGATAGACAGGTGCTATAAATGAAGATATTGGAGTATAATCTAGTACATGCCAATTGTGGAAGGTGAATGGCTAGCCCAACCACTAGATAATATAATGCTTATGTAACTAATGAAATAAGTTACATTTTGAATTCACCTCCTGATGCAATTTGCTCCACAATTTTTCGCTCTTTCTATAAGGTCTAATGATTGAAGTTCTTGGTGTGGTGATCAAAGCCCTCATTAAAAAAAGAATAAAGTTGTAATAATAGAAAAAAATAATTTCTACTAGCTGTCTAAATCATACTAATAAGAAATGCTAATGATTAAATCCATGTTAACATTACTATTTTTATTTTGTCATTATAAGATTTCGAATTACAGCCATCTCAATAATGTGACTATATGGTTATCGAGCTAATAAAGCTCATTAGCTACATAATCATTACTAGTTTCAAAACTTTAGAAAGTTTATCTCATCGTTGTTGCCAACACACCTAGATAATTAGGAGTTTGAATTTACATCCCATTTTAACTTTTCACATTAGAAATTATGTGCATATGTAACGACCCATAGATTGTTGGAATACTGTCTCATGCTTTAAATACAAACTACAAAGGTGCAATCGAAAAAAGTTTTGAAGAAAATTGATCGAAAATTTTTGAAAATATGTTTGAAGAATACTTAGAGTATTAAAAAGGAGTAATCTTAGGGTCTAGTCAATATAACAAAAAACTGTGAGAGAGAGAGAGAGAGAGAGAGAAGGACATCATCAGCAACTAAGGTTACATAACAACTTGAATTACTTTATCCAAAAAATTGTACATTTAATATGCCTAGTCTAAAATGTAGAGCTAGGCATGCTTAAATTAAAGACATGGAAGGGAGAGAGAACCAACAAAAGTGGCCAAAGTGTTATGTACATTGGGGAACCTTGATTTAACAACTATCATATAGTGTACCCAAACTATAACTGGGAGAGAATACAAAACATATGAAGAAAAATTAATTATGAAGAACTTGGTCATACTTTGTACATATATCTCACGACCAATGGGTCTAATATTTACAATTGGTGTTGGATAGCGCACCTACCACACTACATGACTCTCTCCACCAACTTGCTCTCTCTGCATGTCAACTCACCATAAAAGAACCTCCCATTATCCTCCTCCTATCTCTTTTCCTCCTCTTTTCTCCTAAATTATTCCTAGTCATTATTTTATTAAGACTAGATATTAATAGAACATAAAAAGACTAGCACACGTTATGTTTTTCTTTATAAAGGAAGTAATTAATCTCACAGACTAAAGTATGGAGATACTTAAATAAGCATATGAGTACTTGTTAGAGAACAAGTTCACTAAACTGACTCCATATGAGAAATCCATTTAGAACATTACTTGCATGTCTATGAAAATTCTCGTTGTGATGATTATATAAGTGATCATTTGACTTGAGATCTCTTAAGTTATCTTGTATAGGAATTGCTATGTTTCGATACTACTTATCACCTATTTTATTCAAGGATAACTCAATCGGTAGTAATTAGATATAACATGAACTATATAGAGGTATTTAAACCCTAAAGTAAGTAGGAAGAATGTTACGTTGTTCTCAATTAGTGTTGATTTAAAAAATTCTTGATCAAGGTGGAATGATGTTTTGTAAATAGTTTACAAATGTCATTAATTGAATCAATAACTGATGGTGGAGAACTAATATGATTATACTCAAAATAGAGTATATATTAATTTCATGCTCTATGTTTAATCAAAACATTGTATTATGAAAGAATTAAATTATATAGAAAAATCATGCGCAGAAAGATTAGTTAAAACCACTTTGATATTCATAAATATTTGGGTAGTCATGATGTGTTGCTAGATAAATCAAAAGAGTTAGTCAAAACCACTTTGACAATCTTGATCTATAGATATAAATTGTTTAATTACAGATTTAAAGATAAATTAAAAGATTTTAATTTATCTAATCCTAAATATGATTTACAGTTATGATTTGTACCTATTGTCAACATATTTAAAAACCTAATAGGTAACACATAAAGAATGAGTTAAATAGAGTAAAGATATTTTAATCAAGTTGGACTTGAATGTAAAGTTTGAGAAAGTTTATGATTTAATATGAGATATTTACTAAACAAGGATAAATATGAGATGTTAGATCTTATTTGAGCATAACTGTTATTTAATTAGAATTATTTGCAATTCTAATTAAAGTTTAATTGAAATTAGAATTTAATTTCAATTAAATTACTAAAATGTCTAAAACTTGTTATAAATAGGCTTAAGCCCTAATAGAGCTAACGCTCCTTGCTTAACCTTCTCTGCAATAGTTGCAAAGTTCTCTTAACTCGTTCTGTGAATACCGTTAGAAGCTGGATACTTATGCAACCAGGGACGGATCCAGAAAATTTTTTAAGTGGAGGCAAAATTTTACTGGAGGCAAAAAAGAAATTTAGTGGGGGCAAAATTTTAATTATAACAAAATTTTAAATTTTTATGAGTTAAAAATTTAAAATGATAATTTTTTTAGTAAAATTTCTTGCCCCCACTTGCCCCCACTGTAGCTCCGTCCCTGTATGCAACTATGACTGTTGAGATGAGCTAGTTTTAGAAACGGTTCGAAAGATACGATAATAAAAGAGTTAAGTTTCAGAGCAAAGTATGAATAATGATTCTTACTTTATTATGATTTAAGTGATAATCATGTTATAGAATTGTAATGATGTATAAACAAAAAAAAAAATTCATTGTTTCGCTGCGATCGGGACTAAATCCCGCCCCAATTTCCTAACAGACCCTTGTATTAACATAAGTAAGTTTTGCAAATGAGAATGTATAACTGCTTAAGGACAGATGGCAGTATACCCTAACAAGGAATCTTATCGAAAAAAAGACACTTCTCACATTATTTACCATTGAGGCTACTAGCTTCGTAGACTGGTGCATTGGTGGTGACCATAATCTATCACAAATTATGGTTTGATAGAATAATTTTCAAACTACGATGAGATGAGTCATAGAAAGAATGAGAGCCTAAAATTTTATGGCTTAGTGAAAAAGAGCACGTTATTCATTATTTAGTACGTATTTCGAATAAATTAGAGTTGAGTTACATCATAGTGTTTCTTTATTTGAAATACTCCGGTAAATAAGGTAAACAAGGTTATATAGTATATATTGTGAAAAACTAGAATAACTTTTTCCATATTTACTTTGGTGAAATTTTGGTTTTACATTTAAATATATTCTAACTTTTATTTGAAAAAATAAAAAATTATTGAAAACACTGTTCTCAATTAAAAGAATTCCAAAAAAGTGTTTTGTGAATTTTTTCATATATTACTAATTTATTTTTAATTTAAAACACATTAATTAAAATAGTAATATGAATAGTATCTTCTTAACTTCTATTATAGTTTATAGTGAAAGTAAATTATAAAATTTTAAGTCTTTTTATATTTTTAATTTAGTATTCAATCTTTTAAAATTTTTAAGTAAGTGTTCAACGAATAACTCGGTAAAGTTAAACATGTTAATATTTTGTGGATATAATTAATAAAGTAATGTAAATTTTGATATTTAGAGTGCTTATATATTTTTTTCTTCTTCACATATTTTTTGAAAATTAAACAAAGTAACTGCATTTCGATCATACAACCATCAATTTGTTGTCATAGGAGGCTCAAAAACGATGTTGAGGACAAAGAGCTACGTAATCCTTCCAAATGTTAATTTTATTATTATTCCGCCAATCACATCAGTAAAATATAAATAGAGATATTCTTTTAAATTATCTAAAATTTAAAATTTTGGATATTTTAATTAAAATTTTTAAAAAAGTTGTCAATAAAATAAAAATACTAAAAAAAGTTTGACACTTTCTACTTGTTACCCCTAATTTATAATTATTACAACACCAAAACATTCTTGCAATAGAAACTAGTTTTTAATTGAAAAATTTTTTATATATCGTTTAATTTTTTCATTTTAAGTAGAAAAGTAAAATGAAAAAATAGAGAAGAAAACTATAAATGCAAATTTCGGATAACTAAAACGTCTGTGTGGACAAAAGTCAGAACCGGCACAAATGAAAACATGTGCGCATTCCTTAATGGAGATGTCCGATTCTCGTACTTATAAGGTCAAATTAATATGCAACAAAATAATTTTTTCATTGTTCGATGGAGAGAAGAACTTCTGATTCTGTGTCAAATGCGACAAACTTCAGAATTTGTAGACTTCTATATTTTCTGAAAAACCTTATCGAACCATAAATAAAAATATTTATATTGAGGAATATGTTTTATTCATGACTTCAATTAGTGCTTCTATTGCCTGTAGCGTACTCTTATTTTGACTTGCCTTTATTCTTTTAAAGGTACCGATTAACCTGGTCATCCCTTGAGAATATAACTTGTAAAAAGAGTGTAGGATACCACAGGGCACAAGCTAATCCATGAAAGCATGTTGTTGTGGAATTTGTTTTTAGGCACTCCCATTTGCGATGATGGGGCTGCAGCAAAGCTTTGTACCATCACATGTACCGTGTGTAGAACTGTCTGTCGCCACTTTCCCCCCACTCGAACAACCCTATTTTCCCATTTTCTTTCCTTTCCTTGGTTGTAGTGATTGGGTGAAAGAGGATAAGCTCGTGACCATTCTCATCATCTATTCATCTTCTGCTAAAATTATTCCATGTGATCCATCAAACCTTCAAGACAAATCCATATTTTAATATCTTCTCATTTGGTTGTCAATGCCACATAGCTTGCTTTGTCCTATAATAATATTTATAATAATAATGTTCGGTGGGTGGTGCATTTGAGATTAATACTAGTAGTGAATTGCACGCATGCTTGCTTTTCTTTGCTTACGTCTGTCCTTAAGGTCGTAATCCACTAGCTAATCTGCATATTAAAATGCGTTTTAAGGCATTGTAAACATTCAAAATCCCATCTTTCTCGTCACTAATTTATGGGTTGATTTACCACAGGACCCTCCCAATCCATTAGTTAGGTCTCTGCGTGTCCACCATGGAAAAGCCGGAAAATGATTTCCTATCGTTTGCGGGTCATTGCATATTTATAAAGTTAAGGTTTCTTAATTCGTAGTACCATCATCATGCAAGTCCCAGTGTAGCCAAACCCGCAACCAATGGACGTGCCACAGAATGATCTATCCCCATCTTGGGAAATTCATTTCCACCCAGATGATTTAAGGCCACATCTTAGTTAAATTTTATATTTCTTTGTGATTGGCTTTGTTCCCCTAGTGATTCTCATGCCATCTGTCTCAAGAACAAATGGGCATTAAGAGGGTCGACAAGGAGTAATTGCATATCTTCCCTGTTAATGTTCATATCTTGTAACGATGATTGGAATTCATAGACTGGCCGGGGACTTCCAATTTGATGAAGGTTCTCGCAAGTACCAAGAGCCACAAGCCCCTATGCCCCACCATTAATTAATAACATTAGACAATTCGCTAATGACACTAGTGCATAGGCATGTACTCGATACGGGTAATGTGGAAAACCCACAATGCTCTACTTACCATCATTATCGTTTTCCTTTGAACCTAACTTTATTGAACTGATGTAAGCATGTCAACCTCAAAGCTTTTACTATCTCCATTAGCAACGTTAATTGCATCACCTGAAGTTAAGGCAAGTTAAAGAACAGCTGCAGTTCTGTTTCTACCATTGTATAAATGATTGTTCATTGGTTTTTGCTAGTCAAATTTGTTAGTTTACGTTCTTGCACCAATTGATTGCAATTTTAATGTATAATAAAATTATTATTTAATTAATAAAAGATATTTTTATCTTTATATATTAAGTTAATTATATTTGATGCTTTAATATAAAAGGTAAAATTCCTTATCTTTATATATTAAGTTAATTACATTTGATGTTTTAATATTAAAGGTAAAATTCTTAGAATAATTATTGTGTAATTTAAATTATGATGAGATGATAATTATAAGATTTAATTTACATTTATGTATTATTTCTAAATATTTTTAATTGTAATTTCATCAAGACAGGATATTGATGAAGCGATAAAATTAGCATACATTATATTTCTTTATTATAAAAAGTAATTGATCTCATAAATTAAAGTATAAAAATACTTAAACTAATGTGTGATGCTTATTAGAGAATAAATTCACTGAACTGACTCTACTATGAGGATTTCAAATGAAATATTACGTATACTTATGAAGATGTCCTCATAACGATGATTGTGTAATTAATCCTTATATTTGAAATTACCAATGTATCTCATGTGAGAATTATTATATTTTGATACTACTTATGTATTATCCTAGAATAATTCAGTCACTACAAGAAAAAGAAAAATTGGCGACGAAAAATTAGCGACGGAAAATAAATCGTAGCAAATTAGCCACGAAACTCTTATTTCCGTAGCTAAAATCGACGTAAAAAAAATTATTTAGCGACGGTTATAATTTCCATCGGTAAAAAAGGAGGGAAAACAGCTTGCCAAATTTAGGGACAAAATTTAGGGACGGAAACTTTTCTGTCGGTAATTATACTAAACTTAGCGACGGAAAACTTGTTTCCGTTGCTATTTAGGGACGGAAAACTTGTTTCCGTCGCTAGTTAGGGACGGAAACTTTTCCGTCGGTAATTATACTGAAAAAAATATATCATTAAATTTAAAATAAAATT
>JANZLC010000003.1:17392511-17402574 GCA_026413385.1 Erythroxylum gracilipes
CACTGCCGCTGGAAGCGAGGCGTCCGTAATTGATCCGATCAGAGAGCTATGCCCAGGGGGCTAGAGGATCATCAATAAGAAATGTCTATTTCACCTCCTTTGCGGTGACTCGAACTCAAAACCTCCCCTAGAGGAGAGTCTTAAGGGAGGAGTCTGGACCACTTGGTCCACCCCTCGTTGTCGTGTGCATTCAAGTTTCTTGGTTCTACTTATGGTGGATCTGAGAATTTCCTGACAGAAGTGATAGGGGCACCGACAAAATAATATGCCATATTTGTTGTTCCCTTCAAATGCATTCACATTCCTTTCCCTTTTCATAAATTCATTTCACGCACTACCACAATTAGTCAGAGAGGCAAATGCATCCACGGCTGTTCCGGTTACTCTCAGCCAGAAATTCATTCTTAACCAATTACCATGTCCGCATGCTCAACGATCCTCGTGTCACCAAGCGCATTTATGCTTTATTCTTCTATTATGGTTTTGTATACAATAAAAAGCGGTAAAGGTGTTCGACTCCCCAAACTCATAAAACAACTCCTCACGTTACTATTTTTCTTATCTTCCCACTACTTGTCAACTCGTAGGCGTTTCTCTTCTTCTTTTTTCGTTTTTGATTAATATATTTTTACGAAGGTACTTATAGTTAAAACTAAATATTTTTATGTCAAGTTTAAAGAATCAATACGTATTGTTTTCTTTGATAAATATGAATTTTACATCGTCAATGTCCTATGGGCTAAGGAAAGTATTTCGAAAGATTTGTCTAATTAAAAAGGCTCATGGAAGCAAAATAATTGGTCCTTGAAAACCGATCTAAACAAGAAGAAAATATAGACGGAGTGTACTGACCAAGTTTTAAATCGTTTACATTGTACAAGTGGTCATGCCGTGGGATTCTGGCCCATGATGACCTTATATGTGCATTAAAGAGGTAGCCCGGTTTGCTGCACTTTCGCACTGGAGCTTGAGATGGGCTAATCCACTACTTTAAGCCTAATAGGGGAAGTTTGGCTAATGGGGTTCACTGTTCAGCTTTCAGTATGGAATAAGTGTAGCAGTACTTAATTAGTTTGAAAGAACGTTAATAGTGTAGAGATGCAAAATAGAAATGATATGGATTTGTAACTATTCTCTCTTATTTCATACAGACTGTACAAAGGGTATAAATACAGAGAGTAGAAGGATACGCAACAAGAATTTGTTATGGCTTTACAGAAGTAGTTAGAGGTTAGTAGCGATTAGTTACAGTGAAAGGGACGTGAGAGACAATTAACCCTTAATAAATAGAACTTCAAGATAAGGTAATACTAAATTTAGAAACTAATCGAACTTACGATTTCTTTAATAAGTAAATTTGGTATATGACCCCCAAAGGCTATTGGTATTAAATTTGCGTTTTAATTTCTTTTAGTACATTTCTGATCAAGTACTCTTATTGACTAATATCTGAAAAATGCAACCAGTCACATGCAGACGAATAACTGTTTTCTTGGAGTGTCCTTCCGCACTATCTTTGCATTTGCAGTAGCCACCATCAAGGACGCAAATAGTGCAGCCTTAGCATACTTTCTTTGGGAGACAGTCAAGGTCAAATTTACACTCTTTTCCTAATTTCACTGCCGCTGCTTCTTCCCGTTGTGGACCTACATTATTATAACGTATAATTTTGGATCTATAAACTTGAAAAGAAATTGATAAAACATTTCCACAGCCTAATATAAATCTTAATTTCTACATGCGTATCCTTTAACACTGGAAATAGTTCTAATGCACCAAACTAGTTCCACAATTTGAAACTTAATACATAATTGGGAAAAGATTTGAGGCACAATTGTCGTGGATTGAAAATTCAAATTGATTACATATTAATGCAATTACCTAATATCATATGAATATAATTTAATTACCCAGTTCAAAACATTATTTTTAGAATCTTGAACATATAATCTTCACATTATATTACGTAAATATTTACTTATAATATTCGTTGAAATCGACATGTCACAAATATGTTTATGAGCAAATCGATTTCTTTCTCTTAATTCTTTTGTTTACGGATGTTTTGATGGATTAATTATCTTCTGTTCAGTGTAAATCCTAGTGTAAACATTATCTTCACCTAATTATAAGATATTCATAAAATTAAATAACTTGACTTAAAGTGAACAAAAAAGAAAATTTTGAAAGTTCAATATAACTAACTTTGTATGATGAACTAAAAAATGCGAGTTATGATGGTTATACTTTATTTATGCAATATACTTCCTTCCATATACTGTAACAAACATTACTCACCATACTAGTTCTATAAATATGATATGAATAAATTATGTCATGGTCTACAATTATGTCTCCTAACCTTTCTTATCAAAACATCAAAATATAAATATGTACACTATTATAAAACATGAAATCAATGATATAGAATCAGAAATAAATAAACAAGTTCAAATTGCTAGCATCATCATAAACAAATGACATCCGCAAGTACAACCAAGACCAATTCTATGTAAATGTTCTCAAATGTCTTTGGTCGTAAACCTTTAGTTCATAAATTTATTATTGTCATATATCTACTAACATGCTCGATAGACGCTCTTTGTTTCTAGACTTCCTCTTGATGGAAAAAATACTTCAATTTTATATGCTTGACATCTTTTGAATATTTGTCATTCTAGGAAAAAATATTTATCACAATAATTTTTTAGTAGCTTGGTAATGGTGTCGACAACTCTAAGTCTTAAAATAAAATTATATATCCATAATATATGAATTTGATGGCTTGGTAATGGTTTTGAGAACTCTTAAGCTTTGAAAAAAATTCTATACCATAACACATGAATTGTGGATTAAAAAAATGCCATAAATTTACTTCTATAATGGACGAAGTAATAATAGGTTGTTTGGCACACTTCCATCATATTGCTCCATTCGTTAAATGAACCATGTAACCCCATGTAATTTTTTTTGTATTTTCTCATATAGCAAAATCTAAATTCAAGTATCTTAAATACATAAGCATGTATTTTTTGTTCCTTATAGGTACCTTAAAACTTTCTTTGTAGATTTTCAATAAACAATTCCAAAGTTACTTTAATATCTGCCTAAAATTCTAACTGCAAAACTTATTTTTTACAGATACATTAAATTGCCTACAACTGATTCCATCTCTTTTTGTTCCATATTGTTCTTTATATATTATATAAAAATAAAATTGTCCCTTTTCTAAGTAAGAATAATACATGCCAAACACTTTTCCATATTAAATCTTTGAAGAATTATTTCAATATAAACTTTCTGAGATCATCCCAATAATCAGAAAGTTCATCCCAATAATCCTTGTGATCTATAATGAAAATTTTCAATTCCTATTTCTTCCATTAATCTTTTGATATGTACACCAATCAACAATATGTTTTTTCTAAAATTCGGGAAGAAAATATAGTATCATTGAACTTAAGATACTATTATCGAGAACTTTATTTAAGTTCATATATTGACATTTTAGGTTTATCCACCATTTGAATTTTATTGAGAAACCTTCGTATTAGTCACCATTTGAATTTTATTGAGAAACCTTCATATTAGTCATCCTTGTTAAGTAATTTTATTTTCACATCTATTTGGTATAACTCTAAATCATTCTGATACACAAATTCCATTACAATCTTTAATGAGTCTTTCTTTGAGATAAGTGAAAATATCTCTTTATAATCAAGACCATCTTTGGGAACAAGTTTGACCTTGTATCATTATACCATTTCTATTTGAGTCGTGTTTGATTTTGAGAACTGATTTACACTAAACTCTTAAAACCTTTTGGTAGTTCAACAAGATTCCAAACTTCGCTGTCTTCCATAAATTTTAGTTTATCTTTCATGGCATCAATTTATTTTTAGACTCTACACATTATATGGCCTATGAAAATAAATTTAGATCTTTATTGATTTTAATATCAACATCTGACTTTGATTCTAACTCTGACTCTTGTAAATAAAGCATATAATCATTTGAAATAACTGACCTTCTTTCTTTTTGAGATCTTCTCAAAGGTATTATTTCTTAAGATTCATATACAATAGGTGGTTGTAAGTTAGTTTCTTATTGGTCCGTTCCTTCATTTAAATATTATTTATTATTGTTTAAAATTTTATAAATTACTAGAATAAGATTTTGAACAATTATGAATGAAGGAGCCTTTATGAATATAGGAACATTTACTCATTACTCTCTGAAAGGAGCCATCCTGTAATTCCCCCTTTAGAACCCTAGTGGAGCCCTCGTGAAATTCATCCAATTGGGCTTATTTTCGATTCATTTCAGTATCATTAGATTCTAATACTTATTTCGGCTATTTTTCAAATTTTCGGGGTTGGTTCCCAAAATCACTATTTAAGTGAAATACTATTCACCCAGATTTATTATTCATCCGAAAAATACTATTCGCTGTAATCGTCCAAATTTCATTCAAAAGTGTCACCTAAATCCTTAAAGCACATTTCAGAGCTTTTAAAGCTCGTTCAAACTCATTCCGTAGCTTTTCGGACATTTTAGAAATTTTCTGAGAAATTTGTCGAGTCTAGAACTATCTCTAGTTTATCCGTGATCTCCGTTATAATCTCAGTAATACATTTAAATGTGTAAATTACTACAGTACATCATAAATAGATCATATTTTATAAAATGCATGTACAACACATTACATAGTATAATAATCAAACTAGGATATTAAAATTTCTCTCCTCTTTATAAAAAAATTTCGTCCTCGAAATTTTAAACAAACATAGTCAACTAAAAATATGGATATTGACTTTGTATCCATTCTTTGTGCTTCCACTTTATCAATCACTTTATAATGACCAACAAATCGTGGGCTTAGCTTATCACATTGTCTAAAATAGATTATTCCTTTCCATGATGATATTTTCAAATTACTTTTCCAACATTAAAATGTTGAATAACCTAATAAACTTCTATAATTATTAATTCATAGAACTGAATAACTTGTATGGTAATTTCTTAGTACTTTTTTTGCTATCATGTCCGATATGCTAAGAGATGGGAGCATTCTACATTTCCTGATGAATACTATATCTAACTCCCCCTATGTACTAATCCTAACTTCCTTTAGAAGCAATCCATATTGATAGAATGTACTATTAGTCAATTTCCTTCCTAGTATGACTTTATAGTCATGGATATCTAATAAGATCAACTCATTAAAGAGCTTTTAAGTCTAACTACTATGTAACTACCTCTATAAATGTTCTACGCTACTGACGTAGTTTTAGTAAAAGTAGTCATTACCAAATGGCACTTCAAAAGCTCCAACTTCACATTAATGTATCTAACGAAATCTTTTAGCATATATGAGTGCATAGTTCTAGGATTGATCTCAATATATTCATCATTATCGGTACCTATCACCATACTGGGTGTATCCTTAGCATCTTGCTAGGTTTCTACAATTACCCCAGCCTATGCAGGTGGTCACCTTCCACATTAGCTACACCTTGGTATTGAGCTCCTAGTGTTTCAGAAGTCTATGGAGACTGTAAGTGGTCTAACTGACCTCTAACTAGATGATATTCCTCGTCTCATCCTTTTATCACCAAACCATTTAAATTTATTATTTTATTCCGATCCAACCAAATTAGGGCACTTTTAGGATCTGTACTCTCATTGAACAGTTTTGTGCCTAACTTACAAAAATTCTCGATCAAACTCCCTGACACTATTACGGCCTCTCGCAGCAAGCACATCGCCATTGCCCGTATCTGTATTGTTCACTCATGGTAAAAACAAAATTTCACTGGCAATTTCGCTAGTCTTAATTGCTCTGGACAGGGTTGATTCATAAAGAATGAACCATCCTTGTGTTCAGCCACCCCAGCTGAAGATATTTCAAGTGTTGGAGCCTCTGTTGTGGCTTTGGGACCCCTAAGGTTTCGTTTGTGCATTATGCTGTGAATTCAAAGATTTTGAAATTTTGTTTCAAAATCATATTCATGAAGAAAAACAAAACTTTCTGGGTTGCCTTGTTTACAAAAACAACGTAAAAACACATTATGAAATCATAACACATATAGAGACAACGTTATTTCAAAATAGGCTCTGATACCACCTGAAAGGATCCATCTCAAAGTTTCCCTTCTAGAACTTGAGTGGAGCCCTACCAAAATTCATCCGATTGGGCTTATTTTTGATCAATTTTAGTATCATCAGACTCTAATACCTATTATGAGTATTTTTCAAATTTTCGGCGTTAGGTCTCCTAAATCACTATTCAAATAAAAATATTATTCACCGAAATCATCCAGATTTCATTCAAAAGTGTCACCTAAATGCTCAAAACACATTTTGGGGCTTTTAAAGCTCGTTCGGACTTATTCTGTAAATTTTTGGAGTTTTTGAAAATTTTCTAAGAAATTTTTGATCGAGTCTAAAATCATCTCTAGTCTATCCGTGATCTCCTTTATAATTTCAATAATACATTTAAATGCTTAAATTACTCTAGTACATCATAAATAGAGCATACTCTCTAAAATGCATGTACAATACATTACACATTACAATAATCAAACTAGGATATTACACTCTCACTAACTTCACTATTCTTAATAATATAACATTTTTAATTTCCATAATTCTACAACTATAATTTGAAAAATAAAACCTAAATCATTTATATTTTTTAAGTAACATATAAATTAACTATTAATCATTCAAGAATAAAATTTTCTTTCATGTGGATTATAGATCCTTGCCGTTGCTAAGAAACCCAAAACGTCTAAATGCCTTAAAATAAATCTCCTTCTAATCCACATTTTGAAAGGAATTTTATAACTTCCTTACTAGGCACTGTCATCATCATCATCATCATCACATCCAGTCTGAAATCTCGCAGTAAAGCAGGGTCTGGGGAGGTCTGATAGTACATAGCCTTACCCCTATATAGTAGAGAGACTGTTTCCCAAATAGATCCACATGCAAATGAGACAGGTAGATATGATATAGAAAAACAGAAGAACTAGCACGAAGAATAATTAACTAAGACTAAAAAAAAATACTCACAAATAAAATAATAAGAAGCATAATAATAATAATAATCATGCTACAACTTTATAAAAAAAGATAACAATAAGCATAAAATAAAAATAAAAATAAACTACTAATAAAAGTAAAAATATTGATAAATACCAACAAAGGCCAAAAGTAAAGAAATAAATACCAATACTAATAACACCAAAAAATACTAATACGAAAAATACATAAAAGAATACTAATAAAAATAAATCCCATACTACTAATAAATAAATAAGAAATAAAAAATAAAAGAATAATAATAATAAGAATAATGAAAATAATAATAATAATACAAAAAAGGATTAGGAACATCGGAGAGAGGCCTAACGCCTAACGACAGAGTAGAGGCGATCCTACGATTTTATTTTATTTTTTACTGATGAAAAGACAACTGAACTGAACGAGGGAAGAGTTGGGTTATCGAAAGAAAGAAGGAGGCGGCACAACAGGTATTGGGATATAAAGCCGCAGTTGGATTGTCCCGTCTTTGTCAGAAAAAGGGTAGGTTAGCGTCTGATACACGTGAGCTGCGTTATCCCATAGAAAAGGGAGATCTGTAGGCCAACTGGTAACTGCTACCATACAGAGAACTCCTTCCTACCAGCTAGTAGGAAACACCCTATGGGGATTGTGTCCAGATACGTGAAAGCAAAGTAAACAGGAAGTCCTTAATCCAAAAACTAAAAGCAATAAAACGCAATAGTGCTGTATAGCGTCAGCTCCGAACGAGTGGTGGAGCAGCCGGGAAACCAGTACTGCCAGTAATCAGTAACAAGAAGCAGCTAAAACGGCGACATGAACTTAAACGAAAAGAACTACCGAAAAAAGGATAAGAACAGTAACTCACCCTTTTCTTGTAGCTAACACTAAAACCACACCACTTACAACCACAAAAACGTGGAAAGGCAGCATAAAGCATGGAAAGGCAGCATAAAAATAGCAAAAGAGACGAAATGCGACACACATGATAAAAGAGAAAAAAAAGGAGAAGAATACCTCTTGGCAACGAATACTTCGTTATCTTTTTGCAAATGATGTAAAGAGTTATACCAATACAACTGCAGGTGAATTTACGTGCATGCACAAACAAAACAACGTACCATTCCAAAAAAAAATCATGGTTCCTCGGTGACAACATCGGGGTGGCTAAAGATCTTAGTAGCATTGTATCGCCTGTTGTGGATAGAGAATAGAAAACTCAAGGGATTAACGAAAACTAGCCTCATCACGATCGCACCCGTTACTTGCGAAACCACCAGATCTGAAACTCTTTGCTGGCTCCACCTGCCCGTCGGCGTCAACAGTAGCGGCCTGAAGCATGCGCCAAGGAAAGCCTCGCCACGGACCAGAATCGGGCATTGAAGCAGCAGCCACTGTCTCCTGCAACCACGTCATTCGCGACGAATCCTCCGTCTCCATAGCCATTTTCACTCTCAACCCCGCGGTCCACAACACACTAAGAGCAGCCCAAAATCTGGTCTTCAGTAAAATACATAACAATTTTAAGGGCATATATCCATAAAAGATTTAGGTAGCTAGAAGTTACTCTTTATACTTCTAACCATATCCATCAATATCTTAAGACATCTTTTAGCCACACTATTTTGTTGAGATTTTCTTGATATAATGTATTATGCATATATCCTATGTTTTTCAAGAAACTTTATAAATGGAACTAAACATGATCCTAACTCATCGTATTTTCTATAGTATTTGCTCTTTTTATCAGATCTTACAACTTTCACCTTTTAGTCTAATTTCCTTTTAACCTTAATAATGGATACCTTAAGGGCATCAATTGTTTGAGACTTTTTTTCTTAAGAAAATAGACATATCTATATTGTGAAGTCATCACAAAGGGAATGAAATATTTTTTTTTATGAAAAGATAAAACATGAAAAGGCCATATATATCAATGTGTATAATCTCAAGAAGTTGAGTTGACTCATTTCTTATTATATTCGGTTTATTTTTCCTTAATGTAATTCATACATGTATTATAAATAAGTAAAATCTAGATTTGGAAGAATCTCATTCTTTACTAATATTTCCAACCTTTTCTTTGATACATGACCAAAACTGTAACATCCCAGATCACCCGCTTACATATATTGTCCGCTTTGGGCCTTGGCCCAACCAAGCTCTTACGGTTTTACTTTTCCCAAGGCCTTTCCAGGAGGTCACTCATCCTAGAACTACTCTCACCCAGGCACATTTAACCTCAGAGTTTCGATGGGATATGGTGCATCAGGCAATGGAAAACGCATCTGTAAGGGAGAGGTATCTGTACCCTTATAAGGCGTACTTCGTTCCCCTCTCCAACTGATGTGAGATCTCACACTCTCCACCCCCTTAGGGCCCAGTCCTCTTTAGACTCCAGCTTAGCTGGCACAACGGTTTGGGTACCGGTTCTGATACCACCTGTAACATCGCAGATCACCGCTTATAGATATTGTCCGCTTTGGACCTTGGCCCAGCCCTAAGGGGGTGGAGAGTGTGAGATCCTACATCGGTTGGAGAGGGAAACGAAGTACGCCTTATAAGGGTACGGATACCTCTCCCTTATAGACACATTTTTTATGACCTAATGCACCGGATCCCATCGGAACTCCGAGGTTAAATGTGCTTGGGTGAGAGTAGTTCTAGGATGGGTGACCTCCTAGAAAGGCCTCAAGAAAAGCAAAACCGTGAGGGCTTGGCTGGGCCAAAGCTCAAAGCAGACAATATTTGTAAGCGGGTGATCTGGGATGTTACAGGAGTATGAGATCCCACATCGGTTAGAGAGGGGAACGAAGTACGCCTTATAAGGGTACGGATACCTCTCCCTTACAGACGCTTTTCCATGGCCTAATGCACCGGATCCCATTGGAACTCCAAGGTTAAATGTGCTTGGGTGAGTGCTGGACCCCGTTTCCGGAGCCCATCTATCCATAACAATAGTACCGAAATCCATTGGGCCCGAGTCCCGACCCAC
>JANZLC010000003.1:17406949-17420467 GCA_026413385.1 Erythroxylum gracilipes
AGGAGAAGATAGATTGCTAAAGGAAAAGATTCAAAAGCAAAGGTTTTGGATACAAGAAGAAGGAGAGGATAGCGCAGTGAGGAATTAAAGTTATAGCAAAGGAGTCGGTAATACTCTTCATCTTGTTTATATTTATTATTATCCTTATACCATATCATGTATAGATTGGCATGATTATCTAGATATGTTGCTCCCGCTGCAAATATAATTTCTAAAAAGTTTTGAAATCTACTAGTTCTCCAAATATAGCATTCATTTTTCGATCCAATAAATAGAAAAGTAGACAAGTTTTTTTTGTATCTTCGTATATCATATATGTATATATGTATTTCATATATGCATGTATATTTCTTATGTTTTGTTCTCTCTTTATTCATCTGAATAATATTTGTTTATTCATCTGAATTTTATTTTATCTTTCTAAAATTATGATTATTTGTTATCATCAAAAAGGGGGAGATTGTTAATTCAAGAAGACTTCACTTCTATTAATTTTGGTGACAATCAAATAATAATAATCTTAGAAATGAATGAACCGTTTTGATAAGTTTGTTAAGTGTGTAGAAAAATATAAGTATCACTTAGTCATCCCAGATGACACGTCATCACAGACGAAGCACAAAACACAGACAAAGCGAAAAACACAGACGAAGCACAAAACACAGACAAAGTGACAAAATCAGACGATACAAAGAAGAAAATACTCTAGAACGTCAGACAGTTAGTTAGTTGGAGTTAGTTACAAAACTCAACTAAATAACGGTTTCTAAAATAAACAAGAAGCAGTTGGAGATTTAGGTTTTAAATACTAGTCCTAGTCGAAGACTGAAACAACTTTTTGTTTACTTAGAAAAAATTCTGTATCCAAAGTGCGAAACAAGAGAGAAAATACTACTGTAACGAAAAGCTCACAATATCTTTCTAGTGAGAGAAAGAAAAGGCTAGAGCCTGGAGAGGCTAAGATAGAAAAAAGAATACTTTGTGAAAGAGACCTGAAGAGGCTCTGGAAGGGAAGAAAGAATACTTGTAAAGTTGAAGAGTATAGTGAAATCTCATTTGAACTCTGAGAACTGGACGTAGCCCAAGGTTTGGGGTGAACCAGTATAAAATCGCGGCGTCTATTCTCTAACCTTACACTTTATTTTTCTTGTTGTTAGACAAGTAGATAAAAATTACTTGCAATTCAAATACGTATCAACTTTAGTATTCATTTGATAGTTGAAAAAGATTTTCAAGAAATATCAAAAGATTTGTAGTCTAGAAAAGATTACATAATTCACCCCCTTCTTATGTATTCTGTATACTTTACGTGATTCCTATATTAACAAGTGATTTACTGCATATATTGCATGTGATCTAATGTCATATTTTTAATCAAAAACTAAGTGAAGGGTTTTTAAACTAAAAACTAAAATATTTTTTCAAGAATTTTAAAGTTTAAGTGGTAATTTTAAGATTTCTAAATAAGCCACTATTGCAGTGGACAGAGAATCCCACAACTTGTGGGAATAGTTGGCTTTTTTATTATATAATGGATAGGTGTTAGCCCCTTAGCACATGAAAGCACTTCACAACTAGTTGGAAATGGGCCATGGGTCAAAGATTAGCTAGATCATATGCATGAATGTGACATGTGAAAGCCCAAAGTAACTTAGCAAGTTAGATCTAGTATGACACCAGTTTTGTTAGAGTTTCAGCCCTATGCGAATCAACTTGGCTAAAGCTAAGTTCTTGATGGACTAAAGACTTAGTATATGCTCAAATGAATGGACTATGACTAATGGGCTTGACACGGGAAGCATTAGGTTAGACCAGTGTGCTATGAAAAGCTTTGGGCTTGGATGACTCATCATCAATGGATAGAGATCGTAGGGAGAACTTGGATGATATGGCAGATAAGATCACAACAGATGGACATCAGCTCTAAAAGATAAAGACCATATGGAAGGATCATCTAAAGATAGTGAAGATCTTCATGGATATAAATATATCATTCATAGATAAATATAATCTCTTATCTTCTTAGTTCACTAGACTCTCCATCATATCATGTTATTTTTGAAAGAAGAAGATGATCTAAATGATTTATTATTTAGTCTCACAAAATGACAAGTCGTTTAGAATAAAATTACAACCATTCCTTAAAAATCCTTTACGACATGTTAGTGACACATTATTGCCTCATCATTAAAGGTAGGCCTCGTCAGTGTCATGTCAACTTCCTAGTCAGTGCCACATTTTGCTGATAACCTTCTTTGGTTTGCTTCAGACTTACCGGTTTGATTTGGTCCAAAAGGATTGGCCACCACTTTGATCGCCCAGTTCAACCCCTTCTCCTTTAGTTCCTTTATAAACCATACTAATATATAAGGTCTCTTTGAAGTTTTGAATCAATTTTTGAGGCCAAAATAAACAAATTACAACTTTATAGACTTGTTTCTTCCCTTTTATTACTTTTTACCACTATATATGACTCTAAACTTGCCCAATACATTCCAAACCCTATCAATATCATCTTTGATGGTTTAAAATACGATTTGTGGATTGAGAAAATGTGCACTTATTATTATTGGAGAAATATCAAAACTAACACAAAAGAAAGATGAAGAAATAGATGTATTAAAAAAATTCTGGTACCTTGGGATGGAATAAAGCATCAAATCTTTACATGGTTTTGGAACATATGTGTTAAAGTAATCAAGCTTGATTTTCGATGCTTTGACACGACTTTGGAGGTATAAAACTTTTAAAAGAATCTTTACTCTATATCTGATGATGTTAATTGGCTTAACTATATGGAAGACTTTATTAAATGCAACAGTAACTTGGAAAGGCAATTTATTATTATATGTTTGAATTATTAGATTTAGGATCAAATAGAACTTGGAGATGCTACTATGCCTAATCTTATTGCTTCTATTATCTATGCAAATCTTTATAATCATCAAAATATCTAGCATCTATTAACGACTCTCAGAGATGAGTTTAAACCCATTTTTAGTTCCCTCTCCATCGAGGATATCTACCATACCTTAACACTATAATCAAGGAGTTAATCACAAAAGAGAGTCGACTCAATACACTCTGCATAGAAAAGTATGATCCATCTACTAATGTGATTCTTACCACTCATACCTTATTCCCTCAAACTTCCTAGAACTTGGGTAAGAAGATTTATAGGCGATCTTGTAATTACTGTGAGAACAAAATTCTAGACATGGTAACACTTTTAAGTCTTTTTAACCTACTTTTACTATTGGTGATACCATAAAGGGTCCACCAGAAAGTAGCTCTCATAAATCTCCTTAAAATATCTTCATATTTTTATTATCAACTTTAACCAAATTCTAGTATTGTATCTTCTCTTGCCCTATCTGTCATATTAGGTATTTCAACCTATTGATATCTTAATTCTGCATTTTGTAACCATATGACCTTTGATTATTCCATTCTTGAATCTTTAGAAACACCATCCATTCCATATATTGCTCATATTTATGATAATTTTACTATATATGTTCATAGTAGATATTGTCCAAACACTTAAATTACTAATATCTGACACTTTTCTTTTTCCTAAACTCTCCTTGAATCTTATTTCTATTAGAAAATTATATAAACTTGGTGTTGACTTATCCTTTTTAAGTTATGGTTGTACTATAAAAGATCCACAAATGGGTGAGGTCCTTGTGACAGGGTGTAAGGTTGGATGAATGTTTCAGCTTACTTCTCTAAGTTCCCATCCAAATATGTTATTGATTTTAACACTTCTCATATTTAGTATTCTCATCTTGATCATCCTTCTACTGTTAGATTAGGATCTTTAGTCTCTAATGATTGTTTAAACTCTGTTAAGACTGAAAACTTTGATTGTGTCTCTTATCAACTTTGCAAAAGTTATACTTTACCCTTTTCTATTATTGATTCCATTTCTTTGTTACCTTTTGATATGATTCATTTTGACATTTGGAGCTCTACTCCTCATAAAACCATAGGTGGATTGAGATAATATACAATCTTTTTATGATTTTTCTTGTTATACATGAATTTATCTAATGCATTATATATAGATTTGAGGTTTTTAATATTTTCACTCACTTTATTAATATGATTCAAACTTAGTTCTTTTACAATATCAAAACATTTCACACTAATAATGTCATGGAAAAAAATAAATACATATTTCACCCACTTCTTTACTCAGCAAGGGACATAGGTGTAATCTTGATACTCTTGAGCCCTTCTTATATCCTTTTCCTATCTTAAAATGTGAGATCCCACGTCAGTTAGGGAGGAGAATGAAACACGCGTTATAAGGGTGTAGATACCTCTCCCTTACAGACACATTTCCATGTCTTAACTCACCAGATCCTATTAGAACTCTGAAGTTAAATATGCTAGGGCAAGAGCAATACCAAGATGGGTGACCTCTTGGGAAGTCCTGTGGAAAAACAAAACCATGTGGGCTGGGCCTAAAGCGGACAATATCTATGAGCGGGTGGTTTGGGCTGTTACAATAGTATTAGAGTCAGTACTCTGGTCGTTGTGCTAACGAGGACGCTGAGCCTCCTAGGGGGTGGATTGTGAGATCCCACATCGGTTGGGGAGGAGAACGAAGCATGTCTTATAAGAGTGTGGATACCTCTTCCTTACAGACGTGTTTTCCATGCTCTAACGCACCAAATCCCATCAGAACTCTGAAGTTAAACATGCTAAGGCAAGAGCAATACCAGGATGGGTGACCTTTTGGGAAGTCTTGTGGAAAAACAAAACTGTGTAGGCTAGGCCCAAAGTGGACAATATCTGCAATGGAATATATAGAAGGTGAAAGATGAAATATCAAACCACCAGCAGGAATGAATTTAAGAATTCCCAAAAGAGTGCAAATATGGGAAAATAATGATGGGTCATCTAGCATTCATTTCATCGGATCACTTGATAGCCTTCTGATTTCTTGATCTTATTGCTCCAATAATGGACCAGCACAAGGTTCATCCTCAATAAAGATTTCTTCATTATGATCCGTAACATAACACAAGCGGGTGGTCTAGGCCGTTACATAAAACCTTTTAGGGGGAACAACTCTTACTATTGTCTGCACTATCAATCATATTCCTTCTCTTGCCATAGTTAACATCTCTCTTTATTAGTGTTTATTCAATTGTGCTTATAATTATTAGTCAAATAATTGTTTTAGTTATGCTTGATTGTCTTCTTCAACCTCATGAGTACACCAAACTAGAACTAAGAGCATACTTATACTATTTCCTTGGGTATGACATAGAATACAAAGGGATCTTCTATCTTAAAGACTCAATATCTCTCAATATGTAACTTTTGTGGAATATAAAATGTTTTCCACCCTTTTAAAATTTCATGTCAAAGAACCTTCTCAATAGTTTTTCTCTAATCAATTATATCTTTATTTCTTGACATTTCTCTTATGGGTCCAAATTACAGCTCTAAAAGTTTAACACGATTGACACCTAATCCTATTATATCTTCCTAATGATTCTTCCAAATATGCTTCTTTATCAAAACCTACTGAGTCTCAACAACTTATTTGTTATTCTACTTGAGTAAGTCACTCCTCTATTCATTTTAAAGATTTCCATATTTATTCCACTGTTGTCTTTTTATATGAACCTTTCACCTATTGTAAGGCCAGCTCTGACCCTTTATAGCAAAAACTACTGGCTCTTTCCACTACCATTACTTAGGACTTAGTTAACTTACCTCTAATTAATTATATTATTGGTTGTAAGTAGATCTATAAAACCAATATTCAAATTGATAGATCTATTAAAAGATACAAATCCAAACTAGTTACTGAGGGGCTTACTTATAAATGTAGAATTGATTATGAGACATTTATTTTTATAGCTTATTTAACTTTAGTCTGCAGTTTGATTATAGTTGTTACTAGTAAGCATTATGAATTATTCCAGATGGACGTAAAAAATGCATTTCTCAATGGTGATCTCACTAAAGAAGTGTATATGCAACCTCCACTTATGTATGATCATCCACCTAATAAAGTTTATCAATTCTATAAACATTGTATAGACTTAAGCAAGCTACTTAAGCCTAGTTTACTGAATTCAACTCCATTGTTGACTACCTTGGCCCTAAATCTAGCTCTTGTGATTATACCTTATTCCTCTGTAAAATAAATCAAGGATGCACTCTTCTTTTCTTTACATTTTTTATATTAAAATAACTGGCAATGACACTCAAGGTATCTCTATTCTCAAATCCTTTCTCCATAAATAATTTGAAATGAAAGACTTACACAATTTTGAGTTATTTTTTATTCTTGAAACATCACTTGATGACTCTAGTTACTATTTATCATAAGTAAAGTAAACCAATGATCTTATCTCTTATGTTGTTGGTCTCACTGACAATTAGATTTTTAGTACTCCATTTGACTTCGGTGGTCATATTTCTACTATTGTTAGGAATCTTCTATTGTTGGGAATCTTCTTAGTAATGATACAATTTATCACCAATTAGTTGGTAGTCTTATATATCTCACTATCTTTTTTTTTCAAACATTGCACATACTGTTAACATTGTGAGTCAATTTATGTCTACACCTCGTACCACTCACTTTTCAGCTATTGTTTGTATACTTCAGTAAATTATAGGAAATTTATTCCATGAGACTTTTTTTTTAGTCATTTATCTTCACTGGACTTATGTGCATACTTTAATGCTAACTAGGTTAGAGACCCTATTAATCATCAATTCACTATTAGCTATCACTTATTTCTTTGTACATCTGTTGGGCCCCGATTTGTATTAGGCATGTTTACATTTTTTTGAGATTTTAGGATTTAAGATGAATATATATATATATATATATATATCGGGATTTTCGGATTAGTCAAGGTTTCCAACGCGGTTTCGGGTTCCAGTTTGGATTTTACAGATTAAGAGGTTGGATATCCGGATACGGATTCCAACAGATATACTTCCCATCAACCTTCAATGTTGGAGCAGTTCTCTCTAGAAGCTTCTTTATGGTGCACTTCTCACCAATATTAAAACAAATTTTCTTCTTCTTCAACAACATGTGCCAAATTGACACTTTCTTAAGTCTTATTTTTGTAATTTCTTTGTATATGAAAGAACTTCTTGCATTTGAAACATAGAGGATTTCCTATATGCCAACAATTGTCTTCATTATGACGACTTTTTGCAAATACCACATTGAGATTGAACTTTTCCTTTTGAAGATAAGGCCTTTGCTAGATAGGCCCCCTCAACTCCCTGTTGAGTTCATTCTTTTCTCAACATTCTTCTTTACTCCTGAGCATGCAGGGTGATTAATTCACGCTTAAATCCTCTAGAGATGAAATTTTTGTCTCAAATCTTTCAAGTAAGATTAGCACTTTCTCTATGATCCTGCTATCAGGTAGTTCTTCTCCCATTAATCTAATTTTATTTACCACCATTAGTAGCCTGTTAGAAAACTGTTATAGAGTCTCCTTTCTTCCTTCCTTAGAATCTCAAAATCTCTTTTGAGATTTAACACTTGCATCCACCTTATTCTATCATTCCATAATAAAGTTCTTTCAGTGTGTCCAAAGCTTCCTTGGCTATTTCACAACCTATAATTCTTAGGAAATTGATTTAGAGACAGCAACATGAATTTGAGATAAGACTCTTGGAGCTTTGGCTTCTTCATCTTCATAAGCCCCAATTTGATTGAGTGTTGGATTATTTCCTAGAGGTGATATTTGGTTTTTACCTTCAACCTACTGCCACAAGCCAATACCTCTTAATGAAGCTTTTATTTTGATTGCCCAAACTTAATAATTCTTACCATTAAAAATTGAAGATGAAAGAGCTGATGTATTATTGGACGCTCTATCTCTTAAACACTTATATGCCCCTTAAGATCAACAGGAGCTTTGTTATCATGTTGAAGTTTTTTTTTAAAAAAGAAAGAAAATGAACATGTGTAAGATAAGATAAAAGAATAAGTAACACTCAAGTTTTATTATCTTGGTAAAGATTAACCAAACAAATTAAAACTTTAAAATTTTACATACCTGAGATAAAGAAAGTTTTGAGTTGCATCAACCTACATACAAAGTCTGATGAACCCAACATATTTTAAGGAGGTTGTGTATTGTCCATGCATAATGACTTACCTATGGAACTTGCAAGATAACATAGGCCAGTTACATTATGGATATTGATCTATAATGGAATATACTTGAGCTTTATCTAATCCAACCACAATGTCAGATATGCTAGTAGCCATTTCCAATTGCTTATGAGCTACTATCGTAGAGGTAAAACTAAAAATGTATAGGCTTTGAGAATTATTAATGTTTCATTGAGTCTTAAATTTCCATAATGTGACTTGGCCTAAGTAGACATTAGTGAGAATGTAGGCCATTTGTGAGGGAGAAAACCAATGAGGCAAGCCTTCTATCTTTGAGCACTTTGTATTAACACTTTATTTGGAGGCTTAACAATCACCTTACCTTCACTGGTAACCAAAGGGAAGCAGGTTAGCTTCGCCAAAGGAGTGTGCTCTCTAACCACTTGGCATTAGGACTTCATAAGAGGGGGCCTTAAGGAGTTGGTTAGGTATACTGGAGCTTCAGGGATTTCCTTAACTAGTGGAGGATCAACTATGATAGGTGAATAGAACCTTTACTCTCAAGTCATATTTTAAGTGGTTAAGTTAAAAAGTAGGAGGGATAGGGGTAGGAAAATGCTTTTCTAAAAAATTAAACTGACCCAAAATAGATGGCATAACTTCCATAATTAATCTGCCCTTAATTAAATAAAGCCTGATATAGTAAAAGGAAAATAGAGATACCCAACCAAAGATAGGATAAAGGCTTAGAAACCAAGTAAAGGAGGGGAGAAGTAGATCAAGTTGAACAATAAAGGGGCACAAGGAGAACAAAATGAAGCAAAAACAAGTAGATTAAGATTCTAGAAATAATCTTGAAGAAAATTAAGATTCTAGAAATAATCTTGAAGAAATAAGAACAGGAAACAAGCAACCAATACACTAACCTAAGAACAAAACCAATATTCAGGAGCTAAGAAATGAGAGCCACTACCGGGAGAGAAGCCACCACAAGAGAAGAAGTAAAATCTTTAGAAAGGACTATGATGAAGTACCTTAGTAGTGGGAAGGAAGTTGGGAACACAAGAGAGAGAAAAGAGCATTTTGCACCCATAAGACTCAAGTCTTGGGATTGAGGGAAGAAAACAAATGTCATATGAACTAAGGTTCATTGGTTGTTCCGATTTATGCTTAAGGAGTTTGTATTATCAAAAATCTTTTAACTTTTAACGTGTTTTTACAATAATATTTGCACTTAAAGTTAACTTTCATCAAATAATTATATTAAGATTTCTTATCTCATTATTGAACCTTGACTTTATTATAAAAACTTTTATCACTTGTAATAGTAATTTTGACAACTAAAAATGTTCTTTTGTGATTAACAATATGCATTATATTTGTTAATATTTACATAAGAATTAGATGTCTTAGTATTTGATAGGATTAAGGGTTAATTATTATATTTTTAATAATATTTTGACAGGATTGAGTTTTTTAATTAAAAACTCGAGCTAGCCTATTTATTATTACAAAATTCCATAATGAAATAAAAGCTTAATTATTTATTTCCTTCAAAATGTAATACATGTTAATATCTTTCTACTAAATTTTAATCCTCTTTTCACCTAGGATATTCTATGTCAATCTTCTTGTCCCAATGCACCATAACGTAATTGAGTTGCTAAGCATAAGAATTGTCATTTATTTAAGAGACCATCCTCCTTCATATGTAATTCCCTTTTCTTTATTTGGACAATGACATTATTTTTTGTATACTTTGATTAATCACATGCCTTTCACACTCCTATATTAACATGTCTCTCATGCAATACTCCTTTATTTCAGCTTTCTTTACGTCAATTCTGATGCATGTACTTTTTTATCTTCTTGATCTTGGATTTACCAAACTCTCTTTAAAGTCTAAGATATATGTCTCTTCCTAGATTACCTATAACTTCAAAAAGGATATTTCTATTATTCTCATTCTTATATTGATACTTTGCTTTTGTTGATGTTACCTTCTTTGGCATATAATATACCACTTTTTTTTCCTAATGTGTCTTCCATACTTATTTGTCCCTTATTTTTTATTCCTTTACCTCTTTTTAACCCTCTAGTTCCTATTAGATTTTGTATACCTCTAGCCTTTTATATATCTTCCATACCTTACTAAATTTTCAAGTGTATACTAGATATTAGAAAGCCTAAAAATTACACGAATTTTAGCCTATACTACTTATAAGGTGAACCACTATCAATTACAAATTAAAGAGCCAAGTACATATAGGTAAGTATTTTACGATAATAAAAGGATTAGTTACAACAAAGCAAAAAGATTACAAGCACTATCAATTATAATACCCAGAATTGTTTAACTCTAGGGGAAAGTCTTAAAGATGATGATATATGTTTATTTAAGGATTTTGATAAATTATTACTTAAATAGAATAAGATTGATCATTAGACACCTTGCATAAAGTTAAGTGAAAATGTTGTTAAACTAAGTAAAGGAGATAAAAAGGATGAGGAGTATTCAAGAGATTAGAAATCTAAGAAGAAACATCATCTGGATCAAATTATAGGTGATGTTCAACAAAGGATAATCACTAAATCACGTCTTACAGACTTATATTACTTCTATTTCTAAAAATGTTCCTGAGACTATAAAAGAAGTCTTTAGTAATGAAAGTTAGGTTCCTGCTATGAATGAGGAATTGAACAAACATGATAGAAGTAAGGTTTGGAATTTAGTATATAGATCTAAAGACTACCATATCATATATATATATTGGGTATCTAGAAACAAATTAGATGAATTGAGTACCATTTTGAAAAATAAAGCTAGATTGGCACCTAAAGGGTATAATCAAAATAAGGACATATATTTAAAGGAAAAATACACTAGTATATAGATTAAAAGATATTATGTTATTATTTGAATTTACATCTTATATAAATGATTGGTTATTTTTAAACCAATAATTAAATTACCCTAAGTGCACGGTATAGCTGTAGCAAGCACAAGCAAGTATAAGTACAAGTAGTTAGCTTTTTTTCTATTATATGACCTAAGAAACAAATTTTTATTTAAAATAAAGGCAAATAATTAAACCAAGATTAGAAACAATAATGAATTGAGAAAAAGGAAATTACTTAGAAAAATCAATATCAAAATATAGTGTTTAGGAATTAATTCCCCTAAGAATCATTAAATACTTAACGTTTTATCATGTGACAATATTATTGATTATTAGATAGTGGAAATTTCTATCTCATATTAATATCTCTCAAAATACTACTAAAAACTAATCCATTAGTTAATTAGCATAAGTCTTTTTAATTAACACCCCTATAATTGCATTATCAATTTATGAATTCTGTTATTAGGTTTGACCCTAATCCAAAGGATTTGTGTTAGCCTATCTCTAGGTTTGCATGTAACTCCTTTCAATTATGCTAGATCTATTCATATAATAGGATTTCTCAATCTCAATTATATAAAATCAAATCATGCACTAATATTCCAAATATATTAAAACAAGAATGAAACGCTTAATTCAATTGTAATAATCAATCAATATAATTGTATCGAATAAAATACTAAAACATATTTTTATCACAAACTAGTGTGACTTAAAAACTAAACACGTTTAATTACTTGTAGAAAACGAAATCAAAGATAAAAATGCAAGAAAACTAATAGAAAATAACATAATTCTAAATCTCCCTTTCTCTTCTATTGAATCTTCTTGCAAGTATAGTTTGGATATTTTTTATCGGATCTGTTTAATGTTAACCTCATGTTTCCCTCACCCCTTAATCAAAATTGTTGCCTCTTTAATTGTCTCACATCTCAAAACTGATGCAAAACTTAAGTCTCTTTTATTTGCCTCCACTCACGTCTTTTTATGGTAAAATTTAGGGTTTATGGGATATACATAGTCACTTACACGATTGTGTAGGTGACTGTGTAGCTCCAAAAATATTTAAAATTGTGACTTTACATGTTTATAAAGACTTACTTAGCCATATATATGATCGTGTATCTGCAAGTTTCTCCAAATCTTTATTTTATGCCACGATTTCGTCCTAATTCTTCTCCATTTGGTCCCAGAAGGTCATTATAACTTATAAATGCATTTGGAGAAAATTAAGTATTAAATATACAAAAAAATTAAAAATATTAAGCAAAATACATCCAATATTAGTATATAATTATAGTCAAATATGCATTTATCAAACATCCCCACACTTAAACTTTTGCTTGTCCTCTTGCAAATCATAATCTAAATTATTAACTTTATACATATCTACCCTTTATTTATCTCAACCCGTTCACTCATAATATAAATTGTCATATCATATTGATCAAATAAACATATAAATATAATCAAGTTATCCTAAAACTAACCTTCATAAGTTGATATTAATAATAATCAAGTTAATAATCTTTTTAAAATGAAAACACAATTCTTACACCCTCACTAAGGTTTCACTTAAGTGTTTAGGGTGGAAAGTAGCAAATTATTAAATAAATGCATGGTATAACTCTTAACCATAAGCTGACAATATTGTTGAGGCAAGTTTTAATCTATTTATAAAACCCTCAATGTTCCGCAAGTGCAGCAATCGTAAGTGTAGTAGTTCAGGTGTCGATCTCATGAAGAATTAGTGAACTAACTGAATCCTAACTTTGTCTAAGGTTGTAAAAATGTGATTTAATTGAAAATAAAGATAAACAGAAAATTAAACCTCAAGTAGGGGTTGAATGAAAATAAAATTCTGAGATCAATAAAATTAAATCAAATAGAGCACAACCATATAACAATTGAGATATCGCAACAAGACAAGATCAAAGAATTATGAGAAGGGGGATTTATCTTATCATCAAATGCTAACATGATTAATTTTGAGTTAACTCGGTATCGATCCTAGACTTCGAAGGATGGATTACTCTCTCTCGAGTTATAATCATTAAACCTAAATCATAAACCCTAATTGACTTGTGGAATTTGCAATCTCTCAATTAACAAGAAGCCCACATATCCAATTAGATCTTAAGCCCACTAATAGACTATCAAATCCTCACACGAAATCTCTTTTCGTATAAATTACTGATTTGATTATTTACATGATCTATTAGATTGTTTAACTCTCATTACCCAATCTAATCATTTTACTATTGGTTCACTCTCTCAATTTATTACCGAAGCATGCAAATATAACAAATAATCATAATACCCAATTGATCGCGGCTCTGTCGTTCGATCCTAGAATTGCTCCTTGGAAACCGATCAAAAATAATTTATACCAAGGATTGCAGTATAGGATGCAACCTCAGGTCGTCTCTCTCGGAACCTAGTGAAATGGACCTAAGCAAGCCTATATGTCATGAAATGCAAGTGAAATTAGCAAGT